>CAUYUJ010016474.1:160000-187500 GCA_963575745.1 Prorocentrum cordatum | reverse complement strand
ACGACTCCCCGCCGATCCTCTACTCTCGAGCTCCTCGTTTGATGAGGCCTCCAGCATTTCACTATGCAACAGTTCGCTGCAGTCCGCTGCAGTTCGCTGCGCCAGCGCACGTCACAGCACACACATCGGGCAACACGACCACCCCCCACCGTTTCGGTCAAAAAATCCACTGCAAAGCGACGTGGGTTGCCGGTATCGGGTGCTGTGGGTGCGCCCGCAATCACTTATGCATTGCTTCTTGACAGAGATGGTGGGCCTGCGCTCCGCGGGCAGTACAATGGCACCCCCGCCCCTGCCGACAAGTATTGCAAAGTGATCGCGGGGCGCCCAGATATCATGTACTCCAGATTTCGCAATAAAGAGAGGGGGGTCTCATTTCGGGGGGGGTCTCTTCCAGGCTATCTTGGAGGGCCTGGGGGGGTCTGGGGACGATGTTTTGGAGGGTTCTCCCACGGGGGAGGTCTGAAATGGCTTGTCTTGGAGGGTCCAGACCCCCTCCCTTTTATTACGAAATCTGGAGTAGATTTTACCGCAAAATGGAATTTCAGGGTTTTTGGCAGGGGCGAGTGAGGGAGGTCGGCATTGTTCCTGGTCGGTCGCTGGTCGAGTGGGGGAGGGGGTGCTTCTGAATAAGTGGCAGTGGTAAACCCCTCCCCGACGGGGAAGAATGGGGTTTGGCAGAGGAAGCGCGTTAAACCACCTCTGCTCAATGGCAGGGTTCGCATGGCGCCGCCGCGCCCATGTCGGCACACCCTCACACGTTTCCTGGTCCCATAGGGAGCTGCCCTTCTTTCGTCCCACCTGCCTTGCGGTACTCGCATCTGCATGTGGTTGGGTCCTTCGCCAGGGTAGCAATCGTTTTTTTGGTTCCCAATTGTCCTGTAGTGTTCGGTCCTCGTTTTGAAGAGGCAGCGCCCCGCATCCACTCACTCATCACTCCTTCTCCCCCTACTCCCTCCTCCCATTCCGCATTTTCATCGTCATCGTCATTATCATCGCCATTATCATCGTCATCTTCATCATCATTGCCATCGCCATCATCCACATCATCACCATCATCACCATCATCACCATCACCATCACCATCACCATCACCATCACCATCATCAACATCATCATCATCACCGTCACACGCATCATCATCATGCTCAGCAGCTTCATCATCTTCATCATCATCATCATCGTTATCATCACCACCATCATCATCGTCATCATCACCAGCATCATCATTTTCACCATCGTCATCATCATCGTCACCACAATCATCATCATCAGCATCACCATCATCATCAGCATCAACAGCATCATCATCACCATCATCATCGTCATCACCATCATCATCATCATCGTCACCATCACCATCATCATCAGCGTCATCAGCATTATCTTCATCATCGTCGTCGTCATCATCATCGTTGTCACCACCAGCACCATCACCATCATCATCATCATAATCATCATCATCACCATCACCATCATTACCAGCAGCATTACCATCATCATCACCGTAACCAGCATCGTCATCCACATCAACACCACTATCGTTATTTCAATTTTCACCACCATCATCATCACCATCATCATCATCATCACCATCAGCATCATTATCACCATCATCACCACCATCATCATCATCATCATCATCATCACTGTCACCATCACCATCATCGCCACAATCATCATCATCATCACCGTCATCGTCGTCATCATCAGCATCATCATCGTCATTATCAGCATCATCATCGTCATCATTGTCATCATCATCACCACCATCATCATCATCACCATCGTCATCATCATCACCATCATCATCATCACCATTATCATCATCACCATCATCATCATCATCATCGTCATCACCATCATCATCATCATCACCATCATCATCATCATCATCATCATCATCATCATCATCATCATCATCATCATCATCATCATCATCGTCAGCATCATGCCTCTGCTCTCCGCATGTGCAGCATTTCGGCACACACCCCTCACACGGCTCGTGGCCCCATAGGGAGCTACACCAAAGGCCCCAGTGGCAGGGTCCGCAGGCCCCCCCCCCGCCCATTTTGGCACACCCCCTCACACGGTTCGTGGCCGCATAGGGAGTTCCACCGAAGATCTCAGTGGCAGGGTCCGCATGCGCTCCCGCCCATCTTATTTTGGCACACCCCTCACACGGCTCGTGGTCTCATGGGGAGCTCCACCGAAAGCCCCAGTGGCAGGGTCCGCATGCGTCCGCCCGCCCATGCTGGCGCACCCCTCACACGGTTCCTGGCCCCAAAGGGAGATCCATTAAAAGCGGTTCCCACAACGCGGCATTCGCAACTTGCACGCGGTTGGCTCTTTCGCCATGCCAATTAGGGTTGCCCAAGGGGTTCTTATTTGGTAAACAGTTGGCGCCTCGGAGTGTTACTTTGCCTGTTCCTCGGAGATTCCACGGGTTCCACGGGTTCCACGGGTTCCTCGGGTCTCCCGCCCCAGGTGCCTCCTATTGATACGTTGCCTGTTTCCCAGAGGTTCCTCGGGTACTCTGGGTTCCTCGGGTTCCCCGCCCCTGGTGTCAAGCAATGCCAGGCAATACCAAGCAATGACAAGCAATTCCAAGCAATGCCAAACAATGCCAAGCAATGCCAAGCAACGCCAAGCAATGCCAAGCAATGCCAAGCAATGCCAAGCAATGCCAAGCGCGACCCTCTCCCCTATGTAGGGTCGCGCTCGCGCCGGGTCCATTTCTATAGTTCGATGTGTAATAGCTTACTTACTTACTGTATGCACGTATGTATGTATGTATTCATGCATGCATACATGTGTGTATATCTGATATCTGAATGTATGTAATACATACATGCGTGTATGTTTGCTCGCATGCGCGCATGCATGTACGTATGTATGGGTGTATGCATGTATGTTTATATGCATGCCTGTCTGCATGTATGGTATGTTATTATATCTGATGTTATAATGTGTTATGTGATTATGTGGTATACTATGTCATGTTATGGTATGCTCTGTTATGCTATGTCATGTGGTGTTGTGTTATGTTCTGCTGTACATGCATGCGTAACCACATGTGTATATTTGGGTGTATGTAGGTCTGTAGGTAGGCAGGTCGGTATGTATGTATGCATGCATGACATATGTATGTATGCATGTATGTATGTATGTATGTTTGTATGTATGTATGTATGTTTGTATGTTTGTATGTATGTTTGTATGTTTGTATGTTTGTATGTTTGTATGTTTGTATGTTTGTATGTTTGTATGTTTGTATGTTTGTTTGTTTGTATGCATGTATGTATGTATGTATGTATGTATGTATATGTGTATGCATTGATATATGTATGTAAGCATGCATGCATGTATTTGTGTGTATGTATGTATGCATGTATGTATGCATGCATGCATGTCTGCAGGTATGTATGTATGTATGTATGTATGTATGTATGTATGTATGTATGTGTGTGTGTGTGTATGTATGTATGTATGTATGTATGTATGTATGTATGTATGTATGTATGTATGTATGTATGTATGTATGTATGTATGTATGTATGTAGGTATGTATGTACACGTTTGTATATATTTTCACACTCACATGTACACATATCTACTCGCACACATCCGTTCTCTGAAAGGCGTGGAATGACCGCTTCTTCTATGCCAGCCTGCAGCCGCAGGACTGGTGGCCAGCCGAGCCGCCGCCCACGCTGGCCGAAGAGTACGAAAAGGCGGGACGCGGGACAAGTGGGCATATCGGTTGTGAGCTCAAGCGCGTGTGCGTCATCTCCATTTTTTGTTGCAGGCCTCTGTGCTGTGCCATTTCTTCTGGTCTCGTCCCGACTGCTCTCCACCCTTTCCTTACTTCTCTTCGTTGCAGATTCGCACTCGATGCAGTGCCACGCGGCACATATCGACTTGTCGTGTGCCAGCGCGTTCGGCGAACTTGCGGGAGAGGCAGCCGGAGCGAACAGAGGCTGCCCATCGTGCCGCAGTCTGTGCCTCAGCGGTCCCTGACCTGTGTGATGATAGCACGGCCCAGCGACCCTGGCCTGCTCGGATTGGCCGGGCTTTCAGTTACAGAAGCCACGGGCAACCTGGTAGGTCACCAGGCCATAATTCACCGCATCTCTACATACATCGGAGGTTGATAGACCTCCTGCCCTGACACGTCGATCAGCGAATTTGCTGTTTTCGGTTCGCGAGAGGGCGTCGCGGTCGTCATTTATGCGGGTCCAGGTCTGTTGGTTTCGGTCCTAGGCCGTTTTCATTGAAGGGTGGTTTATTAGAGGGAGGTTTGTCCTCCGCCGAATACCTCCGTGTTTTGGTTGAGGCGAGGGCTGACTTCTGGTTCCCGCGGTGGAGCTCGCAGGGCGACACCTGCAGTCCACGGAGGGTGCAGCACGAGCGGCGTTCCTTGGCCCTCGGAGCCTCAGGGAGACTCGAGGACCGTGCAAGCTTCAGGGTTCATCGATCAGTGCATCAAGCCATTGGTTCTGCGGTGCCTATCGTTACGTGTTGTTCCACGGTGCCTAGGTGCTGCTGGAGTGCTGCCTACGGTCCAAGTGTGTCCTTTGTGTCCGTCCGCTTGCGCCGCTTCAGGTGTGCTGAGGATGCGCGATGCGACGCCCCCGCCGATTTCAGCATGTGGGCTCTGCGTGAAAGCATCATGTTCGCACTTTCTCTTGCAGCGCAGCGCAGGCATGGATGGAGGGGGGGAGGAAACGAGGAGGAGGAGGAGGAGGATAAGGATAAGGAGGAGGAGGAGGAGGAGGAATACAGTGTCGACAAACAAAGGATGAGAAGGACATTGATGAGAAACGCTGGTGGCACTCGTAGCGATCACACCGAATACCTTCAGCTGAACCGTGGCCCTGGTAGCGCTGAGCCTTCGCATGCTCCTGGCTCTGGGAGCCAGGACCCCTCCGTCTCGCTTTGCAAGGGATGCGGCCATGAACGCGATACATTCCAAGTGCTTACGGTGGATCGTGCTTCTTCGGGAGCGGTGCCCTCTGTGCATTACGCGCGGTCGTTGCTTGCCATGAGGATCCAGTGCATTTTCGGCGAATCGTGGCCGTGGATCCTTTGTGCCTGGCACGGGGTCGTGAGGATGGCAGGCATCTCGGGACCTTCCAGAGCAGAGGGCTCTAGTAGCCTTTGAGTTCCACGGGGGATGTGAAACTGCAGAGGGGAGCAGTAAAGGCATGTGACCAGAAGCATCACCAGACAGCATGCTGCAGACTGCACGCATTCTTGGAAGAGTGCCTGACGTGGCCGCTCGTTATTGACACACTCTGAAGGCCTGTTCCGGTGGACTTCGGACCCTTCCGTCTGTGCCATTCCGTTGGGGCATTTGGATGCTGCCATCGGGCGCTTCCAGTGGCACCCTCCTCCTCACACAGTTGCCCCCGCCGCGCACGTGGGACGAGGGGAGGAGTGGACTTGGGTGTCAGACCTGCGCCCAGGGGGCCGTGGAGGAGGCCGCGCGGCCAATCTCAATGCCCCCATTTCCTTTGGTAGCGTTGACTCTTCGTCCGCGCATCGTGTTTCTGTTGAGCTATGAAGTTAGTGGTGATGGTGGCAGTCCAGGGATTCGTGCTTCATGAGGGTCTACTTCGGAAATTTCGTCCAATAATATTTGCTTCAAGCATTCGAGCTGCTAGCATCCGCGACAACAAGCAGCACGCGATTTACATCACGTTTGCCCGCTCCAGGTTTTATCTGTTGATCTGCCCTGCTTCCCAAGCAGTACTTGTATGGTTATTCCCCACATCCAAAGTGGGGTTCTTGTTTTCTCTGCACACCCCGCGCAGGAACACTCACCCCACCCCCTCTCCTCTTCTGCCTTCGCACACACTCACTCACTCATCATCATCACCACTCACTCACACTCACACTCACTCACACTCTCTCATCATCAACATCAGCATCACCTCTCATCATCCTCACCACAATCAATCATCCTCTTCACCACTCATCTTCACCACCACTCATCATCCTCATCCTCATCATCGTTGAGTAAAGTGTGAGGAAGTCTCAGGCGGGAGCCCCCTCCCTATGGGGCCCGCAGATCATGTTGGTAATCCGAGCGGGTCATCGGAACCCTGTAACTGTCGTCACTTTTGGGCTCCCCAGGCCTGAAAATGGAGGAAGTCTCAGGCGGGAGCCTCGTCTGTGAGTGAATTGGGAGGAAGTCTCAGGCGGGAGCTCCCTCCCTATGGGGCCCGCAGATTATGTTGGTAATCCGAGCGGGTCATCGGAACCCTGTAACTGTCGTCACTTTTGGGCTCCTCAAGCCTGAATATGGAGGAAGTCTCAGGCGGGAGCCTCGTCTGTGAGTGAATTCTGAGGAAGGCTCAGGCGGGAGCCCCCTCCCTATGGGGCCCGCAGATCATGTTGGTAATCCGAGCGGGTCATCGGAACCCTGTAACTGTCGTCACTTTTGGGCTCGTCAAGCCTGAATTTGGAGGAAGTCTCTGGCGGGAGCCTCGTCTTTGAGTGAATTGTGAAGAAGTCTCAGGCGGGAGCCCCCTCCCTATGGGGCCCGCAGATCATGTTGGTAATCCGAGCGGGTCATCGGAACCCTGTAACTGTCGTCACTTTTGGGCTCCTCAAGCCTGAATATGGAGGAAGTCTCAGGCGGGAGCCTCGTCTGTGAGTGAACTGCGAGGAAGTCTCAGGCGGGAGCCCCCTCCCTATGGGGCCCGCAGATCATGTTGGTAATCCGAGCGGGTCATCGGAACCCTGTAACTGTCGTCACTTTTGGGCTCGTCAAGCCTGAATTTGGAGGAAGTCTCTGGCGGGAGCCTCGTCTTTGAGTGAATTGTGAAGAAGTCTCAGGCGGGAGCCCCCTCCCTATGGGGCCCGCAGATCATGTTGGTAATCCGAGCGGGTCATCGGAACCCTGTAACTGTCGTCACTTTTGGGCTCCTCAAGCCTGAATATGGAGGAAGTCTCAGGCGGGAGCCTCGTCTGTGAGTGAACTGCGAGGAAGTCTCAGGCGGGAGCCCCCTCCCTATGGGGCCCGCAGATCATGTTGGTAATCCGAGCAGGTCATCCAAAACCTGTAACTGTCGTCAATGTTGGGTTCTCGCGCTGCCAGAACGCAGTTCCCAGGCCACACTTTGGATGCAACAAGGAAGTTTTTGGGCTCCTCAGGTCGCCGAGGTGCTGCGACAGGGCGCCGAAGGCGCCGACGACGACGGCCAGGCCGAGGCGCGGGCGCGGAGCTTGCTGATGTTCAGGCCCAGCGAAAGGGAGTTCACATGGCAGAGCTCGGGGGCGCACAGCGTGCGCCGCTCGGGGTTCACCCTGACGCACGCGTCCTACCTGACCTCCACGCTGTCGCAGGGCCAGACGCTGCGCAAGGGCGTCACCATCGACTGCGCGAGAGACGAGGACGCTGGCCGCACGGGCATGTCGGACGAGCAGTGGTGGCTGCACCTCTACGTCATGTTCTCCCGCGCCACGTGCATGCGGAACATGCTGATCCTGCGGCCGCCGCCGCGAGAGTTCCTGGAGTGCGGGCCGCCGGCGTCCCTGCGGAAGGCGCTCCTGGAGTTCGACAAGAGAACGGTTTTGTCCAGGGCGGAGGCGAAGCAGCTCGCGGCAGAGCTGGGCTTCGTGCTGCCTTCCGCCTGAGCGCGGCTGCGCCTCGCTCGAAGCCCGCGGGGTTGTCCCAACGGCTTGGTCTTGCGCGCCAGCGGCTCGCGGGGTTGTCCCGACAGCCTGGCCCGCGGGGTTGTCCCAACGGCTGCGCGACGTGACCTGTAGAGAACGCGCCTGTGCTGGCCGTGGCGGCGACGGCGCCGAGGAACATCGACATGCGCGCTCATGCAACAGGAAGGGGAGGAGGTGGCGGGGCGCGGAACAAACAGGGGGGCGAGGATGGGGACAACGTAAGGAGTGGAAGGGGGGCCCGCGCCAAGGCGAGAGGAAATATACGCAGAAGAGACAGCCAGGACGCCTCACCAACCACGAGGACGACGGTGATGGCTTTTTCCAGATTCGCCCAGAGGATTCTTATGTGGGGTTCTTCCGTCGGAGTAATTGTTTTGCAGCGACTCGCCCTCGTCTGTCGAATTCTTTGGTCCAGGCCCGAAGGATCCTGCTCATATGACAGCGGTCTCAGTTGCGCTCGACTTTTGGTTCTCAAGAAGTTGTCCAAAAGGTCTCAGCGTGAGCTGCTCTCAAGTGTCGGGTTCTCCTGTGGAACTGCTACAGAGGCACGCACACGGTTTCCCAGTCATAGTCGCCTTCGATGGTTGAGCTCTCTGGTAGCTGCCCAGAGATTCCCTCCAATACGGTCTCGATCGTGGTTTGCCTCCAATGTTGTGTGCTCTAGCAGTTGCCCAGCTGGTCCCATCCATAGGGCCCCGACCTTGGTTCCATTCGCCTCTTGGGCCCACGAGACCTTGTCTCTGATCTTGTTTGTTACGTTTCTTATTAGGCTTCCGTTGATGTGGTCCGAGTCTTCGTTGCCTTCGCTTGTCGGGTTCCGGCAGTTGCCCACAGTGTCCCGCCCGTAGGCTTCCGCCTTTCGTTGCCTTCGAATGTTGGGTTCTCTGGCAGTCACCTGGCTGGTTGCGATCTCCCCCTTAGCCTCCTGTGTCCTTCTCCAGACAAGCGCTGGAAACAAAATCTCGCGCCGAGTGGGTTCTGGATATGACTGCTTGTTTTTGTTCTGCGGTAGCTGCGGTCCTGCCCAGTGGTCTTGGGGCTATTTGATTTCCCGCGTCAGGTTCTCTAGGGGTTACCCGCAGGGTCCAGCCTGTGGTTGCCCTCGATTATTGGGTGCCTCCGCAGCTGCCGACAGGGCCCCGTCCACAGGGCCCCTGCCGTGGTTGCCCTTGACCGTTGGTCGTTCCCCCGTGGCTGTCCTGCCCGCAGGGGTCCAGCTTCAGCTGTTTTCGACTGTGGGATTCCCCAGTGGCTGCCCACAGGGTCCTGCCCACAGGGCCTCGATTCATGTTGCCCTCGACAGTTGGGCTGTCACGAGCGGCGACCGTATCCATGCGCACGCCCTCGCGGTCTGGATTCTGGGGCGCGATCCCGCAGATACGCGATCGTAAGGATACGTTCCGCGCGGGGCATCCGCGAAAAAGCGCCCCTTATCTGAGGGGTCGTGGCCCAGGGGCCCGGCCCGCGAGGCCGCGGATACGGATCAGTTTTTCGCCCACGATGTTGTCCAGCAGCTGCCCCATTGGTCCCGCCTTTGGGTGCCTGTGGTGTTCCGCCCATGGTCAGGAGGGGAACAAAACACACAGACACAAGTCATCGCCCACTCCCCAGAAAATATGGGAAAATATGGGGAATCCTTTTATTTGTCTCTATTTATTTTATTTGTGTGTCCTAGGGCCCCTTCACATGGGGTCGCGGCCTCATGTCGCTGGTCGGGTCCTCTGTTCGCAACCCAGAGTCCCGGAGTGCTCCGCCCGGAGGGCCCCGATCTTAGTCGTCTTCGTTTGCTGGGCTGCCTGGGTGCCTGATATCAGGAGGGGAAAAAACACACAGACACAATTAATCGCCGACTCCCAGGAACAGATGGGAAAATACGGGAAGTGGGGGGAAGACAGAAACTTAGAAAATATGTGAAAATATGGGGAATGCTTTTATTTGTGTGTATTTATTTGTGTGTCCCAGGGCCCCTTCATGATAGTTGCCCACAGGGTCGCACCCGCAGGGGTCTCGCCTCAGTTTCCATCGGCACCTTCACCGCCAGCAGGGGCTTCATATGCAGTCACCAGCTCTCCTGAGGTGGGCTCTCGCTTCGAGTAGAGCAGTGGGGTCGCGTCTCCTTTCTGCCTCCATTCTCCTCTCTTCCCTCCAGCCTCTTGCCTGTTGGCTGCGAACTGCGAAACTGCCGCCCCTTTCGAGGGCTGCTGGGGGGTCCAGCGGTGTGAGGTCTGACGCAGACTCAGATTCGAACTCGTCATGTCTGGGGGGTCGCTGGGGGATCCAGCGAAGTGGCGTCGTACGCAGACTCATATTCGGCCTCACCATCCCTGCGGGGCTGCGATCTGCGAAACTGCCGCCACTTTCGAAGGCTGCTGGTGGGTCCAGCGGAGTCACGTGTTGCGCAGACTCAGATTAGACCTCGCCATCCCGGGGTGTGCGATATTCGGAACTGCCGCCGCTTTCGAAAGTTGCTGGGGGTCCAGCCGGTTGACGTGTTACGCAGACGTAGATTAGACCTCGCCATCCCTGGGGGGGTGCGGAATGCGAAACTGTCGCCACTTTCGACGGTTGCTGGGGTGTCCAGCGGGGTGATGTCTGGCGTAGACTCAGATTAGACCTCGCCATGTCTGGGGGGCTGCGATCTGCGAAACGATCGCCAGGTCCGAGGGCTGCTTGGGGGTTTTGCGGTCTAGCGGAGTGACATTTCACGCGGATTCAGATTAGACTTCGCAATACCTGGGGAGCTGCGATTTGCGAAACGGTCGCCAATCTTGATGGTAGCTGGGGGTCCAGCGGGGTGACGTCCTTCGCGGGTTCAGATTCGCCCTCGCCATCCCTGGTGGTCTGCGAGTTGCGAAACTATCACCACTTTCGCAGGCTGCTGGGGGCTTGAGCGGAATGACGTCTTACGCGTATTCAGATTCGACCCCGCCATCCATGCGGTACCTGCCAGCCCCTGCGGCAAGAAGCTCGCGGAACTCGATCGCAGCATCAACGCTTCATCGCGGCGGGCTTCGTTTTCATCGAGCCGCAAACGTCGATCCCGGTCGACTTTCGCAAGCATGAGGTCACGCACGCCGGTCCGGCCATCTCCCACGCCGAGGTCCCGATGTGCACGGCCTGCCGGGTGCAAGGACGCGGAGGACCTGGACGCGGGTCATTGTCGACGCCGGCTGCAAGGACGCGGAGGACCTGGACGGCCTCTGTCTGCATCTCTGCGTTGTGCTTTCCAGGGCGACGAAGGTGTACAACCTGGTGATGATACGCGACCCTGGCCTTGATTTCCTTGCCTGCGGGCCGCCCGCAGACCTGGCGGTGCGCCTGCGGGCGTTTAGCTTCGTCGCAGAAAAGTGCAGGACGTAGGTGGAGAAGCTGGCGGGCGAAATGAGCATCGCTCGCTTCTTGCGCCAGGTCTGAACAGCTGACCCCGTGGAGCGCCAGAGCGACATGGCCCGTGCGGCGCTTTTTGTTTAGCGCGCCATTGGAAAAATGCCTCCCGCCGTTCCCCCCAATTTTCTCATCCCGCCTCTTTCGCTGTCGTCGTCTTCCCCTTTCCACTGTCTCCCTGTTGTTGCCGCGCTGACTTTTCGTCCCGCTTCTGTCTTTCTTCTGCTCTTCGTTCCCGCGTCCTTCGTCTTCGTTCCTGGGGCCTCGTTCCTCGTCCTTCTATCGGAACCTTGCGAGTCGTGCGATGCGCGCACATCATATGTAGCGTAGTTTGCACAATGCATGGCGAATCTGCGCTGTCGTCGCCCATGCATTTTTGAGCCAAGTGTTCGGGCTGCCCGTCGAAGGGTAATTTATTTCCCCGACCATCCTGTGGTGTTCGGTTTTCGTTTAGATTCAGTAGCGCCCTGCGTCACTCACTCGTTCCCCTCCCATTTTTTCCAGCGTCGTCGTCACCGTCATTATTGTCATCATCAACATCAACGTCATCATTTTTAGCGTTACCGCCATCAGCATCAGAGTTGTCATCACCATCAACATTCGCATCTTCACCGTCGCCGTCATCGTCGTCATCGTCATCATCATTATCGCCACCATCACCAAGACCATTGCCATCATCGTCGTCACCATCGCCGCCACAATCATCGTCACCAACATCATCACCATCATAATCATCACGTCCACTATGAGCATCGCCCGCGTCACCCCCATCATCACCATCATCATGTTCATCACCACCATCAAGGCCCACATCATTGCCACAATCCTCTTCATCATCGTCTTCATCACCATCACTAAGTTTATCCGCGCCACCAACGCAATCATTCTCCTCGGTATCATCATCAACATTGCCATCGACACCAATTACATGTCGGCACACGGATCACACGTTTCGTGGCCCCATACGGAGCTCCACCGAAGGCCACATTGGAGTGGTCGTGTGGCGCCACCGCGCCAATTGCGGCACACCCTTCGCAGGCTTCGCGGCCCCACAAGGAGCTCCATCGAAGGCGTCATTGGGAAGGTTCGTATGGCGCCACCGCGCCCATGTTTGCACACCTTTCGCGCGTTTCATCACCCCATTGGGAAATCCACCGAAGGCCCCAGTGGCAGGGTTCGCATGGCGCCACCGCGCCCACTTCGGCACACCCGCCACACGCGCCGTGATTATAGTGAACTCCGCCGAAGGCCCCAGGGGCAGGATTCAGTTCGCATGGCGCCGCGGGGACCATAGTGGCACACCCCTCGCACGTTCCGTGGCTTGATCGGGAACCCCACCGAAGGCTCCAATGGGAGGGTTCGCATGGCGGCCCCGCCCTATTTCGGTGCACCTCTCATTCGCTTCGTTGCTCCATGGGGAGTTCCACCGACAACGCTCGTGGGAAGGTTCGCGCGGTGCTGCCGCGCCCATGTCGGCACACCCTTCACACGTTTCGTTGCCCCATTGGGAATTCCACCGAAGGCCCCAGTGGCAGCATTCGCATGGCGCCACCGCGCCCACTTCGGCACACCCCCCACACGCGTCGTGGTCCTATGGGGAACTCCACCGAACACGCTAGTGGGAAAGTTCGCATGGCGCCACCGTGCCCACATCGGCACACCCCTCACACGTTTCGTGGCCCCACGGGGAACCCCACCGAAGGCTCCAATGGGACGCTTCGCATGGCGGCCCCGCTTCCTTTCCATCACGCCGCTCACACGCTTCGTTGACAGAGTTCGCATGGCGCCACCGCGCCCAATTCGCCACACCCCTTACACGTTCGTGGCCACATAAGGAGCCCCACCGAAGACCCCAGTGGGAGGGATCGCATGGCGCCACTGCACTTATTTCGGCACATCCGTCGCACGATTCGTGGCCCCATATGGGCCTGCCCCACTTAGGTCCTATCTGCGTTGCGGTGTTCGCACGCGCATGCGGTTTGATTCCTTCGCCAGGGCATTATTTTTGAGTTGTTCATGGGTTTCTGATTACTGCCAATTGCTCAAGTTATCCCACCCACAGGGTCCAATCTTCATTTGCTCTCGACCGTTGGGTCCTCCAGCAGTTGACCACACTGTTCAGCCTATAATGTCTTGGCTCTAGTTGCCCAAGTCTTTCTCTTTTGCATTGTCTTGGGGCGTAGCCCGAATTTGTTTCCCGCGGATCCAATTGGACTGAGCCGAACTGAACTGAACTGAACAAGCTGGTCGCACCCGTTACGCGACGGTTTTATTCTCGGCCGCCGAGGGCGCAACCTATGGCACAACCGATAGCAGACGGTTGTATTCTCGGCCGCCGAGGGCGCAACCTATGGCGCAACTGATAGGAGACGGTTTTATTCTCGGCTGTCGAGGGCGCAACCTATTGCCCAACCGATGGGGGACGGTTTTATTCTCGGCCGCCGAGAGCGCAACCTATGGCGCAACCGACAAGAGATGGTTTTATTCTCGGCCGCCGAGGGCGCAACCTATGACACAGCCGATGGGGGACGGTTTTCTTCTCGGCCGCCGAGGGCGCAACCTATGGCGCAACCGGTCGGATACGGTTTTATTCTCGGCCGCCGAGGGCGCAACCTTTGGCGCAACCGAAAGGAGACAGTTTTATTTTCGGTCGCCGAGGGCGCAACCTATGGCGCAACCGAAGGGGGACAGTTTTATTCTCGGTCGCCGAGGGCGCAACCTATGGCGCAATTGATAGGAGACGGTTTTCTTCTCGGCCGCCGAGGGCGCAAGCTATGGCGCAACCGATAGGAGACGGTTTTATTCTCGGCCGCCGAGGGCGCAACCTATGGCGCAACTGATAGGAGACGCTTTCATTCTGAACCGCCTAGGGTGCAACCTATAGCGCAACCCATGGCGCAACCTAGGGCGCAACCTATGGCCTCTGCCGCCGAGAAGAGCGAGGTCCTAGGACGAGGTCCTAGACGAGGACGCCGAGGAGGAGCTGGAGCAGAAGGAAGACGAGGAAAAAGGAAGATGAGGAGGACGACGATCAGGACGGGGAGGAGGACGGAGAGGAATACGTAGCACCCCGCAATTGCGGAGAAATGTGAGGGGGCGGGCGTGGGCGACGCGGGCGTCGAGCCAGCGGACCTCGTGGCCCTCACGAATGCAAAAGAAGCCTGGAAAGAATGCAAAAGAAGCCCGCCGCAGGCGCCGAAAATTTTGGGTGGGTCGCGGAGTGGGTCGCGGGTGGGTCGCGGGTGGGTCGCGGTGGGTCGCGGGTGGGTCGCGGGTGGGTCGCGGTCGCGGGTGGGTCGCGGGGTGGGTCGCGGGTGGGTCTCGGGGTGGGTCGCCGGTGGGTCGCGGGTGGGTCGCCGATGCAAAAGAAATCCGCCGCAGGCGCCGAAGGCTTGTTCAGTGAATGTAGTTTGGGTCGCAGGTGGGTCGCGGGCTCCCCACCTCCACCTGGAAGGGATTCAAGAGCAGCCCGCCGCAGGCGCCGAAAATGGGTGGGTGGGTCGCGGGTGGGTCGCGGGTCGCGGTCGCGGTGGGTCGCGGGTGGGTCGCGGGGGTCGCGGGGGTCGCGGGGTGGGTCGCGGGTGGGTCGCGGGTTGGTCGCGGGTGGGTCGCTGGGGGCGTCTCGGGGTGTGTCGCGGGTGGGTCGCGGGTGGGTCGCGGGTGGGTCGCGGGTGGGTCGCGGGTGGGTCGCGGGGTGGGTTGCGGGTGGGTCGCGGGGTAGGTCGCGGGTGGGTCGCGGGTGGGTCGCGGGGTGGGTCGCGGGTGGGTCGTGGGGCGGGTCGCGGGTAGGACGACGACAACAACAAATAACAACAAATAACAACAAACAACAAGAAGATTCCGCATCGCGGAATTCCGCTTCAGCCACGCACCCAGGGACAGTGAATGACCGTTCGGTTCAGCCCCCTCACTCTGACGAGTAGTACGAGGACGATGTGTGGGCATTCGAATGCGTGCGGGGCTGCGCCCGATTTACGCTCGCCGTTTGGGCTGGCGATGGTGCCCAAGCGGCGAGGTGTCTCGTGATTTGGGTCCATGCGCTCGTTTCATGGTCAACCGTCTTCCAGCAGTGCTTGTACTCACGGGCCCCTACTTCGCCCTTTAGCAACCATCCACGGCAATTTGGTTTCGTCGTGTTTGGGCATGCGTTCCGCCCGTAGCTGGCGCAGACCTCTGGATTCTCCGACCGTTGTTCCGATGGACCCCGCCCAGAAGTTCTTGGCTGTACTCGCCTCGGCCGCTGGCTTCCACTGGCTTCCCCAGTGGCCGCCTGCGGGGCTCCGCCGCTCGGGTCCTGGCCGCTGGGGCCCACCGACTCCTGGGGGTGCTGCGGCAGTTGCCCGAAGGATCCCGCCCAGGGGTCGCGCCCGCACAGTCAACGAGCATAGTAAGGGTGAGTGGCTTTTTCAGGGTTGACTTCGCATTCTTGCCCCTTCGGCCCATTCTTAGCGACCTTCGCTGGCCAACCTCGTTCGAAAAGCGCTCACATGGGCCTCCGAGGCCCTTGCGTGCTTGCCGCGCATCCTTATGATACGGGTGGACAGTAGTTTTCCCCGAGCTGCTGGCTTCTCCTGTTGTTCCCCACAGGGCGCTCAGATGGATGGTTGGCGGCGCGGCCCAAGGGGGAAGGGCCACGACGGTGGCCTTCGAAGAAGCCGGCCGGGCCTCTCGGAAGCCTCGACGCCTTCTCAGAAGCCTTCCCCGAAGCTTCAGAGGACCTCTTAGAAGGCGGGCGGGCTTCCAAGAAGCCTCCTGCCTTCTTGCACTGCTGCCCCGTCCGCCATTCCCCCCCCCCGGGCGCGCCGCCAACATGGGATCCTTTGGTCGTAGCTGCACCGGCCGATCGGGTTCCCCGGCACTTGCCGACAGGGCCCCGAGCGTGGGAGTCTCCAACCGTTGCCCCGAGAGTCCTTCCCGTGGCTCACCACCCACCAAACCACCCCAGCCCAACCCGAAGGCCTCAATTTGCCCTCCATTTCCAGCGGGGGGGGGGGTCGAGGAACATTGCAAAAACATTTATGGAACCCGTACCCCCCCAACCCGAAATTCGGGTCTTCGGGTGGGGTTGGGGTGGTTTGGTACAGTGCCGTTTTTAGTACATGCTCCGCGTGTGGATCATGCATTACAAATGCAGGGATTTAGCACTAAAAACAACGATGAGTTCACGCATGAATTTACTCATAAGTTAGTCATGCATAACAATCAGTTTTTTTGGTATAAAAAGATATTATTTCAATACCTTATAAAAAACAATAAATCCTATATATATATATAAAAAAGCTGCCTTGTAGGTACTCAATGGCAAGGTCCCGATCATGGCTGCCCTGCCGCTGGGTTTCGTTGTGTTTGGTCGTTGCGCCCCGCCTGCTTAGGCCCAGCCTTGGTTGCCACTGCGTTCACGGCTCTACGGCAACCGCCCCTGAGCTCTCGCCCACGGGGAGGCTCACAGGGCCCCGCCCGTACGGCCAGCTCTGGCTCTGGTTTGCCCTCGTGTGCTGGGGTTTCGTGGTAGTTTTAAGTCGGGCGTGTCCCTCTACAGGAGGAATATCCCAAAATAGTCAAACAACAGTCTGGGGACTATTTTGGAGTATTTTTTGACCATCTTGGGGCATTTTTTGGCAATTGTTTATTTTTCGTCCAAACTCCCCCTGTAGGGGGACATGCCCGACCTAATGGTAGTTGGCCATCAGGTCCTTCCATCGTGGCCTCGGCCTTTGCTCTTTCCGTGTGTCGGGTTTTGTGGCAGTTGCGCGCTGGCTCCGCTCATGCGACGGCCGTGTTTGTCGCGGTGTGTTGGCTTACAGTCAACCCGCATAGTGAGGATGGGCAACCTTCCCAAGGGCACCCTTGCATCCCTGTCCCCTCGGCCCATCCTTAGCGACTTTCGATGGCCAACCTCGTTCGAAAAACGTCAACTTGGGCCCCCAAGGTCTTGCTAGGGGGCCACATGCGAACTCTACCCCTACCCCCTACGATTTCTGAGGGGGAGTGTGGGGTTCACTTCGCTCGGGAGCTCCCGAACGAAGTGAACCCCGCCCTCCCCCTCAGAAATCGTGGGGGGTAGGGGTAGGGTTCGCATGTGGCTCCCTATTTGCATCCTTACCGCGCATCCTTATGACACGGTCGACTGTAGTGGTAGCTGGCCATTGCCTCTGGCCCGAAGGCTTCCGTCCTTCGTTGCCCCTCGGTGTTGGGCTTCGTGGCGGCGGACTGTAGGGTTAAATCGGGCCTGTCCCTCTACAGGAGGAATATGCAAGAATAGGCCAAAAATAGTTTGGTGCCTACTTTTTGATTTTTCTTAACCATTTTGGAGTATTTTTCTGATATTTTTTATTTTTCGTCGAAAATCCCCCTGTAGGGGGACACGCCCGACCTAGCTGCAGGGCCCTGTCCCCCCGGGCTCCCGCCTCCGACGCCCGCGTCTTGGACTTGGGTGCCAGCGGCCAGGCCGTCCCTCCGCGAGGGTCCCGGTCTTCGCTGTCCCGGTGCCGACTCTACAGTCGGGAGTCGGCGGGTCTCCGGAGGTCGAGATCCCGTCAAGCCCGCATTGAATGAAGATTTGCCAGAGATCATTGCAAGATGACCCCATGAAAAGTAGTACGTCATCTTCCATCGGGGAGGGGCGGAAGGGAAACAGCAGGTAACACATAAAACCCGCATATCACCACCCACCAAACCACCCCAACCCAACCCGAAGGCCTCAATTTGCACTCCATTTCCAGTGGGGGGGGTCCGGGAACATCGAACAAAACACACATGGAGCCCATACCCCCCCCAACCCGAAATTCGGGTCTTCGGGTTGGGTTGGGGTGGTCTGGTAGGTCGTCAGCATAGTAAGGATGGGCAAACTTCCCAAGGGTACCCGTGCATCCTTGGCTCCTCGGTCCATCCTTGGCCACTTTCATGGGCCGCGCCCCGCTCGAAGTGCTTCGAAACGGCCCTCCAAGGCCCTTGCATCCTTATCGCCCATCCTTGTGATACGGGTCGACTGTAAGCGGCCAAATCGTCCCTCCGTGAGGGTCCTGGTTTTCGCTGTTCTGGTGTCGATTCTACTCCCACTGGCTCTGGCGTACTGGGAGCTTAGATCGTAGTGGCTCTTTCTTTGGAGACGGAAATGGGCGCGCGCCGAAATCCATTCCAAACGAAATTGCGTTTCTTGTGATGGTTTCAGTGCGCAGGCGCGCCCTGCCGCGCGGTGGTTTCCAGGCACATCTCAGAGCGTGCTGAGCATCGCATGCATAATACGAGGCATTCACTTTGCACGTTGCGCATGCTGTCGCGTACCAATCACGCGTGGCTTGAGCTACCTCGCAGACGCTGTCTGGCGAGGCCCTTCGAGGGCCCCCCCAGGGCCTGCCGGGGCCGCCGAGTGCCGAGAGCTGCCGGCAGCCATTGTCGACAGTTGGCAAAAGCATCGCCGCCGAAAGGGCCACCGAAACGCCGAAATGGCCGCCGAAAGAGCCGTCGAACGGGCCGCCAGAATTGCCGCCGAAATTGCCGCCGAGATTGCCGCCGAAAGCGCCGCCGAAATTGCCGCCGACACTGCAGCCGAGATTTCCGCCGACATTCCGGTTCGTGCCGCCGAACAGAGGCCGAATTTGACCTTGGCTGTGGCTCAATGCCTGTATCCGCGGCGTCATCGTGCTCAACAAAACAATGATTTCGCTTGGGACAGGGCAGTGGGAATTTCGGCGGCTGAATTTCGGCGGCGATTTGAGCGGCTGAATATCGGCGGCTATTTTGGCGGAGTTCGCAGCTATTTCGGCGGCAATTTCGGCGGCAATGTCGGCGGTAAGTTCGGCAGCAATTTCGGCGGCAATTTCGGTGGCGATTCTGGCGGGGATTTCGGCGGCGATTTCGGCGGCAATTTCGGCGGCGATTTCGGTGACGATTTCGGCGGCCCTTTCGGCGGCCCCCCCGGCGGCCCTTTCGAGTGCCATTTCGGCGGTTTTGCTTTTGACAGCTGTCGACGAATGCTGCTGAAACCTCGCAGCGCTCGGCTGTGGCAGAAAGTCGATGTGCGGCGACGCAGGCTGACGTGCCCTCAGCGCGATGATGATTGAAACATTTGTTCTCTTGAGTTCTTGGCGGTGATGATGGCGATGACCGCGGTGATGTTTGTTTCAAAATAGATGCTTGTCAGGGGGCTTTGCAGGCGGCCCTACGCGTCCAGCACTGCATGCTTTCAAACAATAAGAAGTTGCCGCGAATCCTTCTGAACTCGGCGGCCATTTTGGGGGTCGTGGTGGTTCCAAACGATGGTCCTCGGTGGAGCTTATGCTTTCCAGAGTCGCCTCGCAGATCGGCATGGTATTTCAATTCTGGGTTCACCCGTCCAGTTTTGCGAGCGTATGATCTTCAGCCTGACATTTGCTGCTCCCGAGGCATGATACCCGAGCCGCCAGAAGATCATCCTTACGTTCAAGATAGGGATGACCCGTACCGGCCAACTGAGGAGCGACAGGGGTAGAGGGACACGTCGGGTTTTTGCAGACAGTTCGCCGACCAAGAGCACCGCAGCGTTCAGATATGCAGAATTTTGTTATTGCATGCGCATCTAGCGCGTGATGGAGTTAGAACTGCGGCGGAAGACTGTGGGGGGCAAGTTGGCGGTAGAGTTGACCAGAGTTGGCGGGTACGTACGTTACGTGCATGTGCATGTTCCTGGATTGTTTTTCTTGTTCGTGTTGCCAACCAGAAAGAGAGATATAACAACATATATATATATATATATATATATACATATATATATGTATATATATATATATATATATGAGAGAGAGAGAGAGAGAGAGAGAGAGAGAGAGAGAGAGAGAGAGAAAGAGAGAGATAGAGAGAGAGAGAGAGAAAGAGAGAAAGAGAGAGAGAGAGAGAGAAAGAGAGAGAGATCGGAGGTGAGGGGGTGAGATCGAAGTGGAACGGAGAGCCCCCCTACCGGGAAATCGATTTCGGTTTCGTGTTCGTGCGTGCCGTGCGGGCGAGGCGAAGTTGCGTGGGCGGGCGAAAGAAAGTCTCCTGTGGCTGAGGCGCGGCCGGACCAAATGATTCTCTTCCGGGCGGCCGGGGCCCCGCGGTGTCCCGCCGGTGTCCCGTTGGTGTCCCGTGTGGTTGAGGCGCGGCCGGACCAAATGATTCCCTTCCGGGCGGCCGGGGCCCCGCGGTGTCCCGCCGGTGTCCCGCTGGTGTCCCGTGTGGCTGAGGCGCGGCCGGACGAAGTGATTCCCTTCCGGCCGGCCGGGGGTCCGCGGTGTCCCGCCGGTGCCCCGTCGGTGTCCCGACTATGGTGATGATATTGATGATGATGATGGTTATGATGATGACGATGTTGATGTTTTGGCTTGATGATCGATAGTGATATCTGTAGTGATATCGATTGTGAGATCGAACGTGAGATCGAATGTCAGATCGCTTGTGAGATCGATTGTGAGATCGATTGTGATACCGAATGTGAGATCGATAGTGAGATCGATGGTGGGATCGATTGTGAGGCCGAATGGGATATCGATTGTGAGATCGATTGTGATATCGATGGTGAGATCGATAGTGAGACCGAATGTGAGATCGATTGTGGAATCTGTTGTGAAATCGATAGTCAGATCGATTGTGAGATCGATCGATTGAGTTAGCAGTGAGATCGCTATCGGTAATGAGACCGGTAGTGACTTCGATATTGAGATCGATGATGAGACCGAACCTGAGATCGATTGTGAGTTCGGTTGTGATATCGATAGTGTGATCGATAGTGAGATCGATGATGAGATCGAAAGTGAGTTCGATAGAGAGATCGATAGTGAGGCCGAATGCGAAATCGATTGTGAGATCGATTGTGATATCGATAGTGATATCGTTAGTGAGACCGAATGTGAGATCAATAATGATATCGATAGTGAGTTTGATAGTAAGATCGATAGTCAGATCGAATGCGAGATCGATTGTGATATCGATTGTGAGATCAATCGCGAGACCGAATGTGAGATCGATTGTGGGATCGATTGTGAAATTGATTGGGAGTTCGATAGTCAGATCGATTGTGAGATCTATCGATTGAGATCGATTGTGAGATCGGTAGTGAGTTCGATAGTGAGATCAATCGAGTGCGACGTTGGTCCCTCCCCCCCCCTCACCTCCTTATCACCCGAAGGGTGGTCTATGCGGTAATGATCTGTTTATGTATGTATATATATATAGAGAGAGAGAGAGAGAGAGAGAGAGAGAGAGAGAGAGAGAGAGAGAAAAAGAGGGGGAGAGAGTTCCAATCGAGTGCGACGACCACCCCTATGCGGTAATGATCTGGTATGATAGAGAGAGAGAGAGAGAGAGAGAGAGAGAGAGAGAGAGAGAGAGAGAAAAAGAGGGGGAGAGATATATACATACCTATACGACCACCCTTCGGGTGATAAGGAGGTGGGGGGGGGGGGAACCAACGTCTCACTCGATCGGTCTCACTATCGATTTCAGTATCGATCTCACTATCGGTCTCGCTCGATCGATCTCACTCGATCGATCTCATAATCGATCTCACTCGATCTATCTCATTCGATCGATCTCACAATTGATCTCACAATCGATCTCACAATAGATCACACAATCGATCTCGCATTCGGTCTCAATATCGATCTCGCTATCGGTATCACAATCGCTCTCGCAATCAACGTCATCATCATCATCATCGTCAACATCATCAACATCAACACCATCACCAACATCGTCATCATCATGAGGGCACCGTCATCATCATCATCATAAACATCATCATCATCAACGTCAGCATCATCATCGGGACAACATCATCATCATCACCATCATCATCTCATCATCAACATCATCATCATCAGCATCATCATCATCGAGACACAGTCATCATCATCAGTAGCATCATCATAATCATCATAATCGGGACATCATCATGATCACCATCGTTCCCATCATCAACATTATCATCAACATCGTCATCATCTTCGGGACACCATCATCATCATGATCATCGCATCATCATCATCGACATCATCATCAACAACATCATCATCATCATTGTGGCACCATCATCATCATGAGCAACATCATCATCAACATCGTCATTATCATTCTTATTATCATCGGGACACCATCAGCATCACCATCATCATCATCACCATCATCATCATCAGCATCATGATCGGGACACCATAATCATCATCAGCATCGTCATCATCAACATCCTTATCGCCGTGACACCATTTCCATCAACATCATCATCACCAACATCATCGGAATCATCATTCATCATCATCATCATCATCATCATCATCATCATCGGGACACCATCATCGTCATCATCAACATAATCATCATGAGCATCATCATCCTCATCATCGGGACACTATCATCATCATCGACACCATCATCAACATTATCATCATCTTCATCGGGACACCATCATCATCATCATCATCATCATCATCATCATCATCATCATCATCAGCATCAGCATCAGCATCTCATCATCATCATCATCATCCTCGCGGGACACCGCGGGACACCGGCGGGACACCGCGGGACACCGCGGGACACCGCGGGACACCGCGGGACACCGCGGGAGCCTGGAAGGGAATCATTTGGTCCGGCCGCGCCTCAGCCACACGGGACACCAGCGGGACACCGGCGGGACACCGCGGGGCCCCGGCCGCCCGGAAGGGAATCATTTGGTCCGGCCGCGCCTCAGCCACAGGAGACTTTCTCTCGCCCGCCCACGCAGCTTCGCCTCGCCCGCACGGCACGCACGAACACGAAACCGAAATCGATTTCCCGGTAGGGGGGCTCTCCGTTCCACTTCGATCTCACCCCCCAACCTCCGATACAGCGAGAGAGGGATGCCGTAAGGGTCCTTTAAATTCGTGGCGTCTCGCACATCCCTAACAGCCTGTCCAACAGAATCAGCAGGTGAGTTTCCCTGGCCAGGGATGTGTCGCAGCATGCGGTCGCACTCTGGAAGCCGCTTGGAGGCACATTGGGGTCACTGTGGGGCCTTGAAGCTCTCTTGGGGCCCTCTTGGGGCCCTCTTTGGGGCCCTCTTGGGGCCATCTTGGGAGCCATCGATCAAAGAAGGGAGGGTAAACCATTCCCCCCCTCCCCCCTGGATGCCCCAGAATGGTTTCTCGGAGCTCTCTTGGGGCGCTCTTTGGGCGCTCTTGGGCGCTCTTGGGCGCTCTTGGGGTCGTCTTTGGGCCCTCCTAGGCCCCTCGTGGTGCTCTCTTAGGCCGCCTTGGAGCCAACTTGAGGCATCCCAAACAGATCGGAAGAGAAATGGCGAGAATGCGAACACGAAGAATATGGTGTCTGTGGAGTACCCTAACTCTGGAGTGCCTCCACCTGAGAGAAGTTGCTTTACCACCACCAAGCCGATCAGCGCGAAACCGATCCAGATCTTGTTGATGTATCGTTGCTGAATTGCCCCACCGGGGTACGTCAATGAAAAGACCAGCACGAAAAGTGTAGATCGCGAGGACCTGCTTCGTGAAGGACGGCACTGAATTGGTGCCCCCAGTCGGGGGCGCGTTGTGTGGCTGCCAGAAGAGAACCAACGTGAGCGTCATCAGAAGACAACGAGAAGAGCACTGTGCCATCAGGAAGACGACGAGACTAGCACTGTGCCCAGCCACCCCTTTTCTCCTCGGAGGACGGGGGGGCCAGGCGCCCCGCTTTGTGATGATGGGCCTCAGGAGGGAAGGGAACGGTTCCGATCTCTCCCGGCCGCACCGTCAGGAAGTAGCGGAGGCGGGACCAGCCAGGGGCCTCCGCCGCCGTCGCCGCTTCCTGGGCTTTTTCTGTGCCGCGGAGCCGGCTGCCCCGTCAGCACGCTCGCTGCATTCAGTGAGAATGCGAACACATTACTATTCCTTATGTGTTGTACGGAGTTGGGCCTGTCGGAGGGCTCTTTGGGAAGCTCCGTGGCCATTTGGAGCCTTCTTGGAGCGATCTGGGAGGCTCTCGTAGGCATGTTGGGGGCTACCTGGAACCCTCCTGGCCTATCTTCAGCGATCTTGGATGCTGTTTTGGGCTATCTGGGACCCTCTTCGCGCCATCTTGAGCCATCCACCCCCTCGCGGAACGCCCGCTCCAGACCCACGGGGGGGTGGTATGGGGAGGGGAACCCCTCCCCGATGGGGAAAAAGGTGATGGCGCAACCCATTATGGCGCATGTGGGGGGCACGGGGGGGGAGGCAGAAGGGATCAACTCTTGATTTCGTGGTGCGGAGTTTCTAGCGCAATCTATGACGCAACTTGTGGCACAACCTACGGCACGACCTACTGTTCAAGTTGTGCAGGGCCGTTCAGTGTTCTTGCGTATGTCGTTTACGGCTTGCTGGCGTGTCCAAGTTTACTTTCATTTGTTCTTGCACCATTCTTCAACCCCTCATCATCTGCTTACTTGACCACGGCGCTGACTAAACGTACGCAGGGCATCAGCGGGGCCAGGAGCTCTACAAACGGTTGACGGAGGACTGGAAAGATGGATAGACCGTACGTGTGCTAGAGCTGCTCGTGGTGATAGCGGGTGCAAAAATGTCACGTGCTGCTTTTGATTTCTTCGTGCTTGTGGTGATGTGAGCGCTTGCATTCCATACTGCGTTTGCAGATTTCAAGCCGTATCCTCTGACTGCGCTGGTTTCTTCGGCACGCGTCATGTTTTCGCCGTTCAGTTCCAGCACCGCTTCCTGCATGAACGTCTTTGTTTAAAGGCCCCTGAAGCGGATCCTGTCCCGTTGCTTCCGTCCCCTCCTCCTTTTCTTCCTTCCCCTTCTTTTCCCACTCCTTCCCCTCCGCACCTTTTTCGTACCCCTACTTATGGAAAGCCAAGAGTCTACAAACCAACTTTTGTCCGTGTCGTGTGGGGGCCTGGATCCCATGAGTAAGGGGTATTCCTGACAGGGATTTTGATGATACGGAGGAGAATGAGGAGGATGGAGTCGGGGAGGAGGAGGAGGAGGAGGAGGAGGAGGAGGAGGAGGAGGAGGAGGAGGAGGAGGAGGAGGAGGAGGAGGAGGAGGAAGAGGAGGAGGCGGAGAGACGATGGAGGAGGGTGAGGGCGGAGGACGAGCAAGATGAGGGATGATGAAGTTTTCAGTGTCAACTGTTCCGCACTCTAGGCCTTGTTTAGTCTGTTCCGCATTCCGTAATCTTCCAAAAACCTATAGGAAATCATTGAATTCTGCCTGTTGGGGCCCTCTTGGTGTGCCCTTGGAGGCCTCTTCGAGCGTCTTGGCAGCTGCTTAGGTTGTCAGGAGGCCATCTCTGGCGTCTTGGACCGGTTGTTTGGCGATTCGAGGCCCTCTTGGACCGTCTTGGGGGCCTCTTGGGCTGTCTTGGGGTTGGGCTCCAGGACTCCCCAGGGGAGGATGGCGTTTTGACCCAGGGACCTCCCCCAAGGAACCCCCCCAGGACTCCCCCAGGAACCCTCCCCCAAGGAAACCCTCCCACTCGGGGGGGGAGGGATCAAAGGGGCGAGGTTTCCCTTCGACTCAGCGAAGGCGTTGCTAAATTTCGCGTTGGCTTCGCTTTGGCTGGCTCGCGTGAGGAGGGCGCAGTGAAACGGGGGAGAGCGGCGGCGGGCCCGAGGAGAGGGGAGTCGGGTCCACGGCGACGGCGTCGGCGACGACGACGACAAGGACGACTCCGACGACGACGACGACGACTCCGGCGAAGACTCCGACGACGACTCCGACGACTCCGACGACGACGACGACGTTGAGTCAAACAGAGCAGCGTCTTCCACACGCCGACGAGGTCGGCGGGTTCTTCCAGGGACAGGTTGCGGACAGCCCGCTTGAGCTTGCCGTTGCTCGAACGATTTCGCGAAGGGCAGAAGGGGACACCATAATTTCATGTCGGGCGTGTCCCCCTACAGGGGGATTCTCGACGAAAAATAAAAGAAACCCCCAAAATACCCCAAGAAGGTCAAAACATATTCAAAACATAGTCCCCAGACTATTTTTGGATTATTTTTGATCATTTTTGGGGTACTTTTTATTTTTAGTCGAAAATCCCCCTGTAGGGGGACAGGCCCGACTTAATCATAATTCGTGGCGTGGTTTCCCTGCCGCCCCTTCACGCCTTAATATTTTTCAAGCCGTTCGACCTCCGTCTGTCGCTGCTCGCGGGCCGCCATCGGGTGGCGCATACCACAGCAATGGCAGCATCCTTCTGCTTGTCATCACTACCACCGCCGTCATCGCCATTGTTGCCATGCTTAGCCGTTTTGGCTGAAGAAGTTCAGACAGTGTGTATTCACGGAGGACTTGACCTCAAGGGAAACTGGGCCCGATGGCGAAGTCGATGGCTGCGACCGCTGCGCTCGCGGGCTGCATCAGCAAGGGCGCCGCTTTCGCGCCAGGCGCCCCTGCAGGCGACGTGTCGCTGCGCGGCGCTGGCATCCAAGGCGGTGTAGCTGACGGCGGCATGGCTGCTGCCCCGCAGCCGCGCTCCACGACCACCACCGCCGTGGCTGCCATGGCGGCGGTCGTGGCCGGAGCGGCGCTGACTCGCACGCGCAAGGGCGGCAAGCAGTCCGCGGTGGCATGCCGTGCGGAGCTCACGGAGATCCCCTACGGTGCGGAGCGTGTCCCCGCGAACCCGGTGGCCGGCATGGTCGGTGCGCCGTCGGAGGCCGAGCGCTTCCTGATCGGCGGGGACCCGATCTACGACCCGCTCAACATCGCTGCCAGGTGCCCGCAGTACCTGCCCTGGTTCCGAGAGGCCGAGCTGAAGCACGGGCGCGTGGCCATGGTCGCCTGGATCGGCATGGTGGTGCCGGACTTTGTGCGCATCCCCGCCTCCGGAGACGTCGCCGCCTGCTACGAGGCCTCCTCGACGGTCGCCGCCCACGACGCCTGCGTGGCGGGGAACGCCAACGGGCTCGGCGGGCCCCTTTTCCAGGTCTTCGCCTTCTGCGGCCTCTTCGAGATGCTGACCACCTACCCGAAGTTCTGCAAGACCGGCAACGAGGTGACCGTCGAGAACGCCGGCGACTACAAGCTGGGGATCAACTTCCTCCCCACGGAGGCGGCGGCCGCCAACGACATGCGGCTGAAGGAGCTCAAGAACGGGCGCCTCGCGATGCTGGCCTTCAGCGGCGCCATCACCCAGGCCGTCGCCACGGGCAGCGGCTTCCCCTGGCTGGGCGCCGTGGCGACGGAGAGGGCCGGCAGCGGCTTCGGCGCCAGCGTGCGGCCTGCCGCCGGGGCCCTGGCCCGGGGTGCCAGCCGCGTGGCCCTGCGCGCGGAGGCCGAGGGCGGGTACAAGATGAGCAAGGCGGTGCCCTTCCTGCCAGTGTCCCCGGCGCTCGAAGGCTACGTCGGCGAGGAGGACGGCTTCGACCCGATCGGCATGTCCCTCGCCTGGGACATCCGCTGGCTGCGCGAGGCCGAGCTGAAGCACGGCCGTGTGGCGATGCTGGC
>CAUYUJ010016474.1:147500-155000 GCA_963575745.1 Prorocentrum cordatum | reverse complement strand
CCTTCGCAGAAGGCCGCGGGACTTCTCAGAAGCCCTCGCGCCTTGGCGAGGTTTTCTCTGTCGTCGGGGGAGGTTTAGGAAACTTCTCAGAAGGCCGAGGGACTTCCGAGCCTTCTGAGAAGGCCCGCTCCTTCTCACTTCCCCCCCGCGCTCGCCGCCTGGTAATTCGAAGAAGAAAAACGCCATCAGCATAGATCCGCGCTGGGCCCCCCGGCGGCGCCTCCGGCGCCGCCCCTGGCGCGCTCCAGGGAGGGGGACCCAGCGCGGATCCAAGAAATCCGCGGAGCGCCAAACGTTTTGTTTTCTTCTAGTAATCACGGAGCGCCCGTCGGCATCTATCACCCAGGACCAGGGAAACGGGCGGCCGCCATCGCGCGCACGTTTTTCTCGCATGCGACCGATGGGGGGGTGGCCCTGGCGGGGAGGCAGCAAGCATCCAGAGGGTTCGCCAGCACGTTATATGCCGACCATGTGTGGCTGCTGCTCCTGGCCATGGGAAGGCAGGCGCCAGCGGCCTGCGTGCCGCGTGGGCTGCGGTGCTAGGGCCGCCGGTCTTCCGTCGAGGAGGAAGATCGGCATCATTGCAGGATCCGGCATGAATAAGGAACATGTACTTGTCAAAAAAGCGCTCGGTCGTTCCTTTGGTTTGCATGCGCTCCGCTGCCTCTTTGGGCGGCGAGCCTCCCTGGTGCTCCCTGGAAAAAGGGGCGTCGTTCCTTATTCATCGTTCCTTCGGGCAGGCCGAATCCTGCAAGCATCGATCTCCGTGGGTCCGCGCGCGATGTTCTCGGGTCGGCGCTGTGGCCCCCCCCCTCCCCAGCGCGCGCAGACGCGCCGAGCGCGCCCAAAGGGGGCCCCCAGCGCCGATCCGAGAAGCCCGCGCCGACCTCCGGAAGTGTATATTTGACTACCTACCAGACCACCCCAACCCAACCCGAAGACCCGAATTTCACGTTGGGGGGGGGGAAAGGGCTCCACATGTGTTTTCCCCCCACTGGAAATCGAGGGTAAATCTAAGCCACAGTCTGGGCCCTGAAGCAGGAACCCTTTGGTTGGGGAGGGGCTCTGAGTTCCTTAAGTGTTTCACAGCTTGCCTCAGGTTTTCCTTCTGTTTTCTATAGGAAGTCGAAATTTAACTCATGGAAAAAAGGGGCGTCGTTCCTTATTTAGGGTTCCCTAGGTCAACGCCGCGACTGTATGTTCACGCCGGCTCCTTCAGTTCACAGTGGGGAGGACGGGGCGGCCGCCCCCCTGGTCAGGGCAGGGGCGAAGGGAGGGGCCGAGGGCTTCGGGGTCGAACCCTCCCCCGGCAGAGTTGAGAAGTTCGTTCTCCCTCCTCTCTCTCCGCTTCGCGCTCTCTCTCTCTCTCTCTGTCTCTCTCTCTCTCTCTCTCTCTCTTTTTACCTAGCAGCGAAGACTGATAGGTTTTTTAGTGGTCTCAAAAGAAGAGAGCATCATGACTCCCCAGGGGGGTCTGGGCAGATGCCGGACGGGATCCGGGGACTCTTCTTTTGGCCAACAGTAACGCACTTCGTGGTCTTCGAGTTCCCAGATCTCCATTCCTGGGCATGATTTTGAATGCTCGGAGCCAACTGTAGGCCACTTCGTGTTCTTCGAGTTCCCAGAACTCCATTCCTGGGCATGATTTTGAATGCCCGGAGCCAAGTGCAGGCCACTTCGTGGTCTTCGAGTTCCCAGAACTCCATTCTTGGGCATGGTTTTGAATGCCCGGAGCCAACTGTAGGCCACTTCGTGGTCTTCGAGTTCCCAGAACTCAATTCTTGGGCATGATTTTGAATGCCCGGAGCCAACTGTAAGCCACTTCGTGTTCTTCGAGTTCCCAAAACTCCATTCCCGGGCCACATTTTGAATGCTGAGGCAGGCTGATGCTGAGGCTGAGGCAGGCTGAGGTTGAGGCCGAGGCTGAAGGCAGACTGAGGCTGAGGCTGAAGCAGGCTGAGGCTGAGGCTGAGGCTGAGGCTGAGGCTGAGGCTGAGGCAGGCTGAGGCGAGGCTAGGATGACGGCGAGGCAGGCTGAGGATCTGAGGCTGAGGGCTGATGCAGGCTGAGGCTGAGGCAGGACTGAGGCTGCTGAGGTGAGGCCGAGGCTGAAGGCAGACTGAGGCTGAGTGGGGGGCGGGGTTTTTTTTTTTTTTTTTTTTTGGGCCTGAAGCAGGCTGAGGCTGAGGCTGAGGCAGGCTGAGGGTGAGGCTGAGGCAGGCTGAGGCTGAGGCAGGCTGAGGCTGAAGCTGAGGCTGAGGCAGGCTGAGGCTGAGGCAGAGGCTGAAGGCTGAGACTGAGGCTGAGGCTGAAGCAGGCTGAGGCTAAGGCTGAGGCAGGCTGAGGCTGAGGCTGAGGCAGGCTGAGGCTGAGGCAGGCTGAGGCTGAGGCCGAGGCTGCAGGCACACTCAGGCTGAGGCTGAAGCAGGCTGAGGCTGAGGCTGAGGCAGGCTGAGGCTGAGGCTGAGGCTGAGGCAGGCTGATGCTGAGGCAGGCTGTGGCTGAGGCTGAGGCTGATGCAGGCTGAGGCTGAGGCAGGCTGAGGCTGAGGCCGAGGCTGACGGCAGGCTGAGGCTGAGGCTGAAGCAGGCTGAGGCTGAGGCTGAGGCAGGCTGAGGCTGAGGCTGAGGCAGGCTGATGCTGAGGCAGGCTGAGGCTGAGGCTGAGGCTGATGAGGCTGAGGCTGAGGCTCACGCAGGCTGGGCTGAGGCAGGGGAGGTGAGGCCGAGGCTGAAGGCAGACTGATGCTGAGGTGAAGCAGGCTGAGCTGAGGTTTTGAGCTGAGGCCTGGGCCTCATGCAGTATGAGGCTGAGGCAGGCTGACCGCCGAGGCCGAGGCTGAAGGCAGACTGATGCTGAGGATGAAGCAGGCTGAGGCTGAGGCTGAAGGCTGAGGCAGGCTGAGGCGAGAGAGGCAGGGGAGGCCTGAGGCAGGCTGAGGCTGAGGGCTGAGGATGAGCAGGCTCAGCTGAGGCAAGGCTGAGGCTGAGCCGAGGCTGCAGGCAGATGAGGCTGGAGGCTGAAGCAGGCTGAGGCTGAGGCAGCTGAGGCAGGCTGAGGCTGAGGCAGGCTGATGCTGAGGCAGGCTGAGGCTGAGGCAGGCTGATGCTGAGGCAGGCTGAGGCTGAGGCTGAGGCTGATGCAGGCTGAGGCTGAGCAGGCTGAGGCTGAGGCTGAGGCAGACTGAGGCTGAGGCTGAAGCAGGCTGAGGCTGAGGCTGAGGCAGGCTGAGGCTGAGGCTGAGGCAGGCTGAGGCTGAGGCTGTGACTGCGACTGCCGTTGCCACTGCGACTGTCATCGCGAATGCGATTACGACTGCGAGAACAGCAGAATTCTACAACTGGATTCTCATCTGAATCTTAAGGGGAATGCTTCCAGATATGCTCCTACACATCGCTGTTAGGTTGCTTTGCCAGGATAATTTCCCCTCTTCCTCTCGTTCTTCCCCTCTGTGTCCTTCCCTTTCTCTCTCTCTCTCTCTCTCTCTCTTTCTTTCCGTTTCCCTCCGCTCCCACCTCGCGGGCTGGGCGAATTCGGCGACCCCAGGAGTTCGCCAAGAGGTCGTCTCGGATCGGGTTCTTCGGCGAAGCCCTCTGGCGCAACCCCGGTCCCAGTGCAGCGCTGCTTGGCCCAAGCTTGGCTGTTCGGGGGGGGGGAACAACAGCCCCCCCACCCGCAAGAACGACCACGACGGCGACTACGACGACAGCGGCGATTAGGATTAAGTCGGGCCTGCCCCTCTACAGGAGGAAAATTCAATAACAGTAATAGTATGGGATCGATTTATTACTATTGTTGGATGTTTTTGGTTTATGTTTTGTGTAGTTATTGATTTGTCGTCCAAAAATCCGCCTGTATGGGGGACATGCCTGACCTAAAGTTAGGAAGATGACTGCAAAGCCAGACGCTTCCACAGGCGCCCCCAAGGAACCCTCGAGTCCGTACTACAGGGGCCTTTGCCGATGGGACCCTTACTAAAGGCACCATCACTAAGGAGGTCTTACCAAAACGCACCCTTACGAAGGATCCCTTACGAATGGCAACACCACCAAGGGTCCCTTACTAGTGGCATTAGTACCAAGAACCCACTACTAAAGGAAGCCTGAGCAGTGATCCCCGACCAAGGGAATCCTTATTGAGGGGGTCCTTACTAAAAGCATCTTCGCTAAAGGCTCCTCACTGAATAGATCCTCACTAAGGATCCTTATTGCGAACGGCTGTAGATGGACAAGAATATCGTATTCTTGCGAACCTCAAGGGAATGCTGATTATCCCCTGACCCTCCCAATACGAGTGTTGATCTCGCTGCGAATGGCGACTGAGGTGCACAAATACCTTTGTCCACCCAAGCCCCCCTCATCGCCACGCGGCGGGGGGAGCATCTTGCACCGCAGGGTACGTTTTTTTGTGTCAGACGACGACGATGACGGCGCCAGACATACGACGATGTGATTTGTCCTGTGCGCGGCCGAAGAGGTCCCGACCCCTTTCCCCCAGGATAGACTGTCGCCCCATACCCCTGATCTGTTCCTAGTGCCCTCGGAGCCCGCGCACAGGCCCTGGAGGGAGGCCGGAACCGAGGAAGCAACTCCAGGCCTCAGAAACCTCCTCGTCGGCGATCTCGGGAGAGGGCGGCGGCGCATGCGCACGGATGCGGCGGCAACGGCGACCGACCGACCGACCGACCGAGCGACGATGGCAACGGCGACCGACCGACCGAGCGACGGCGACGACCGACCGACAGAGCGACGACGACGACGACGACGAGGACGAGGGGCAGGGCTCGATCTGAACGGCGTTTAGGCGGTTTCGTGGGCAGTGTTCGTTCCGCTCTCGTCTTGCAGCAGAGGTTGGACCAGAGACGACGCGAGGGAGAGCCAAAGAAGGAGGCGAGAACGAAAAGCCCTGTCCTGGTCGAGCCCTGACGAGGGGCGGCGGCCACGGCGACGACCGACCGACCGCCCGAGCGACGGACCGACCGAGCGAGCGACGGCGGCGAGGCCGAGGCGCGCCCCCCGGCAGGCGCGGCCGCGCCGAGCGCCGCCGCGGCCCGGCCGAGCGCCGCGCGGGCCAGCCGGAGCCCGGAGCCGCACCGCCTCAGCGCCGTGCGGGGCGGCGGCGCGGCCCTGGCGCGCGGCCTGGCCAAGCGCCCGTCCTTCGTGGCGGGGTCCAGGACCGCCGCGGGTGCCCGCACGCCGTCGCGAGGCGGCGAGCCTCTCCTCGCAGGCCGACGGACCTCCAGCCTCGGCGCGTCGATTAGAGAGCGAAGCGGCCGCTGTCGCTTCGCGAGAGGGCGTCGCGGCCGTTGTTTCCGCGGGGCCATGTCCGTCGGTTTCGGTCCCAGGGCCGTTTCCACGAAAGGATGGTTTACTACAGGTGCTGCAGGTTTGTCCACCGCCGATCTCCGCATGCGCGCCCGCGCGGTCTGGGCTCGGGGGCGCGCTTCCGCGGACACGCCGGCGCACGGATGCGGCTCGCGCGGGGCATCCCTGAAGAAGCGCCTCGTATCCGCGGGGTCGCGGCCCGGGGGCCCGGCACGCGAGGCCACGGATACGGAGAAGTGCTTCGCCCATGACGTCATTCCCAGGCGTTGCCGCGGGGCGCCCCGGGCAGGCGGGCAGCCGTCGTCTCAACGGGCCCTCCTCCAACAGAGGTGGCCCCAGCCCCAGGGTGCCCCCCTAGCCGCTCGCGCCGGTCTCGGGCCACCTCGTGCCAGGGGCACCCCGCGCGAGGGCCACTTCTGGCAACACCCGACATCTTTCTGCTCCCCGTTTGCCTTCTCCTCCCTCCCTCCTTCCTCCCCTTGGAGGGAGGGAGGGAGGGAGGGAGGGATGAGGAAGAGGCAGGGGGGGAGAAAGAGGAGGAGGAGGAGGAGGACGAGGCCGAGGAAGAGGATAGTGAAGATGCAGCGGGCGAGCACCGACTTATGTCGGAGCGACGCACAAGGAGGCAGGAGCAGGAGCAGGATGGGAAGGAGGGGGGGGGGAGCAGGAGGAGGAGGACAACGACTACGGCGAGGGAAGGGGGAGGTGAACGAGGAGGGTGAGGCATAGGAGGAGGACGACGACAACGACGATGAGCACCAGGAGTTCGGCGCGGCCCTCTGGCGCCAGCAGCCCCTCGCCGCGCGGCCCGCTGCAGGACCGCGCCGTGGGCGCGGCGCGGTCGGGCACGCTGCGGTAGCGGCTCAGGCCTCGGCGATCCTCGGTTTCTCTCATCATGAGTCGGCGTGCGTGAGGTTCCTTGGCCTGCTCCTCCGATTGGCTTTAGTACGAGCGTAGAACTAACGGTCAGACTAAGAATGCGAATGCGAATGCTATGTGAATTAACGAACAGTACTTGTTTGAATAGTTGTACCCCCAATAAACCATAAGATTTGCAACAACTACTACTACTACTACTACTACTACTACTACTACTACTACTACTACTTCTACTGCTACTACTACTACTACTACTACTACGACTACTACTACTGCTACTACTACTACTACTACTACTACTACTACTACTACGATTACGATTACGACTAGGACTAGGACTAGGACTAGGACTACGACTACGACTACGACTACGACTACTACTACTACTACTGCTACTACTACTACTACTAATACTACTACTACTACTACTACTACTACTACTACTACTACTACTACTACTACTACTACTACTACTACTACGACTACTACTACGACGGACGATCTACTACTACGACTGTACTATTACTTCGACACTACTACGAGTATCACTACTACTACTACTACTACTACTACTACTACTTACTAGTACTAGCTACAATACTACATATACTACTACTACTATCACTACTTACTACGTACTACTCCCACTACACTACCCACTACTACCAATACTACCACTTATTACCACTTACTACCACTACGACTACCACTAATACTACTACTATATACTAATACTACTACTACTACTGCTACGACTACTAATACTACTAGTACTACTAAATACTATTACTACATACTACTTACCACTACCACTACACTAAATACCACTTACTAACACTACATACCACTATTACCACTACTACCACTACTTACCACTACTACACTACGATACAACTACTACACTAACTACACTACTACTACTACTACTACTACTACTACGACTACTTACTACTTTTACTTACTACTTACTACTACTTTCTACTACTACCACTACTACTACTACTACTACTACTACTACTACTACTACTACTACTACGACTACGACTACTAATACTACTACTACCACTACTACTACTACTACTACTACTACTACTACTACTACTGCTACTACGACTACTACCACTACTACTACTACTACTACTACTACTACTACTACTACCACTACCACTACTACTACTACTACTACTACTACCGGTACGACTACGGCTACGACTACTACGATTACGAGCATTACTACTATCACTAATATTTCTACTCCCACTACCACTTCCATTGTTATTACTACTACAACTACTTC
>CAUYUJ010016474.1:115000-140000 GCA_963575745.1 Prorocentrum cordatum | reverse complement strand
ACATAGCATAGCCTAAGCATAGCATAGCCTGCTATGCTAGCATAGCCTCCTATGTTCCTAGGAAAGTGCATATGTAGATGTAGGTGTAGGTGTAGATGTTGATGTAGGTGTAGATGTAGATGTAGATGTAGATGAAGGTGTATATGTAGATTTAGATGTAGATGTGAGTCTCGCTGTTGATGTAAATGTAGATGTAGATGCAGGTGTAGATGTAAATGTAGCTGTCGGTGTAGATGTAGATGTTGCTTTCCTAAATGCTCCAACTCCTTGGTAGGGTCGCACTGGGATAATTCCCGACCTAGGATTAGTAACGACGACGACGACGCTACTACTACTACTACGAACCACTTCTACTACTACGCCTCTCAACTACGAACTACCACTGCAACCACTACTCTACGACTACGAACAATAACTACTACGAACAATACTCCTACTACTACTACTACTACTACTAACTACTTCTACTACTACTTCTACTACTACGACTACTACTACGACTACTACTACTACTACTACTACTACTACTACTACTACTACTTCTACTACTACCACTACCATTACCACTACCACTATTTCTACTACTACTACTACTACGACTACTACTACTACTACTACTACTACGACTACTACTACTACTACTACTACTACTATTACTACCACTACTACTACCACTACTACTACTACTACTAGTACCACTACTACTACTATTACCACTACTACTACTACTACGACTACTACTACTACTACTATTACTACTACTACGACTACTACTACTACTACTACTACTAGAACTACTACTACTACTACTACTACTACTACAACTACTATTACTACTACTACTACTACTACTACTACTACTACTACTACTACTACTACTTTAACTACTACTACTACTACTACTACTACTACTACTACTACTTCTACTACTACTACTACTACTACTACTACTACTACTACTACTACTACTACTATTGCTAGTACAACTAGTATTACTACTACTACGACGACTACGAGTACTATGACTACTACCAGTACTACTGCTAATAAGTTGTCTTATGAGTAGTTCTCCTTGTCGCGCCCTCAGGCGCGTTTTTTGGACGGGCACGGACCGTGAAGCTTGGCATTTGCAACGGCTTCTCGGATGAGCGGGAGGTGTTCACATGTGGTTCTCGCTGTTGCACCACCAACATTAGCTTTGAAATTCTGCGATAAAGCTTCACGTGTGGATGACGGGTCCTTTTTTTCAAAATGCGGTTACTTTGGCGCCACGCACATTCGTCTCGAACTATTACGACAGCTTCACGGATTGAGGGCGGGTGTTTTGTGACATGTGGTTCTAGCTTTTGCGTTGCATGCGTTCGTCTCGAACCTTTAAAACAACGTCAAGGACGGAGGGCGCTTCCTTTTTTAGCGCCGGGCGCATTCGTCATACAAGCGCGCTACCGGCTCAAGGATCCGTGTGGTTGAAGTCCCAGGAATTGTGCTCTGCCACGGCGCAGGGCTGTTGAGGCGCAGTGTTCACTTTGACGCGCGGTGCTTATGTCCAAGGAATGGTGCTATCTCACGATTTAGGGTTGTCGGGGCGCAACAGTCTTGTTGATCTGCGGCGTTGGAGCTCAAAGAACGAGGGTTGGACACGATTGGGGGCTCTCAGACGGTTGTTTTTGTAATGGACCGTTCCGCACAACGAAACGACTTCATGTATGGATTTACAAGGAGGGGATTTGGAGGAAGAGTATGCTGCAACATCGTTGATACGGCTTGTGTGTACTTGGCTTTTGTACTCACCCTTCTCCTCCTCATCCCCTCCGCATCCTCCTCCTCCTGCTCATCCCCATCATCACCAGCATCATCATTCCCACCCTCATCCTCCTCATGTTGTCTCCTCCTTCCCCTCCCCTTCCTGCTTCTCTTCCTCCACCCCTTCCTCCTCCCTCACCCCTTCCTCAACCCCTTCCCCTTTATGAATAACTCCCCCCCTGTCGCACCCCGAGACATGTCGGCAGGGCGGATTGGGCGTGTCGCTTCGGACCTCATCGCCCGACATTGCCCTACAGCTTGAAATGTGCAGCGGGTTCACGGATGGAGGTTGGGTGTTCGTTGTGTTTAGTTTTGGTGATCGCCACAGTGACGCGCACATTCGTCTTAAGGCCTGCAGGAGTTGCACGGATGGGAAACGGGCCGTTTTCACAACGTGGTGTTCGCCCCATCGCCGCGCACATTCGTTTGAAAAGTTTGCAAGAGCTTCACGGATGGAGGGCGGCCCGTTTTCATAATGTAGTCTTCGTGTTGCGCCGCGCGCATTCGTTTCAAAAATGTGCAGGAGCTTCACGGGTGTAGGGCTTTTTTTTCAAAATGTGGTTTTGGCTTCAGCGCCGCGCACATTCGTCTCAAGAGTGTGCCTCATAGTCAAGGAGTAGTACGCCTGAAGTCCCAGGAATTGTGTGTTGTCACCCACGGTTTAAGGCTGCCAGGACGCAAAAGCTAGTGATCCGAAGTGTTAGAGTCCCAGGGATGATGTTCTGGCACGACTCAGGATCGTCAGTACGCGATAGTCTTGATGATTCGCGGCGTTGGAGTCCCAGAAACGGTGTTTTGGCGCGGACTGTGATGTTCAGACGGTTGCGTTCCAAGTGGGTTGTTCCAGCAATGTCAAACACATTCTCGCAGGTATACATGAAGAGATAAGTTGGAGGGAGGCTTTATGGCAACATCATTGACGGGCCTTGCGAACTCATTGGTTCTTCTCATTTCTCTCCTCCTCCTCCTCCTCCTCCTCCTCCTCCTCCTCCCCCTCCGTCCTCCTCCCTCCACCTCCTGATCCTCCTTCGACTCCTCCTCCTCCTCCTCCTCCTCATCCTCCACCTCCTCCTCCTCCTCCCCTCCTCCTCCTCCCTCCTCCTCCTCCCCCTCCTCCCCACCCACACCTCCCACCCCAAAAGTCCCCCCCCACCCTCCCCCGTCTCCCACCTCCGCCGCCTCCCCTCCTCCGTCCCCCCTCATTCCATCACACAGCACCATCAGCATCGCATCAGCATCAGCATTAACAGAACATAAACCCTGTCTCAATCATTTCCATCTTCCCCCCTCCTCACCCCCCCCCCCCGCCTCCGCCTCCCCATCCTCCTCATCATCATCATCATCATCATCATCATCATCATCAGCAGCAGCAGCAGCATCGCCATCATCATCAGCAGCAGCATCACCATCGTCGTCGTCATCAGCACCACTACCATCATCGTCAGTATCAGCAGCAGCATTATCATCATCATCGTCATATTCCTTGGTGTTGTCGCCAGCATTGTCATCATCATCAGAATCAGCATCGTCATCGTCATCAGCATCAGCATGATCATAATAATAATGATAATAATAATAAGAAGAAGAAGAAGAAGAATCAGCATCATCGTAATCAGCATCAGCATCATCATTGTCGCCGTCGTCATCCGCATCAGCATCAGCAGCATCATCATCAGCATCGCCATCTTCCTCAGAATCGTCAACATCACCATACCCCCCAGACTTGCACGAGGCGGCGGGTGCTTCCGTGCTGCGAGCAGCACCACGGCACTACGACCTCGAAGTGCGTTGCGGCCGCGCCTGGTCGTTGGAAAGTCCCGGGCGGACGGCTACAAGGGGACGACTCCTATTCCTCACCCCTTTTCCTTCATTCCTCCTCCTCCTCCTCCTCCTCCTCGTCCTCCTCCTCAGCATCCCCCTCCCCATCCTCCCCCTCCTCCTCCCGCCCCCCCCCCTTTCCGTCCACCTTCCCTTCTCCTTCCCTCCCCCTCCTCCTCCTCCTCCTCCTCCTCCTATTCCTCCTCCTGCTCCTCCTCTTCCTCTTCCTCCTTCTCCCTCTCTTCCTCCTCCTCTTCCTCCTCCTCCTTCCTCCTCCTCCTCCTCCTCCCACAAACTCCTCCTCTCCTCATCCTCCTCCTCGTCCCGCCCTCCTCTCCTCCTCCTCCCTCCTCCTACCTCCTCGCTCCTCCCGCCCTCCTCACTGGCAAAGGTAGGAGACCAGCATCTGGGCGCGCCATGCTGCCGCATGCCTACAGGACAAATCTGAATATATAAAGCAAAAAAGGCTCGTCGAAGCTGCAAAATGCCCGACGGAAATGGAACAGGGCACACATCCCGCGCGAAATGGCGAAATGTCGCTCTCGCCCCAGCGCCGCTCTAATCTGTCCTGGGAGTTGAGCTCCTCCTTGGGGGGCGGCACACATTTACGTTTGCCATTTCGTCAACGCGCGTGCGGACGACCATGTCACTCTCGCTCTGGCGCCGCGCAGCTTTCGCCTGGAGGTAGCGCTCCCGCCTCGGCGCGTGAGGGCGGGACCGCGCGCGAGCGGGCAAGTCGTTACTTTCGACCAAGCTCCGTGCGTGTCTCGCTTGGAAGTGGTGCTCCCGGCTGGGCGTGGCGCGTGCTTCTTCGGCCGAATCGCAGCAGAGCGGCAGCGGCAGTGCGCGAACTGCTGCCCTCGCCCGCGCGCCGCGCAGCTTGCGCACGAAAGTGGCCGTGCTGTGTCGGCCCGGCGCGTGGCTCGTGTTCGCCGCGCTCGTCGGATCTTTGGCCGCGCGAGGGATAGGCGGTGCTATCGCCCCAGCGCCGCGCAAGGATTTTCTGACATGTCGCTCCCGCTTGTGCGCGGCCTGCGGCCTGCGCTTCACTGCCTCGCCAAGTCGGAAGCGGGACCGCGCGCGAATGCCCTCCGTCTGCTTGGTGGGACCTCGCTCTCGTTCCGGTCGCAATACCCAGTGGTGCCACCATTGTTTCTAATGTGGCGGGAGGGAGGATGGGAGTGGGCGGAGCCCGCTTCCTCGTTCGGCCTGGCTAACTCGGCTCACCCGCTTCACTCCTCCTCCTCACTCCCCCTCGCCCCTCCACGCCCTCCTGCTCCTTCCCCTTCTCCTCCTCCTCCTCCTCCTCCTCCTCCTCCTCCTCCTCCTCCTCATCGTCATCACTATCATCATCATCATCATCAGCAGCACAGTCATCATTATCGTTATCGTCCTCGTTGTCCTGCTCCTCCTTCTCCTTCTCATTATCCTCATCATCATCGTCGTCGTTATCTTGTCGTCCTCGTTCTCGTCGTCGTCGTTAACAGCAGCAGCATCATCATCACCAGCATCAGCATCAGCATCAGCATCAGCATCATCATCATCATCATCATCATCATCATCATCATCATCATCATCATCATCATCATCGCTCCTCCTCGCCCCCTCCTCCTCCGCCTCCTCCTCCTCCTCCTTCTCCTCCTCCTCCTCGTTCTCGCGCTCCACCTCCCCTGGGGGGCATATACGGGCACATGTTTTCTGCCACCGTGGGGCGCGGGGGAGGGGGGGAGGGTGCAGCAGCTGTGGGGGGCGTTAACGATCGGCGGCGGGCTTGGGGGGAAGTGAGAAGAAGGAGGCCTTCTCAGAAGGCGGCGGGGCTTCTCAAAAGCCCCCTGGCCTTCCGAGAAGTTTTCCGTGTTTTCGGGGGAGGCTGAAAAAACGTCTCCGAAGACACCGTCCCTTTTCACTTCCCCCCCAGGCTCGCCGCCAAAACGAGTCGGCTCACGCGGCTGGCGCCTCCCGGCGCCAGAGGCGCCGATGCATCGAGGAAATCGCTTCGCGGCGGGGCCAGGGCCAGTTGTATGCAGCAAAGTTCGGGGGGGGCGCAACAAACAAAGAGGTGATCCCCCCCTGTTCGCCAGACCAAAACACAGAGTTAAGCTGATCCCCGCTCTCGTCGGACCCGCCTTCTGCAACTCCCACGAGGCGGGCTCCGTCTCTGAGCCCAGCGCGCAGGGCTGCAGGTGCGAGGGTGGCCCGGCGCCCGCTGGCGGCGTCGGCGGATCGCAGGCCCAGTCGTGTCAGGCTAATGTTCATGTGAATCATGGCCTTGGCTGCAGCGCGCAAAGAAAAGTTATTCAGACGACCGCGGCAGATACCGCCACCGTGCCAGCGCAGCAGCGCAGTAGAGCGGAGGTCGAGTTTAAGACCCGCTCCAGCTCAGAGCCTTGTTTGAGTTGGCGTGGGTCTTGAACGCTCCCTCCTTTTAACAAAAGGAAAGGAACTTGGCGCGACGCGCGACCCCAGTTAGGGGAACGGTTCCTAATCGGCAGTGCTTGGCATTGCTTGGCATGTGTTGCTTTGCCTGACATCGCATGGCTTTGCATTGATCTGCTTTGCTCGACATTGGTTTGCTTTGTTTGGCGGTGCGCGGCAGTATTTGGCGTAGTTTGGTTGGCAGTTTCTTGCTTGGCGTTGCGCGGCGTTGCGTGGTATCGCGTGGCGTTGCTTAGCGTTGCTTGGCATTGCTTGGCGTTGATTGACATTGCTTGGTGTTGTTTGGCATTGCTTGGCGTTGCGCGGCATCGTTTGGAATTGCTAGGAAGCAAGACCAAGCAACCCGAGGAGCACAGTAAGGAAAGACCCATCATACCGAGAAAAGCCTAGTGAAAGGAAACAATGCCAAGCACCCAGATGAAGGCCTCCTCAGAACCGGTATGGAAACAAGACCTAGCAAGCCGAGGAAAGCTTTTTGTAAGCAGTAAGGAAAGAAGGCCACGCAACACGAAGGAAGTCTTTTCAAAAGCAGTACGGAAGCAATGCCAAGCAGCACGAAGAAGGCCTTCTCGACACAGGGAGGAGTCAAGACCGAGCAGCCCGATGAAGCAAGCCCCGGTCACCCACCGGCTCTTCAAGCACGAGTACCCACTTGGGCAAGCCTACTTGGGGAACTACTGGCCAGCCCCGTGCGCCAGAGGAGGAGGACGACGACGAGACAGGAGGAGGACGAGAAATCGAGGAGGAGTGGTGCCACTCCCTTGTTCCACCGTGCCCTCCGCCGCCACCGCTGCCGTTCTTGGGCCTCCGGAGGCCTCTGGGGCCCCCCCGCCACCCCTACCCCACCCCCCCCCGGGGATCTTCCCGGGGACCTCCAGATGCCTTCCGGGACCTGCCCAGAGACTTCGCAGGACCTCCCTTCGCACCCCTTCCCCTCCACCTTCCCCTCCTGCTCCCCCTCCTTTCCCCCCCCCCTCCCTCCTCTCCCCCACGCCTCCCCCCCCGTCCTCGTCTCCCCCACCTCCCCCCGCCTCCCCCTCCCTCCCCCTCCTCCCCCTCCTGCTTCCCCCCTGCCCCCGCCTCCACTCTTCCCCTCCTGTGCCGCTTCGCACCGGGACGGTTGGGTAAAGGCGCGCGTCGTCGTCAGCGGCGGCAGCGGTGGCGGCAGCGTCGAAGCCCGCAGGGCGGCTTGTGCCGTCCTGCTGCCGCTATAGATGCACACTAACACCACGATCAATAGCATGCACGCACGATCATACAATACGATGTAGCACAGCGGAACATGATATAACATACGATCCTACAATACAATACGGCATGATACCAGATGAAGTACTCACGAATATCCTCCCTCCCACTCTCCCTATCCTTTTCTCATTTTCTCTCCCTCGCGGCAGGAGGAGGAAAAGGCAAGAGCCGACGGATAAGCAGCCATCGTCCCCCCGCGGGGGCCATCCCGCCGCGGAGCTTGACCCCGCGAAGGCTCCAAGCGTGCGCGAGGACGAGCTTGGTGCGTCGCGCGTCCTGCTCAGCAGGCATTGAGCGACGCTGCGAACGCCCGCGCTGCCGCCGCCCAGGGCGTCGGGACTGAAAGACGGGTGCACGTGCCCACCGCGCGGGAGCCGGAGGCTCCAGCGCCGATCGCAGGCGTGCGCAGCGCGGCGCGGCGCCGCCGCACGGACTCACAGTTCATCACGCACAAAAGAACCCCGAACCCTAATATCACGATGAAGACGCGGCCTCACCGATGCCCCCGTCTTCGCATGAGGGATCGTAATTCTGGGCGGTTGAGTCTGATACATCCGCAGAAAAGACCCCATATTCCTAATGTCTTTGGCCCTCCTAAACTTAGGTCCCCTCTCAAAAGGGTAGAAGTCCTTTGTTGGTGAATCAACAGCGGTGCTCGGCCGCCCATGATGACCAGGATCGTGGTGACGACATGCCAGAGAAAAGGAGACAGAGACAGAAAGAGAGAGCCTGAGAGAGTGAAGGAGAGAGAGAGAGAGAGTAAGAGAGAGTGAGAGAGACAACAGAACATGAGCCTTGCGAAGGACCAGGCCATATGCAGTTGTGAGTAACGCAGGTGTACGTGTGATGGGTGTGCCGAGATGGGTGCGGCGGGCGCATGCGAACGCAGCCACTGGGGCCTTCACTGGAGCTCCCTATTTGGCCGCGAAACGTGTGAGGGGTGTGCCGAGATGGGTGCGGCGGGCGCATGCGAACGCAGCCACTGGGGCATTCGGTGGGGCTTCCCTAAGGCGCAACGAAACGCGTGAGGGGTGTGCCGAAACAGAGGCATGCGGACGGCAGAGGCAAGGATACGAGGAGGGGGAGGAAGAGGAGGAGGAGGAGGAGGAGGAGGAGGAGGAGGAGGAGGAGGAGGAGGAGGAGGAGGAGGAGAGGAGGGACGCAAAACGAGGCCCCAACACCACAGGACGGCTGGGAATCAGAACGCACGGGAGACGGGTGGGAGCAGCAGAGCGAGGCCACGGCACGGAAGAAGTCGTCGTGGCGGCGGCCGCGCCTGGAGCAGCAGGGCTGGCGCGAGCGCCGAAGGCAGGAGCCTGCAGCGCGTGACCGGGGCGCTGGCGCGCGAATCCCCCGAGCAGCTCCGTCCGTGCAGCAGGCGTGGAGCAGCGCGTGCGCGGAGCCTCGAGACCACGTATTCGGGCCGGGCGAAGGGGGGGATTGGGAGGGGAAAGGGGGGGTACGAAACATGCTGCAGGCAGCTGGTTTCGGCCCCACCGAGGGGCCCATTCCCTCGATACAAGGTCGCCTCCGGCGTACGGAGGCGCCGTGAAAATCACTAACGTTATCTGATTCACAAACCCCCAAACCCCCCCTTTGCTATCCCCCCCTTTCGCCCGACCCGACACGTGCGGAGCCCCACCGCCTCGAGGAACGAAAAGCGGCATCGGCATAGCTCCTCGGAGGTCCGCGTGGATTTCTTGGATCGGCGCTGGCCTCGAGTCGAGGAGCCAAAAACTGCATGCAAGCGCAATTAAGCTTTCGCATGTCCGCGCGGCTTCCTTGGATCGGCAATGGGAGCCTCTGGCGCGCGTCCAGCGCCGATCCGAGAAGTCTGCGCGGACCGCCAAGAAGTCATGTTTATGTCGTTCTCTGCGCCTCTAGATTTAAGTCGGGCCTGTCCCTCTACAGGAGGAGTATTCAAAAATAGTCACAAGATAATATGGGACGATTTTCCTAGTATTTGTTCGACTATGTTTGCTTCCTTGTTTGATGTGTTTTATTTTTCGTCCAAGATCCGCCTGTAGGGGGGCATGCCCGACCTAATTCTAAACCAGCGTCCCAATACCACGTCTGAACCCACATCCAGACACGCGTCCGACCCCACATCCTAGACACGCGTCCGACCCCCACATCCCGCACCCGCGTCATGACCCGAGCGCAGACCCACACACGAAGTCGCCTTGAAGCACGACGTCCAGGCACGGCGGCTAAAGCCGGTGACGTGTTGAATCCCCATAGGGGCCACAATCGGACCCGTCCCCGCCAGACGAGGCCACTTCCCCGAAGCGCAACTAAGAACCCCTAAGTGCAAGCAATGTTTGGCGAAGAACAGCACGAATCAGAACAGGATGCCTGGCAAGAGTCCCAGCAGCACTATATCGGCGCTTACAGTACGCACGCGAAAAGCAACACCGAACAATGCGAGTGAAACCGAGTGGTTGGAGCACTGCGACCAAGGGCCTTGCGACTACGCGTGATGCTACCAGCGCCAGTAAGTGACAAAATGATAAGGCTGGGAAGCCAAAGGTCAAATTGGAAAACAAAGCAAGAATGCCAACCAGCCAGCAGCGTCCCTGAATGAGGGATGTGCGTTGAGGGTGCGTGCCCCTGGGATTAGTTGTTTGTCCTAAACGGTTGGACCCCGCCCTCCCCAGTCGGCTTGGGTTTCTCCTCTCCCTGCCCCTGCCTCTGCTTGCCCTTCCCTCTCCCTCTCTCCCGCTCAAGCCTTCGGGGCTCAAAGCCCTGGAGCCGACCTCAGGAGGTCTGGGCGCCCGCGGCGCCCGGAAGCGTGCGTGCCATGGCTGCCCGGCGCCCGGCGCTGGCAGGCCCGGCACGCGGGCTGGCCGCGCTGATCACCAGCGCAGCCGCCTACGACTGGCGCGGGCCGCTCAGCTCCGCTGTTGCCCGCGCCAGTTGGGGCCACCCGGCTGCGGCCCAGGAGGCCCCGTTCGGGTACACCGTGCCGTACTACGACGACTCCGGGTACGGCATGGAGATCGGCGAGCACGAGGAGGAGGGTGGGGATGCAGGCAGCCCCCAGGCGCCGCCCGACAGTGGGCCGCCGGGAGCGCCGCCCCCGCCCCCAGCCCAGGCCGCCGGAGGAGTCGAGAATGGCAGCTACCCCACCAAGGACCCAGGCAGCGAGGAGTCTTGGGTGGGCGGCTGGGGTGTCTGGGCGCTGGGATTGAAGCCACTACGTGAGGGCACCTGGGCCTGGCGCCTGAGTGGCATGGGCGGGGTCGCCTACGAGAAGCTTGACAGCCTTGGGAGCGCCTTCTCCACCCACGCCGAGACGGGCTGGCTGACCAAGGATGGCGGATGGTTCTTCTATGCTCTCGAGAAGCTGGGCCTGACGGTCTTCGGAGCCGCCTGGCCTGCCGTGGCATGGACGTTCATCTTCTTGGCTTTCCTGGCGGTGCTGGCTTTCCTCACTCATATCTGTCGTACCCTACTGGCCCCCTGCGCAGCCGCCCTCTGGCTGATTGGTCTACTGGCGCGGTGCTCCAAGTGCCGCCGGCGAGAGCCTGGCGATGCAGCTGCCGAAAGGTACCTGCCGCCGGCTCCGCCTGCCCTTACCCAGATCAACTGGATGGGGCCAGAGACCGGACCAGCCACGACCACCGAGTACTACAGTAAGAAGGTGAAGGGTCGTGGGACTGGGAGGCGACCTAACGACGTGCTGATCAAGATCGACGACCACGTGGCCCGGTTGAAGGTCGACCTTTCGGAGCCCAAGCGGATCGACAGGAAGGGCCTTCGGATAGACTACCTGGGTGTGAAGGGGGCCAGCTCACGCGCACTCCGCCAGAAGCTGGAGTCGCTCGAAGGCCGTTCCATTCACCTGTGCCGCAACCTGGCATGTAGAGATCAGCCTGGAGAAGTCCATTGCAAGGAGTACGCGGCCTTGGATTCCGAGGCGATCGTGGACATCGGCTCCCACGCCAGGTTCACCTCCTGCCGGGGCGTCTTCCTGCTCTGGCGGACCGTCGCCGACCTGGGGAGGGGCATCTGGAAAATTATCGTGTTCCTTTACTGTATCCTTTCCTGCGGTTGCTCCTTCTGCTGCCGGCGACGCCGCCGTCGCAAGACAGGCGCTGCGGAGCCAGGCGTTGCAGGGAGCATCGCAGAAGTTTTGGATCAGGAGTCAGAGTCGGAGGTGGAGGCCGAGGATAAGCCATGCGAAGCTGTTCGGGTGGGTATCGTTCTTCGCGGCGGCGCCCGCCCCTTGGCGCCCGACGGTTGCAGAGACGCCGCGGAGGCCGAGCCGACCACCCTGCTCTTCGAGGACGGACAAGCGTCAGACCTCCCGCCAACCAGTGACGGACGGAATTCGTTCGCCCATCTCTGCGCATATCATGCCCAGGTCTACCGAGCCTCTCGGTATCGTGATAAATGTTCGCAGGTGACTTGCTACCGCCAAGCAGTTGGCAATGCAGAGGGCGTACCACTACGTCTCCTTCATCTGGGCGGAGAAGCAGGTCGAGCAGCGCAGGCAGCCGCAGCCGTCCAAGGCCGCGGATTCCTTTCGAGTCTGGGCTTGCGGCGTCGGACGGTTCGCAGTCGCAGCCCACGGGCGCGCGAGCAGGGCATCCCAGTCAACGCAGCCCCCCCAGCAGACGGGGCTCGGGGGCCAGAGAGCCATCGCGGACAGGCAGCCCCTGGGCTACACCGACGGGAGACCTCAGCTTCGCCGCGAGGTCCACCTGTTGGCGTCAGGTTTGAGGCGCCGCCTTCTCCGAGGGCGCCCCTCCCGCGAGACGCCAGCCCTGCCCCAGACGAGGAGGCCGAGCAAGGTGACCCTCTCGTACTGCGTGTGCGAGTGCACTGGGCCGCCGGCCCGCAGTGGGTCATCTTCTTGGGGAAGTCCCGTCCGGGAGGAGGGCCCACCGGAGATGGCAGCACGACTGTAGTAGACGTGGAGGAGCCGCGCTGCAAAGACTACTCGGCGGAGGGCCAGGAGAACGTCTGCTTCACCCTCAAGACCGCGGGGATCGAGTACGCCCCCGTCGCCAGCGACCAGGGAAGGCTCCCCGCCGGCTACCTTGAGGAGCTCTTGTACCACCCACCACTCGGTGCCGAGGAAATGGGGATCGGGGTGCATGGCGCCGTCGTGAGCGACACCATGTGGGAGAAGCTGCGTCCTTGGAACGGGGTCCCCGTCGGCGGGAAGACCAAGAGGATCGGCCGCCCTCAGTGGGCTCAGCTTCGGGCCCGCGGGGACTTGCTCGCGCGCCGACATCCAGCGGGCACCTCCGGTGATGCCCCCGGAGCACCGCAGCCCACCTCCGACGAGCTGGACACGCAGCTCAAGAAGCATTGGGCGAGGCTCGATCGCAGCAGTTCCCCCAAGCCCCCATTCGGCGTCGGGTGGGGCCTGGGTGAGGAGGGTGATCTGGCCTCCTCAGTCCCTCGGCGCTCTTCCCGCAGTCCTGCGGGGAAGGACCATGAAGAGGAGAACACCGGGGAGGCCATGCTGGGGCTGTACCTTGCTGCTCATGAAGAAGGATCGGACGACGCCTCAGCGCTGCAGAGCGTGGCGGCAGGATACGACGAGGACGTCACCGTGGTCTTGGGGCATTTCATCAAGTACACCCGGCGTCTCATGCGCAGCAGCGGGGCCGAGGAGCGGGCCAAGTACCAGGCGCACATCGACAGGTGGGAAAGAAAGTTGGAGCGGGTTCGAGCCGAAAAAGACGAGGGGGTGAACCCACCCCTCGCTAGTGGCCTCTTGAAGCTAGACACCGAGCGCAAGCCCGACGCCAGCCAAGAGCCCAGCCAACCTGGAGCCCCCCCTGGGCTGGACGCCACCACGAGCGCTCCGCCATTGCCGCCGCCGGCTACCCCGCCTGGCGTGCGCGTGCCGGGAGCGACTCGCTTGTCTCCGCCAGGTTTGACACCCGGCCTCGTACCGAATCTCGGGCAGATGTTCACCAACCGGAGCGCCTACGGCCACGGAGGACTGGTTAAGACCCCGGGGCAACCCGACCGTAGGTACGCCGCAGGAGCCGGAGAAGGTGAACCGTCAGCCGCTTTCTCCACCTACGCGCAAGTCCTCCAGAACGGGCAAGAGCAGCAGCACCTGGACAATATGCGGCTGCTGCAGGCGGTGGACAGCCTCCGCAGGTCCGGCGAGGAGGAGAAGGTAGCGCAGCGGGGCACCCTTGGTGCCATCGGACGCGCCGAGGAGCTGGACGTGTACCTGGCGCGGGGCTGCGACACCCTCGACGTGGAGGTCTGCGGTACCCTGACCGGACGGGAGTTGTTCCATGGCCTCAAGCGCGCCTGCGAGCACGCGAAGCACGTGATGCAGGCGGTGAACTGGCCGACGACGGTGACGAACAGGATGGCGTACGGCATCGCCGCCTTCTGTTGGGGGGGACGGGACCACAAGGATCTGGCCGATCTCCGTGGCCGATTTTCCCCCATTGCAAAGCAGAGGTGTTCGACGCCTACACCATGCCCACCACGTGCAAGCTCGAGCCGCGCCCCCGGCACCCGGTCGTCTTCTCTCAGTGGGCGAGGCAGGCCGAGAACGCCATCACCGTCTTCGGGCTAGTCTACGGGCGGATGCACGAGCCCGAGCGACGCCGAGCCCTGGAGACCCTGCGCCTTGCCTACGAGGAGGACGACGTGGCCTTCCCAGCTGACTATGTGCACAGCCTCTGGGAAGAGCTTGCTGCAACCTGGTGCGAGCAGCTTCGGGAGAAGCGAAGGGAGGTGTGCCGCATCCTGGGGCTCACTAACCCGCGCCGGGAGGACATCAAGGCCATCGCCCTCGCCCCTACGGGGCCGTCTGGGAGTGCGTGGCTGACCTTTCCGAACGTGTACGACCTCGACGCGCCGGATGGGTGCTACCAGGTGGTGTGCGTCCCTCGCCAGGCCCGGCGGCTGCAGAGGTTCCTCCATCAGAACCTCCACGCCGGCCCCTCGAGGACCCCCAAGGCGGGGAAGGCTGACGACCATGCCCCAGCAGATCAGGAGGCGCCTGCAGGAGCTGGTCCAGGCACAGGAAAGGCAGGGGCCGCCGTCAAGAAGGCTGCTGCCAAGAAGCGGCCCGCCGCCCGGGCGTACCCAGCAGGGAAGGCGCTGACATCCAGCGAGATCGGGCGCTCGGTCAAGCACGCCCCCCGTGACAAGAACGGGAAGGTCATCTGCTGGGACGCCTGCACATGGGCCGGCTGCCCCAAGGCGGCAGGGGCCTGCGCCCACTCCCACGAGGCCATCAAGGGGCTTGGCAGCTTGGACTGGACCGTGCAGGCGCAGCTCATCAGGCGCGGCGGCCTGAAGTCTGGCGCTAAGGTCGACCCCGCCTCGGTCGACGGGCAGGTGGCTCAGCTCAGGGCCCAGGCCAAGGCCGAGGCGGACAGCAAAAGGGCTGGGGGAGGCGCCGGAGAAGGTCCCGGGGCCTCTGCGGTAGGCAGCCGAGCGGGAGGCTCGCCGGCTGTTTGGTCCCCCCCGGCTACCTTCGACGAGATCCAGACCACCGCCCTCGAGGAGGAGCTCAGGCAGGCCGCCCAGGGCCCCGGGGAGGACTGGTTGCTGGACGCCCACGCCAACGCGCCCGCGGTGGAAGGGACTGGTGAGACGACTCATCCAGCTGCTCTCGAAAGATGGAACATCATCGAGAAGATCCTGGAGAGCGGGACCATCGCGACGCTGGGCGACATCAGCGACTACCTGCATTCACACGCCCTGGCCAGGCTCGCACGTGCCAGCTCAGAGGGCATCTCCCTGAGCTTGGAGGAGATACTGCTGGAGGCGACTCGGGACGGGGGGCCAACCCTCGCCGAGGAAGCCGGTCGGGCCCTCGACAAGCTGGGATCAAAGGCGGGGAGGAGCAGCACCCAGGACCTCAGCATTGGAGGGGCCTCCTGGGACGAGGAGGCTGGGGTTGGCCGCGGGAAGCTCACGGTGCAAGACCAAGAATGGGACTATCTCGACTTCCAGGACGAGCTTCAGCCCGACGAGGAGATGAGAACCCGGCTCGGCCTCAAGGAAGGCGACGCAGAGCTCAGGCAGTGTCTGGTGCTCCACATCGCGGCCGCCCTGCTCTGGGAGGATAAGGAGCCTGATGCGCCGGCCGTGAAGGCCCTGGCTGCTCAGCTCCGCCGCGAGTTGTGGGATGGAGCCACCACCGCCTCCGCCGCATTGGGGTGCGCACCTCCCTTCGTCTCGCCACGCGAAGCCGAGCTCCGGATGCACTGCCACGATGTCCAGCACCCGCACCACGACAAGGACTTCAGGTGCATCTCGGTCTTCCCCCTGAGTGCCCTCAACACGACCACCGTCCGGGTCTGGAGGATCAACCACTGGAACCAGCTCGAGATCGACTCCGTCTTGCCGACGCAGACCAGCGAGAGGGAGGTCCACGTCATGATCCACCGAGGGCATATGCGGGTGCTCAGGCCGCCGGCCATCGGCGGCCAGAGTCCCAACAAGCGAGGCCGGGCGTTTGGGGAGATCCTCAAGACCTGGGCACTAGCTGGAAAGCCCGTCCGCGAGCTGCTTACAGTCGGCTGGGAGATGTACCTGGAGTCCGAGGAGGTCGTGGGGCCCGTGATACCCAGCCGGCCCCCGCCCTGCATGCACTGCAAACGTATGCAGCAGGCTCAGCTCCCAACGCGTGAGGGCGCCGTCGGGAACCAGGAGCTCGAGGAGGAGGACTTCTCCGGTCTCGCACCCCTCCTGCGCAGACCCGCCTTCGCGTGGGGCATCCGCACTCGCGAGATCTTCGCAGGGACAGGGAACTGGACCAAGGCGATGCGAGAAGCTGGACTCCAGACGGCCCCGTCCGTCGAGTACTTCCAGGATCCCCTGGCCCAGACCGGGCCCCAGGAGGAGCACGACATCCTCGATCCCCAAGTGCGAGAGAGGCTCCTCCTCGACGCTGGGGCAGCGCCAGGCCCCGACGAGGCGAACGTCTACCAGTTGGCCCCCCCATGCACGACCCACTCAGCTTGGTGCCTCAAGAACGGCGGGACCCGCACGTTCGAGCACCCGGACGGCGACGGGACGGTCCAGGCGGAGATCGACAGCAACATCATGACCGATTTCGCCGCCGACCTCTGCGAGCGCCTCGACGCCAACGATCGGGAGTGGATGCTCGAGAACACGGCCAGCGACGGACGCTACCCGAAGATCTGGGATAGGGCCAGGATCAGGCAGCTGCAGAAGCGCACAGGAGCACGGATTATCTCTGTCGCCATGTGCGAGTGGGGGCTAGGGCCCCCGGAGGAGCCTGCGAAACGGCACCGCAAGCTGACGTTCTGGATGGTCTCGAAGGGCCTCTACCCTTGGGCGCTCTCTCTGGCGAGGCGCTGCACCAACCAGCACGAGCACGTCGCCCTGGAGGGGCCTCTCCCCTACGACCTGACCCAGACCCAGATCGACCACTACAACTCCTCCAAGCTCTCGCTCAGCCAGTCCGAGCAGAAAGACATCCTGAGCCTGACCAATCGATTGGCCCTGGCAGGCGCGCAGGCCCAGGGTCTCGCCGCAGATGCCAAGACCCTGGAAACCCCACAGCTCGGACCCGAGCTGCTGCGCCCGCTGAACGACCTCGTCGGCAAGCTGGGGCCCGTGAACTTCCACTGGAGCCGGGTTGAACCACGCACCGGGAAGGCCTTCGAGGACCTCCCGGAGGGCGCCGTGGCCTTGTACTACGGGCGCGATCGAGCCGACAACTTTGTGGCCAAGATCTCACACCGGTCGCCCCCATGCCTGCACGGTGGCGGGCGCATCCCCAGCGGAGCCCCCCCGCTGGCCAAGGCCCTGCGGGAGGAGTTGAGCGCCCTCGGCTTCCAGGTCGGTCAGCGTGGACTACGACGCACCCGCTACGCCGGCCAGTACCCTACGAGACTGTGCGCTGCCTGGGCCGAGGTCGTCAAGGCTGCGGGGGCGGGGACCCCCCCTGCGAAGCTCCTGAAGAAGCTTGAGCCCATCGTCACGACGAGGGCCGGAGACAAGATGGCGGCGGGAGCCGGTGACAGGGTTCACCTGGCGGAATCCCCCCCCTCCTTTTCGCTTCCAGGACGTGCCAGTCACGGAGAAGGAGGCGGAGGAAGACCATCCAGCAGGGCTCAAAGGATGGCAGTGCGCGAACAGAGGCAAGAAGAGAGGAGGGTGGAAGCGCAACAAGGCGAGAAAGAGGGACCCCGACCGAGGAGCGCCACCACCGGGCCCTGGAGGAGATGGTGGAGACGACGAACCTGGGGGAGACGAAGGAGAAGGAGAGGAGGAAGAGGAAGAGAAGGAGCCGCCCAGGAGGGTCAAGAAGTCCAGGCAAGCCGAGCAGCAAGCCGATGAGCCAGTCAAGGTGTTTCTCCCACAGCGTGGGGACCGATGGATACCAATCCCTGGGGCCCCCATGTACGCGCACGAGCTCCAGAGCGTCCCCATGACCTGCAGGTGGCTGCGCGACGACGTTCTCAGTCCCGAGGAGCTCCGCCTGTTCGTCTACACCGACGAGGGGGACACCGCAGGAGCCGAGGGACCGCCCTTAGAAGACGACGATCGTGTCGAACCCGGGGAACGCCTTATCCTGTGGATCGGGAAAGAAGACATCGGGAATTGGGCAGCCTGGGCGCCACGCTGGATCAAGAGGGCTGCGGACGAGGAGCGTGAGGAAGCGCCGTGGCACCGCAGCGAGGCCACTCCCGCGTCCCACCGCAGCGTCACGCTGAGGATCGCCGACCGCGCCAGCTCCCAGGGCTTTGGCAGCCCAGAGCTTGGCGTTGTCTGGAACAGGCGGGCCCCCCCACCGCACTCAGGAGGGAAGCGCTTCCAGCAGGCTGCCGCCCAGGCCCTCCAGAGACAAAGCCGCGAGGCGCCCGCTGGAGGGTCCAGCAGCGGCGGCAGCTCAGCCGACAGCATCAAACTGGAGAGCATAAGGAGGAAGCTCGAAGCTACCAAAGCCGCCGAGGTAGGTGTCCTGGAGGAGGAGGAGAAGCGCATCAAGGAACTGCAGATACAGCTGGCAGAAGCTAAGGAGCGCCGCCGGGCCCGTCGTGCGAGGGATGCCGGCAAGCGCGAGGCAGAGCAAGCGCAGGCCGGGCATCCCCGCCGGGCCAGCTCGGAACCCCCCAGCGGGCAGCGCGCGGCCACCCCTCTCGATCCAGCCTGGGAGGACGAGACCCCGTTGCCCTCGGCCATCCTGGATGGGGAGAACAAGTGCCACGAAGCGGAGTGCATCTTGAATAACCTGCTCGGGGTCCCAGCAGACGATCCCACAGGACCTGATCGGAGGAGGAAAGCACGGGAGCTCCTGATCGAGGGCATCAGCTCCATGTTCGAGGATCTACCGCGGAGCTGGACCGGCACCCCCTACGAAGAGCAAGGCGAGATCGCGAGCGAGTACGTTGACATCCTCGAGAGGCTGACCCGCAAGATGGTGAAAGCAGGGGAGCTGGACAACACCCCCGCGAAGAAGCGCCAGAGAATCGCGCATGAGAAGGCGGAGGAGGAACCCCCGAGCGACGACGCGGACTCCGCCAAGAGCTCGGAAGATGAGGTGGTGGAGATCCCGCACGCGAGGACCGAGGAGGGAATAGACCCCCCTCTCCCAGAGGATCCAGATCCTCTGAGCCTCTGGCCCGGGCAAGCAGAGGCGGCCAGGCGGAGCAGGGAGGAGACTTTCCAGAGCTCTCCTGGGGCCAGCGGCAGCGGAGGCCCCGCCCCCGCCGCAGGCGCAGAGCCACCGCCGAGCGCACCTCCGCCGCCCGAGGCACTGGAAACCCCCTCAGACCCAGCCCAGCATCGGAGGAGCAGACTCCCCGCCACGATCCCCCAGAAGGCCGCGCCAACGAGGCGAAGCCGCTCGGCAATGACAGTCGTGGAAGCAGCCAGGCGGGCCGCAGGCAGGTCGACAACCTCCAGCGGAGACCCCCCTACTGGGAGGGCAGACGCCGGCAGCGCAGGGACGTCCGGAGAGAAGCTCACACTCAGGCCCAAGCCGAGATCGCTGGGTGCCCAGCTGCGCGCCACCTCCAAGGGAGAGCCATCGCAGCCCAGACCCCGCCAAGATGGTCCAGCAAGGCCGCTCGTGCCCCCGGATCACGCAGTCAGGCCACTGGTGAGGCCTCCGGGGTGGCGCCCGCTCCTCCCAGGACAAATCTGCAGGCCGCCGGGCATGCCGCCGATGATGCCGCCCCCTTGGCCTTCCCCTCCGCGGGGAGGCCGCTGTGGGGGGCCCCCTTTGGGGGAGGCGCCGGCGGCACCGAGCGGTGGGAGGGCGCAGGAGGAAGCGCGTGCCTACGTCAAGTGGTGCGCGGACCACCCCACCTTCCAGCCCGAGAAGGTGCCAGAGGTCGTGAAGCGGGGCAACTCACTCCTCCGTCTCGCCGGCAGCATCGAGAGGGCTGCCGAGTTGCTGAAGCACGCGCGGGAGGAGGTCCATGGGAACCCGCTGGGCGGCGTTCTCCAGGAAGACGTGCAGAAGTCCTTGGACCCGCACCACGCCGCCTACCTCCGGGCCATGGCCACTGGGGGGGTACCCGTGCGACGCACGGAGGAGCGGACGCGCACGCAGGCCAAGTCGCACTCCTCGGCGGTGGACCACGCGCTGGAGATGTTCGAGAAGGCCTGGAAGGACAGCCGCTACGGCGTTGTCCTCTGGGCCTCGGACGAGGTCGAGGACGTGCTCGCCGCCTCGGCGCTGGTCGAGTCGCCCAGCGGGAGGGCCCCCAAGATGTTGCCGGATCGGACCATCTCGAAAGAGGGCCGGCCGATCCACGACATGCGGGCGGCCAGCGCCTTCTCCCCGAAGGAGCAGCACCCGCCAGCGAAGCAGCCCCTCCACAGGGGGCTTGCGAGGCTCAGCCTCTGGTGGGGGGCGAGGCACCCGGGCGTCCAGCAGGTGGTGGCGAAGCGCGACGTGGCCAGGGCCTTCAAGTGGCACCACCTGGAGCCAGCTGCCGTGCCAGAGTTCGGGACGACGCTCCCGGGCAAGGAGGTCGGGGTGCCAGGGCGAGTTATCCTGATCCACGGCGTGCTGGTCTTCGGCTGGGCCGGCAGCCCGGGCGAGTACATGGCGTTCGCCTGGGCGGCCAAGAGCGAGCACGAGAGGAGGAAGCCGCCGGCGCCCAGGATCAACGATACCGTCAGGTACGCCTCCAAGTGGCTCATGGACGACGGGGTTGTCCTCGAGCCGCTGGTGGGCCTCCGACCCTGGCTCTCGGCCGAGGAGCTCGACGGGGCCATGAAGCGAGTCTGGGGCCCGGACGCAGTTAACGAGGAGAAACTGGACGTCGAGGGGGAGTTCGCGGCAGAGCAGTTGATCTGGGGCCTCCACATGAACTTCGATACGAAGGTGGTTAGGCTCCCAGACCCCAAATGCATCAAGGCTCAGTACCTGCTCGCCCTCCCGGAGCTCAGAGGATCCAGGCGGGTCCCGCTGAAGGTCGCCCAAGAGCTGCGAGGCTGTGCCCAGTTCTGGGCGTCAGCACAGCCGGCCCTCCGCCCCGAGCTCCCCGCCCTGGACCGGCTCCTCAGCAGCGGGACGAGCTGGGCAGAGCCGAAAGGTACGCCTGAGGAAGTCGAGCTCGCCTGGGAGGAGTGGGACGCGTCGGTGGGGTTTCTGAGGATGCTCTTCGACGTCCCTGAGGCCTGGAGCACGACCTTCCAGGCCAGCTTCACGCAGGCCCTGTCGGTGCGCGAACGCCTCGCCTTGCCGGGAACAGCACGTACCACGCGGTGGACGGGCGGAGATGCTACCACCTCCTCGATCGGTGCCATCGACTGGGGGAGCGCAACTGCAGGGGATGCCGCGCCGACGCCGGAGTACATGGCCGCGGACGCCGGACCACTGCTCGAGGCCCTGAGTCACGCGGTCGGAGGCGAGAGCGGCGAGGAGGGCTGGATCATAGCGGTGGTCGAGCTGTTGGCGGTGGTCGCGTTGGCCACGAAGCAGGGCTCGAAGTGGGAAGGCGAGTTGGTGTTTTACGTCACGGACAATCAGAATGTGAAGGCCTGGCTCACCAAGAGAAGCCCCAAGAACGCCCTGGCCCGCCACCTGATTCGTCTGGTGGAAAGGATCGAAGCCATGCACGGGTGCCGCATCGTCTCGTTCTTCGTGAGGACCTACCACAATGAGGTGGCCGACTGGCTTACCCGCGAAGAGGTCAAGAAGGTTCATGACACGCTGGCCACCTCAGGGTGGAAGCGCCTAGAGCCTCCCGCAGCCTGGGGCCAGATACTGGAAGACGCCAAGGAGCGCCTTCTCAGACTCCCTGGGGAGACGGGCCCCGTGGCCGAGGCTGCCCTTCGACACCGAGCGCTTCAGCGAGGACATGGACTGCCGAGAGCTCTCCCGCTCCGCGGGAAGCTGGGCCGAGAAGTGGGGAGTCTCATCAACCCGTACACGAAGGCCTTCAAGCGCCTCGGGGGATCGGAGCCCGAGGAGAACCAGAAGGCGGGATGGCTCATGGCGTCGCTGTCCCTAGACCCCAAGGGCCGAGAGATGGAGGCTTTCCTCGTTGCAGCAACTCAGGAGAGCCCTGAAGTGGTGGTCGTGGACGCCCCGACCGGGGTAGACACAGCCAGGTTCGAGAAGGCACTCAAGCAGCTGGGCTACATGGTCTCGAAGTTCGAGGTGGTCTGCACGCACCACGGGGACGCCACGACGCGGACCAGGCGGGTGCTCGTGGGCGGACGTCGGAAAGCGGGAGTGGGCCTGGCGTGCATTAACATGCCGCCGGCCTGCTCCCGAGCTGCCAGCGTCAAGCCTCTCCTGGACAAGGGAAAAGACCACTTGTGGCTCGACCAACAGGGCGAAGTGTCATGGGACCCCCGCATCCAATCCACCAGCGACCCCCTCCTCCTCAAGCTGGTCGGGCACCTCAAGAAGGATGGAGCGAAGCACCTGATCTACAGCGAGGAGGGGCCGGCGGGCACCATCCGCTGGCCTGGGGCGGAGCTCCAAGGACCCGGGGCGACGCTCCCCCGTGTCACCGGAGGGGGCGGGGGCACGGTCCGCGCCCTGACACCCCAAGAGGTTTGGCGAGCGCAGGGAGGGACCAACGACGAGTGGACCCACCTGCGAGCCCAGGGCTCCACCGAGGACGAACGCCTGAAAGGCGCAGCCAGGGCGCTCCCGCCGAGGACCGCGGAGGCAGTGCTGACCGCGGTGACAGAGGCGCTCGACAACACCAGCACGCAGCGGGCCGGGGTGTGCCATGATCCAGAAGAGCAGGCTGCGTGGGAGACCACCAAGCGCTGGTTCCACGCCTGGGCACAAGCACCGGATCAGCCCGCCCTGGCGCTGGCAGCCGAGGACGAGGCAAGGGCCGGAGGAGCGCTCACCGACGAGATGCACAAGAATCGCCGGCGTGCCCAGGCAGTCCGCTTCAAGATGATCGACGAGGACACGCTCATCGGACCCCGCGAGGCCCCAGCCGCCGAGAAGGTCAAGCTAGACAAAAGTGTGACCCGCTCGAAGAGCCCTCGCAAAAAGAGCCCCCGGCGTGCCAAAGAGATGCCAGCAACCAACCTGGTAAGGCCGCAAGCGCTGGGCGTAGCTCGGAAGGCCAACTACCCCGGGAAGGAGCTCGCCCCCGCCGGCCGCGCTGAGCCTGGCGGAGCCAACTACGCCGGCTGGTTCGCGCAGCAGAAGATGGAGGCCATGCTGCAGAAACTCAGCGAAGGCACAAGGGCAGGTTACGAGGGAGGATGGCGGCTCTGGGTGGCCGCGCGCCAGGCGCAAGGGCTCAGCCCTTGGCTCCCAGGACGTGATCGCGAGGAGCGCCTGGCCGACGAGGAGGCGCCCATCAACTTCGCCGTCCTCCTCGCGCGGGTCGTCGGGAGGACCGAGGGGACCATCAAGCAGAAGCTCTTCGCGGTGCGCTACGCCCACCTGGTGGCCGGCTACTCGGACCCCCTGCTCCACAGAGGCCGCCTCTGGAGCACGCTGGCAGGGCTGAAACGCTGGCAGGGGCCCGAAACCAAGCGGAAGAAGCCCGTCACGCCAGCCATGCTCGAATGGCTCCGCGGCTTTCTCCAGCAGGAGGCCAAGCTCCCCGAGGAGGATGCAGTGGTCATCTGGGCGGCAATCGTGACAGCGTTTTTCTTCCTCCTGAGGGCCTCAGAGTACCTCCTCCAGGACGGGCGCTCGCGGTCCTTCGAGCGAGTGCTGCACGGGGAGGACGTGGAGCCCAAGAAGGAGGGGAAGCGAGTGGCCAGCTTCCAGGACGCCGACGAGATGGTGATCTACATCAAGGGCAGCAAGACGGACCAGCTCAATGTCGGGACGGTGAGGAACCACTACCGCGCCGGCACGTCGCTCTGCCCGATCGCGGCGATGGAGCGGCTCCAAGCTCACCATCCTCAGCGGATAAAGGGCACCGAGGAACGGCTGCCCCTTTTCCGCTGGGCGTCAGGTACACCGATCCGCAGGGCAGAGGTGCAGCACTTCCTGACAGTCGCGGGGCTGGCCGCCGGCCTCTCCAGAGAGGAGATCGGCAGCCATTCCCTGAGGGTCGGCGGGGCGACTGCAATGTACCACGTGACCGAGGACCTCTCCCGAGTGCGCCGATTCGGGCGCTGGCAGTCGGACGCGTTCCACGGCTACCTGTGGGAGTCGCACGAGCCGATGAAGGGCATCTCCGGCAAGATGGCCAGGGACACCTCCTCGTTGACCAACCCGGCGAAGGACAGCGCCCCCAGCAGAGCTGCCGCCGGCGCCGAGAGCGCCAGGCGTGAGAGCCCATGAGGGGCCGCAGCGGGCGCCGCCGGTGCTTGCGCACCTGGCGCGCGCCCAACCCAAGCCGCCGGCTTCACGCCGTGCGTGCTTGGGTGCAGCCACCAGCCACCTGCCCCGCCGGCGAGTAGCCGCGCGCTCGCAGAGTACACCCGCCTGTGCCTTCAGCACTGGTTAATACCTCACGGCAGAAGCATGCGTATAGGGTCGTCCGTCAGGGCCCCACTAGTGCCTGGGATACTGTGGGTCCCCTTGCAGGCTGGACGAGGACCACGCTGGAACCCGCCCGGCACGCCGGCTCTCCATGCCCAGCCTGGTCGCGCCGGGCATACTGACGCCAGCTGTGATACAGTAGCTGGCAATCTGGCGGCCCAGTGCGGCCGCAGCGCTTGAATTCATGCGCAGGCACGGGCCCGCACCCCAGCGCCAGCCCGGGGAACCCCCTCTGTCAGGGGCCGGACCCTGCCCGCCCCGTGCACCTTGGGCACCTGTGGAGGCGGGGGGCCGGGAGATCTGGAGGCCGCGGCGCGGACGGGGGTGCCAAGTACCGGCCCGTGCCGAGCGCCAGCGACGACGCCCTCGGGCCTCAGCCCGAGGTCGGGCTCCGCCGGCAATCAAGGTACCGGCGCGAGCCTAAGGCCTAACCTCACGGAGGACAGCCGCGCACGCCGGCATCAGTTGCCTGGCGGCGGTCGGCAGACAGGAGGGCCAGTCGGGCCCCACACGCACGCCGGCGCACACGCCAGGCGATGCGTGACTCAGTGCCTAGACGGTGCCGGCAACACAGCGCCTGGCACCCAGTTTTGGCGACGCCCATCAGGGCGCCCACACAGCACGCCGGCGCGTAGAATCCGCCAGGCGGCCAGTGTGCAGGGGCACTGGCAGCAGCACCAGTATTATAGAACAAAGGCGGCGAGGCCCGCTTCGCGCGGCGGAAGGAGGGACCCGCCTGGCGTGTCAACGCCGGCGGGAGGAGCGCGCGGCCAGCGCAGCAGCAAAATG
>CAUYUJ010016474.1:67500-112500 GCA_963575745.1 Prorocentrum cordatum | reverse complement strand
TAAGTGCTGTGTGTGCTGTGTGGTATGTTGTATGTTGTGTGTTGTGTGTGTTGTGTGTGTCGTTTGTTGTGTGTTGTTCGTGTGTGTGTGTGCGTCTGTGCGTCTGTGCGTCTGTGCGTCTGTGCGTCTGTGCGGGTGTGCGAGTGTGCGGGTGTGGGTGTGTTCGTGTGTTCGTGTGTTCGTGTGTGCGTGTGTGCGTGTGTGCGTGTGTGCGTGTGTGCGTGTGTGAGTGTGTGCGTGCTTGCGTGCGTGTGCGTATGTGTGTGTGTGTGCGTGTGCTTGTGCGTGTGTGTGTGTGCGTATGCGTGTGCGTGTGCGTGTGCATGTGCGTGCGCGTGTTCGTGTGTGTGTGGTGTGTGTGGTGTGTGTGGTGTGTGTTTGTATGTTTGTGTTTGTGTTTGTGTGTCTGTGTGTGTTTGTGTGTTTGTGTGTGGGTTTGTGTGTTTGTGTGTTTCTGTGCTTGTGTGCTTGTGTGCTTGTGTGCTTGTGTGCTTGTGTGCTTGTGTGTTTGTGTGCTTGTGGTTGTGCTTGTGTTGTGTTTGTGCTTGTGTTTTTGTGGTTTTGCTGTTGTGCTTGTGTTTGCGTTTGCGTGTTTATGTTTGTGTGTGTTATTGGTTGTTTTGTGTTTGTGTGTGTGTTTGTGTGTGTTTGTGTTTGTGTTTGTGTTTATGTTTGTGGTTGTGTGTGTTTATGTTTGTGTGGGTTTGTGCTTGTGTTTGTATTTGTGTTTGTTTGTTTGTGTTTGCGTTTTCGTCTGTGTTTGCATTTTCGTTTGCGTTTGTGTGTGTTTGTGTTTGTGTCTGTGCTGGTTTGTGGTTGTGCTTGCGTTTGCGTTTGCGTTTGAATATGGCATGGTGTTTGTGTTTGTGTTCGTGTTTGTGTTTGTTTGTGTTTGTGTTTGTGTGTTTGCGTGTTTGTGTGCGTGTTTGTTTGTGTGTTTATGTGTGCGTTTGTGTGTGGTTGTACGTTTTTGCGTGTTTGTGTATGCTTGTGTGTGTGTTTGTGTGTTTGTGTGTGTGGTTGTGTGTTTGTGTGTGTTTGTGTGTGTTGTGTCTGGTTGCGTGTGTGTGTGCGTGTGTGTGTTTGTGTGTTTGTGTGTTTCTGTGTTTATGTGTTTCTGTGTTTGTGTTTTGGTGTGCTTGTGTGCCTTTGTGTGTTTGTGTGTGTGTTTGTGTGTGTGTTTGTGTGTGTTTGTGTGTGTATCTGCGTGTCTGTGTGTATGTGTGTTGTGTGTTGAGTGTTGTGTGTGTGCGCGCGTGCGTGCGAGCGTGCGTGTGCGTGTGTGTGTGCCTGTGTGTGTGCCTGTTCGTGTGCGTGTGTGTGTGTGTGTTGTGTGAGTTGCGTGTTGTGTGTGTGTTGTGTGTTGTGTGTGTTGTGTGTTGTGTGTTGTGTTGTGTTGTGTGGGTGCTGTGTGTTGTGTGTTGTGTGTGTTATGTGTTGTGTGTTGTGTGTGTTGTGTGTTGTGTGTTGTGTGTAATTTGTGTGTTGTGTGTGTGTTTGTTTGTGTCTGCTTGTGTTTGTGTGCGTGTGTGCGTGTATGCGTGTGTGCGTGTGTGCGCGTGTTCGTGAATTCGTGCGTGCTTGTGTGCGTGTGTGCGTGTGTGCGTGTGTGCGTGTGTGCGTGTGTGCGTGTGTGCGTGTGTGCGTATGCGTGTGCGTGTGTGTGTGTGTGCGTGTGCGTGTGCGTGTGCGTGTGTGTTTGCGTGTGCGTGTGCGTGTGCGTGTGTGCGTGTGTGTGTGGGTGCGTGTGTGTGTGTGTGGTGTGTGATTGTCTGATTGTCTGATTGTGCGATTAAGTGTGTGATTGTGTGTGATTGTTTGTGTTGGTGTGTGTGTGTGTTTGTGTTTGTGCGCGTGTGTGTGTGTGTGAGTGTGTTTTTGTTTGTGTTTGTGTGTTTGTGGCGTTTGTGTTTGTATGGGTGTTTGTGTTCTTGGTGGTGTATGTGTGTGTTGGTGTTTGTGCCTGTGCTTGTGCTTGTGCGTGTGTTGTTGTGTTTGTGCTTGTGCGTGTGCTTGTGTGTTTGTGCTTGTGCTGTTGTGATTGTGCGTGTGCTGTGCTTGTGCTTGTGCTTGTGCTTGTGCTTGTTTTTGTTGTGCTTGTGTTTTTGTGCTTGTGGTGTCGTGCTTGTGTTTTTGGTTTTGTTTGTGTTTGTGTTTGTGTTTGTGTGTGTGCTTGTTTGTGGTTGTGGGTGCAACGACACCTGGACTGGAAAGCGCACGCGGCGCTGACCAGCCGGCGACCTGACCCCCTCGCCCTATGGCAGCACGACGCAACCGTCTCCGCACTCCCATCACCTGTGCCCCCGTCCCCCACCTCCCTTTTCACCTGACATGGGACCGTGTGTCCTCCCTTTCCCCCCCACTTGTACCCCACTGCCCTTGTGGCGTGCACGCCCCACGGGCTACGACTGCTTGCCGGTCCACCTGGTCCCCGTCTTTTCCGTTTCCTCCCCCCCCCCCTCTCCTGTCTTTACATGATTTGGGACCGTGTGTCCCACCTCTACCCATCGGGGGCCGTTCCCCCTGTGAGCACTTGCGGTGCGGACTGACGCGACGACGACTGGCGTGGCGCGCCCTGTCCTCTGCATGATCTGGGACCGCGTGTCCTACCTGTACCGTACCCATCGGGGCCCAGTCCCCCACGTGAGCACCCACGGTGCGGGCTGACGCGACTACGGCTGGCGCGGGACGCCGGCCTCTCTCCTCCCTGTTCGTTTCGTCCCCCCCCGCTCGCTTCCCCCCCCTCCCATGGCGGCAGCGCCCGGCACTGCGCGGTTTCGGCCCGGTGCCGGGCGCTGCACCTTGCCGCCTCGGCGGCCCCGCTCGCCATGGCGCTGCGCGGCTCAGGCCCGGCCCTCGGACATGCGGACGTCAGCGCATCGTGTGCGGCTGCTGCCCGTCTTCACGCGCTGATTGTGCAGGTCAGATATCCTCCCTGCACTCCACCGACATCCTGTCGGACACGGACGGCCTTCGTCTCTGGCCGCACCTCTTGTTGGCTGCTTCTTGGTCGTGGATTGGACTACCACCCCAGGCCGCTTCCGCACCACCCGGTGGCACAACGTTGCACATCGCCTTCGTGGCGCTCATCTTCCTCCTGGGCCTCCTCCGCACCATCCGGTGGCACAACGTTGCTCATCGCCTTCATGGTGGTCATCTCCCTCCTGGACGTCGACCTGGTCAAGTGGCACGTCTTCCTCTGCAGTGCTCGAGGCTGGTGTTCACGACGTGCCGTTGACGGCAACGCCACATCGCTCACCCTCCGGGTCTTCGCCTCCGGCCCCTGTCCGCGGCGTACCTTTTCCTGTGCGCCGCCTGCCTGCACCCCGGGCCCCGCCCACCCCGGCCGCTTGAGGCCCCGCCCGCCTGCGCCCTGTCTCCCGAATTAAAGCTGTGCGTAGCCCGCCTAGTTTTTAGCGGAAGAGGTTCGCTCTCGCCCCGCCGACCCAAAAAAATGTTTGCGGTCGTGGTCGTGGTTGTGGCTGTGTTTGTGTTTGTGTGTGTTTGTGTGCGTTTGTGTTTGTTTGTGTTTGCGCTCGTTGTGGCGATTGCGTCTTCGTTTGCGTTTGCGTTTTTGTTTGTGTGTGCGTGTGCTTGTGTTTGTGTTTGTGTGCGTTTGTCTTTGTGTTTGCGCTTGTGTGTGTGTTTGCGTTTGATTGTGGTTGTGCGTGTGTGTTTGTGTGGTCGTGTGGTCGTGTGTTCGTGGGTTTGTGTGTTTGCGTGTATGTGTGTTTGTGTGTGTTTGTGTGTTGTGTGTGTGTCTTTGTGTGTTTGTGTGTGTGTGCGTTTGTGCGTGTGTGTGTGTTTGTGCGTTTGTGTGTGTGTTTGTGTGTGTTGTGTGTGTGTTTGTTTGTGTGTTTTTGTGTGTATGTTTGTGTTTGGGTTTGCGTGTGTTGTGTGTTTGTGTGTGTTTGTGTGTTTGTGTGTTTGGGTGTGTTTTTGCGTGTGTGTCTTCGTGTGTGTTGTGTGTTTGTGCGTGTGGTTGTGTGTTTGTGTGTGTTCGTGTGTGTGCGTGTGTGTGTGTGTGTGTGTTTGTCTGTCTGTGTGTGTGTGTGCGTGTGTATGCGTGGGGGGGGGCCCCGCTTGGTTCCGTCGAGCGCACGCCGCCTGTCGTCGCCCTCCGCAGAGCGGTGCTGCTGCCTCCCCTGCAGGGTGGGCCCGTTCCATGTCTCTGCTTTGGTTTCGGCTTCAGCTGCCGATGCACCGTGAAGCGCCTTCGGGCCAGCTCACCCCCGAGTCCGATTTTCCGCTCGCGCGGGTGCTCTCCTCCTCCTCCTCCTCCTCGTCGACCTCCTGCTTCTGCTCCTGCTCCTGTTCGTCCTCCTTAGAGCGCCTTCATCATGTCGAAGGGCATCGGTGGACAAGCACACGTTGGTCCCACCACACGTTCCGAGGATCGTCGAGAAGCCCCCCGGCCTTCTGCGAGGTCTTCTACGCCTTCCCCGAAGGCGCGGAAGACTTCTCACAGGGCGCGAGGGCGTCTGAGAAGCCCCGCCGCCTTCTGAGTAGGCTTCCCCCTTCACACTTCCCCCCAGGCTCGCCGCAGACTAGAGGGCCCCAAGACGCCTCCGTGGGCCAACACGTGAATGTGTGTCCTCTTGCTCTCTCTCCCTCTCTCTCTCTCTCTCTCTCTCTCTGCGTGAGTGTGTCCTCTCTTTCTCTCTCTCTCTGCCCGACGTCTGTTGCCGTTGGGGTCCGGCGCTCGGCCGCCTCAGAACAACGGTTGGGCGCTGAAGCTGGCTTAGGGGCCGTGCGCCCGTGGACAAGAGGGCCCCAAGATGGCGCGTGTTGGTCCGCGGCGAGGGCGGGCGCCCCACGCGCGCGGCTGGCCTGCGAGCCGCGCCAGACGTGGGGGCGCACGGGTGCGAGTGGGGGAAGGGAAGGGCGGCCGCGGACCCAGACCCCCTCGAGTAATGAAAAAATCATGACGGGAGGTTTTTCGCAATTTTCGGCCTCTGGGGGCCCTCACCGGGCCTCGGGAGCGTCAAAAAACGACTCGGGATGACAAACCGGTCCTGGGGAAGGGGTCGAGAACTCTGGGGTCGACGTAATGAAAACTTCATTACGTCGGGGGTCTGGGGAGGAGGAACGCGGCAGGAGGCCCAGGGGCGTGGAGAGCTCTCGCCACGAGGAGTGCGCAGGCGGCCCCCGGCACCCCCCAAGATGGCACACGAGAGCCGAGAGGCGACCCAAGAGGCCCCCAAGGCGGCGCCCGGGCGCCCCAAGAGGGCCCCAGGGCGGCCCGGAGAGCCCCCCGGAGACGGCCAGCCCGCGCTGCCATGTATGCGTTGCCGCGGGCCCCGACCTCACCGTCGAGAAATTGGGAGGCGGTGCTAAGGGGGGGTGCGGCCTTCCAAGAAGGCGGGGCGGCGGCCAGCTGAGAAGGCGGCCTCCCCGCTCTCCTGGGCGGCGCGGATTACCAGAGACAGACCTGCGCGTCTGAAAAGGCCCCCCGCCTTTCTGCGAAGCCCCCATCGCCTCCTCTGGCCGGACGGCGGGCCCGTCCGACAGTTTGGCTCGGCACGGCCGGTCTGCGAGGAATCTGTGGTCCACGGTCGGAGCTTGCACGCAGGGATCCCGTGGAGGAGGAGTCCGGGGGGGAGGGAAGAACAAAAAAAAAAAAAAAAAAAAAAATCTTGGCGAAGGACCCAACCAGATGCAGTTGTGGGCACCGCGATTGTGAACATCTTCTTCGGTGAAGCCCTATGGAGCCACGAAGCGCTGCACTGGGTGGGGGGGAACGCATGCGGGCGGTAGCAGTGGGGCCGTCGGTGGAGCTCCCTATGGGGCCACGAGACGCTGTACCGGGTGGGCGAAAATGCCGAATGGGGTGTGTGGGACGCATGCGGGCGGTCCCACTCACTGGGGGCTTCGGTGCAGCTTCATATGGGGCAGCGAAACGCTGCACCGGGTGGGTGGTAATGCCAAATGGGGTGTGAAAGGCCAGCCGGCCCCCTCGCCCCACCCCCTGACGCGCGCTGTTTGGCCACGCCGCCCCCAGACGTTTCTGGAGGCCGCGCGGCGTGGCGGGGGGGCGACGAAGGGGAGGGAGGGCCGCGAGGGCTGCGGCAAAGGAGCTCTTTTTAGGACCCCTGAAGGGGCCTTCTAAGGCCCCCAAGGGGGCCTCTCGGGCCTGGAATGGGCGCCTTACCCCCCCCCCCATTTATCGCCCCCTCCCCCCATGGCAAAGGGCCCTGTTAGGGCTCCTGAAGGGGCCTTCTATACCCCCCAAGGGGGCCTTTCGGGCTCCCCCCCCCTGGTTCGCGCCCAAGACGCGCGGCGGTGCAATGTGTGTCCGACGCCGCGCTTTTTGATTTCAAGTCGGCGGCGCAGAGGGTCCTCCAGCGCGGGCAGCAGATGGAGGCGCGGACTGCGATCGAGCACTGTCGAAGGCACGGCGCCCGAGACGTCGCACGCTGTGGAGCCATAGGTGATGTGCTCGGGGAGCTGCAGTCCCAAACGTGATGCCGCGGTTGTCCTGCGACTTCGGCCCCCGGAGGTCGTCTCGGGGGCCGGGGTCGTCAAGAGCAGGTCCAGGACGGCAGGCCAGCCCCGCGGAACGGTTCGGGGGTTCTGGGGCCGCAGCGGGGAGGCCTGAGCGCACGGCAGGCAAGCAAGAGGCGCCGCGTGCCTGGGCCACGCAGCGCACGAAGACGAATGCACGGTCGCAGGGTTTGCTGCACGGGCAGCCCGCATAGGAAGTATGGGCAACCTTCCCAAGGATGCCCTTGCATCCTTGCCTCCTCGGTCCATCCTTGGCCACTCTCGTCGGCCTCGCCCAGCTCGATGAGCTCCGAAGTCGGCGCCCGAGACCCTTGCATCCTTATGGCGCATCCTTATGATACGGGCCGACTGTAGACAGGCGTGCCTGCCTGCGTGCATGTGCCGCACGCTCCGTGGCCGCAGAGGCTCGATCCGGAGATCCTTTCGACAGATCCGAGGACCAAGCGGGCAAAAGCTGTGCAACCACGGCACGAGAGCTTTTTTGTTTTCTTCGCGCCTCGCTCTCCGCACCCGTCTTCCTCCACAGACCTCCACCTTCTGGAACAGGCCAAGCCGGAGGTTGTTCCCCGAACGTCGGCCTCTGGGGTCTTTTCTCTTCGGACCAGCACCAGCAAATTGTCATGGACGGCCAACCGGTCCCAGTAAGGGGTCCGGATTTCGGGGACCCCGTATTGAAAATTGACGACGTCGATGTTTGGGTCCACCTTTCTCCCCAGGATCGAACGTCTAGGATCAAGTGTCGTTGCGCTTCGAAGTTTTGGCCAGAACTCACCCCAGGAGATATCCAGGTGTCCAATCGACGGGGGGGGGGATCGAACGGGGAGGGACACCTGGCGAGGCTCGAGGACGCGCACTGGTGGCCCCCGGAGGAAGCTCTGGGTGGCCTCGAGAGCCCCCCTTTGGCATCGCTCGGACGTGTGCACCTTCTTCTGCGGCGAGGACCATCGAGGAGCACCCTGGATCATCTTGCGGAAAGCAGAAGCGCACGAAACCGAAAGACGCGAGGTGAATGGGACGCCCGAGCGATGGCAAGCCCTGGGGTGGCCCGGGGTGGCCTCAGCACCCCCGCGCCGCCTCCGAAGTCTCGCCGCCGTGGAGCTCCGCTGCCCCCCCCCCGGGGTCGGGGCGTTGAGGCTGCCGCCTGGATGGATCCGTGGAGGCCCGCGGAGGCTGCCTGTGGGGCCTGTTGTCAGAGGAGCAAGAGGTCATTGCAACGATACGCTCCAGGATTTTCAGTGCTTCCAGGAGTTCCCGTCTGTCCTGCTGTTTCGCACCGGCTGCGCCACAACATGGCATGGAACATTTGGGAGCGGATCCTGAGCCGATCCCAGGATGACATCAGTATCGCCCTCAGAAGAACGGGTAGGAAACGCACGCTCCTCCCCCATATTTGGAAGAAGGCAGCCCCGCTGGACCAGCGCTTCTGGTATTCCACCTTCTCAACATGGCTTCCTTCTCCGTCCTCCTCCTCCCCTCGTTATTCTCACACTATCTTTCCCCCTCCTTCCTCCCTGCCCCCTCCTCCCTCGTCCTCGTTTTTTCCTCCTGCCTCCTCCATCCTGCCAGCCTGCCCACTCCTCCCTCCCCCATCTCCTCCTCCCTCCTCCTCTCCCTGCTCCTCCTCTTCCTCTTACTCCCCATCATCATCATCATCATCATCATCATCATCATCATCATCATCATCATCATCATCATCATCATCATCATCATCATCATCATCATCATCATTCCCCGCCTCCGTTCCACTCTTTCCTCCCCGACCTCCATCCATCTCTCATTGTCCTCCTGTTCCCCGCCTCCACCCACCTCATCCCTCCTCCCTGTCTCCCTGCCTCCCTCTCTCATTCCTTCTCCTGCCCATCATCTCCCCCACTCCCCCATTCCTCTTTCTTCTCCTCACCGTTCTCCATCCATCCACCGCTGCCCGCGCGCCTCGCTTTCAGGCGCCCGTTCTGCATGTCTTCATCCCACCCGGATGTGGGCATCCACAGTTTCTCTGCTGGCGTGGTTGCGCTTGGTCCGAGACCTCCGAGAGTTCCTGCTTCTCTTCCTCCTCCTCCCCCTATTGTCTGCTGATATTTTCTCTTCTCCCCCATTGGTCAGTACCGCTTCCATCTCTCTTCATCATTTCCTAAGTCGTCATCATCGTCGTTACTATCATCATCGGCTGGCATCATCATCACCAGCCTAGTCAGAGTATTTGGCAGGCGCATCAGCATCATCATAAGTAGCACCAGCACCATCGGCATAATCGGCATCGTCGTCAGCATCGTCATTGCCGCCATGGTCATCATACTAGTGTTGTTTGTCAACGTAGACCCAAAACATGAACTCGTTGCCTTCTCTATGTGCAACAACTGTGGTGCACGGTTGTAGTGCAAGTTGTGTGGTGCACGTTGCGTGGTGCAAGCTGAGTGGTACACGCTAGGTGGTGAAAGCTATGTGGTTCAAACTATGTGGCGTAGTGTGTGTGTGTGTGTGCGTGTGGCACAAGCTGCGTGGTGGAAGTTATGTGGTGCAACTGACTACCCTGCACCGCGCCTGACCACCTCCACTGCTCGCGCAAACATCCCACCCACCCACCCGCAACTTGGTCGCAAGATTTCTTAAGACAAGACCGTGACGTTAGGTACCACATGGCATTTGGCCACGACACCGACGCCGACGACGACAGGGACAACGACGACGACGGCGCCGCCGACACCGACTACGACGACACCGCCGACGTCGACGTCGACGAAGACGACGACGACGCCGACGCCGACGACGACGACGAAGACGACGACGACGTCGCCAACGAAGACGACGACGAGGGAGGAGGGAGGACGACGACGGCGACAACGACGATGGATGAGGGAAGACGGCGACGGCGCGAACGACGAAGAAGGAGGAAGGACGGCGACGCCGACGACGACGACGACGAGGGAGGAGGGAAGACGACGACGACGACAACGACGACGAAAACGACGACGACGGCGACGAACTAGGAGAGACGACGACGAGACGCCGACGACGGACGACGACGACGACGAGGGAGGAGGATAACGACGAGGGAGGAGTCAAGACGACGACGACGACGACGACGACAACGACGACGACGACGACGGCGACGAAATAGGAGGGACAACGACGAAACGCCGACGAAGACGACGAGGGAGGAAAGACGACCACGGCGACAACGACGACGGAAGCGACGACGACGCCAAGACGACGACGACGAGGAAAGACAGAAGACGACGACGGCGACGACATCGACGACGACGACGAGGGAAGAGGGAGGACGACGACGACGACGACGCAAGAGCGCGCGCGCACGCTTTTGTTGAAAATCCGTGTTGCGAAACCTTGTGTTTTTGTAGGTTTTTTGGAGACACGATTTTGAATTCCTTCCGAAACCGATGGGTTTTGAAGGTTTTCGGCATACGCGCGCGACGACGCGCGCGTCTGCACTTCGTCAAGTTTTTTGCAGAGGATTCTCGCGACCGCACACGCGCAAGGGCGTTCGACAGATTTCGACATGCGCGCGCGCGACGCCCGTTTAATAGCATGTTGTGAAAATCTTGAAAAACCTATGGTTTTCTTAAGATTTCGCCAGAGCTCGCGCGGAAGCTGTTTTAGCAAATCAGTGTTGCGAAACCCTGTGTTTTTGTATGTTTTTTGGGAACTCGATTGCGAAATCCTTCCGGCACCGAAGGTTTTTGAAGGATTTCGGCATGCGCGCACGACGGCGCGCGCGTGCGCACTTCGTCCCATTTTTCGCAAGGGATTCGCGAAAAAGTGCGATGTTAGAACAAAAATGTCACTTCATAGTGTTTTTTACAAGGGAACCTCAGGGGGGGGGATACCGGCCCCCCTGGGATAGTGTAAATTCATATTTAGGATGGACAGGTGGTCAGAATCATATATGATTTACATATCCGACCGAAAGGGGGCCGATAACGCCGGGGGGGGTAGATCCTATTTTGTTTTTAGAAAGGAGAATCGATGTCGGGCGGGTACAGGGCGGGCACGAGGCGCCCACGAAATGCCCGCGGGCGGGCACAAGGCGAACGCCCTGGGCACCCATGCGTCTGTCTACTCAAGAAGACGAGCGAGAACCGCTCAGTGCAGGCGCTGCTTAGGGAGCCCAAGCCATCGACACACTCACAACCATCATCAATTCTCATCCCTCCTCATCAGAATCATCCTCGACATCCTCACAAGCATCCCTCCGCATCCCCAGCGTGATCCTCACGATCAGCAGCATCACCATCATCATCCTCATCAACCTCCGCAACATCCCGCCTCATCATCACCATTCTCAGCAGCATCTGCATCAGCATCATCATCGTCCTCCTCATCATCCTCTCTCTCCTCATCATCATCATCGTCGTCAGCAGCAGCAGCATTCATCATCATCACCATCATCAGCAGCAGCAGCATCATCCTCATCATCCTCAGCAGCAGCTGCAGCACTGGCATCCTCACAATCCTCATCCCTGGTTGCTCCCTGTTCTCCGCCCGCGCTCCTGGCCCAGGGCCGCCGCCGCCGGAGCTCGGCGCCTACCTCGAGGAGCTGAGCGCCGCAGGCCCGGCCGACGCCGCGGCGCTGCTCTTCGCGGACGAGCCGGTCGCCGTGACCGAGGATCGGGCGGCGGCCGGTCGAGGCAACGATGCACTCCTCTTTCTCTTCCTCCTCCTGCCGCCTCCTGCCTCCTGCTCCTGGTCCTGCTTCTGCTCCTCCTCCTCCTCCTCCTCCTCCTCCTCCTCCTCCTCCTCCTCCTGCCTCCTCCTGCCTCCTCCTGCCTCCTTCTGCCTCCTGCCTCCTCCTGCCTCCTCCTGCCTCCTCCTGCCTCCTTCTGCCTCCTCCTCCTCCTCGTCCTCCTCCTCCTCCTCCCCCTCCTTCCTCTGCTCCTTCTCCGCCTTCCTCTGCTCCTCCTCCTCCTTCCTTTGCTCCTTCTCCTCATCCTCCTCCTCTTCCTCCTCCTCGAATGTGACTATGTGGTCCAAAGAAGACTTGTCATACAAGCACAAGAAAACCTCAGCCCAAGCCCAAGCCCAAGCACAACAAAGCCTCATACAAGCACAACAAAACAAGCACAACAAGCACAAGCCCATCGTCTCGGCCCGTCACGGCCTGACAGGGAAAGGGGGACCGATGGCCCGAATCGAGCCCCAGTGTCTGGCCCGATTCTCGTGAGTTTCCTCCAGAGTTGGGCTTGCAAGAACACGGCCTGACCAGTTTCCTGCCCACCTTGCGGGTGGTGAAAGCTCTGCACACGGTACAGTAAAGCACGGAGAGGCCACTGGCCGCCATCCAGGAGACGTGCAACACATGATGGCTGTGAGGGCCTTTCAAAAACTCAGAGAGGGAGGGGTTGAGGCCATCACATTCAGCACGGTTGTCTCGAACCGAAACTAAAGGGGGCCCAGACCTGGATCCAAGGAGGCGGAAGCACAAGTAACGCATCATCTTCCCATCCTCCTCCTCCTGCTCCTCCTCCTCCTCCTGCTCCTTCTCCTGCTCCTCCTCATCATCAGCATCATCATCATCAGCAGTAGCATCATCATCGTCATCGTCATTATCATCAGAAGCAGCAGCAGCAGCATCATCATCATCCACCTACTCGTCGTCGTCCTCCTCCTCCTCCTCCTCCTCCGTAGCCATTTTGGCTCAAGCCATTTTGGCTCAAGCCGGTCTCAAGCCCCCTGGTTGCCATTTGCCTCCGCTCATGGCCGGCCCAGGTGCAGCTGCTTGAGGTGATGGCGCGGGCGGGGTCGCCACTGGAGGGCGATCCCTTTGTGAAGAGGCGCTCGCGGGCCGAGCGCACGGCTGCGCGGCGGCGCGCGGTGGCCGCGGCAGACTCCGGCCTGGTGGCGGCCATGGCGCGCGTGCAGGAGCTGGAGAAGGCCTTCGACATGTTGGTCGGTGATGCTGGTGTCGCTGATCGAGTTCGGGCTCTTCTGCCAGCGCTCTCCGCGATGGCTCGCGGAGTGGAGCCTGCATGGCTGGACAGGCTCCGCCGAAACGTGGCCCTCTATGCCGCCGCGCAGGGGGTTGAGTCGTTGGCGACGGCGGACGCGCGTACCCTGCGAGCTGCGCAGCACGGCCCTCGCTCGGGGCCCGCTGCGCTGGAGGGGGCCAGCCCACGGCAGCGGCGGCCGCCCTCGGCAGGAAGCGAGGCGGCAGCCCCAACCGGTGGTGACGGGCTACGGGCGGAGGCTGCAGTCTTCGCCCCTGCGGGAAGCTGGGAGCCGCGGTCGCGGGGCATGCGCTGTACATGTGGAGCGGCGGTCTTCTCGGACTTCGGCGGCCCACCCTGCGGCTTTCCGCGATGCACGGGGACGCCACGAGCGCCCAGGTACGACGTGATGGGCGAGCGGATATTCGAGGTCCCCATCACGCCCCTCGCGTGCTCGGCGCCGCCCCCCGAGCAGGAAGGCCAGAGCCTGAGGGACGCCGCGGCCGTGGAGGGTTGCGCCCCCCCATGCTGCAAGCGGCGGCCCCAAGACAAGTGGATAAGACCAAGATGGCAGTGAAAGGCCGCGGCCTCTCGGATGGCCGTGAGAAGCCCGTCCTGCAGAGGGACGACAGCGACGACCAGGTCACCGACGGCCTGTGCGCGCGGCTCGCGAACGTGATGGAGCATGCAGAAGTGCTACTTCGCAGGGCGCACGATGAAGCGGCCGCAGTGCGCAGGCAGCTCCGCCGTGGTGGGACGGAGGCGAAGGGGGCCTGGCGGCTGCTTCTTGGGCCTCGGATGAGCGACGTGCTGCGCGACACCGCCGCCCTCCGAGTGGCAGCGTTGCGGTGCGACGCCGCCAATCGGTCGCACTTCGGCCCCAATCTTAAGACGATCTCGGGCGAGCAGCTGGACACGGCAAACATCCGAGACGCGGAGGAGCTCATCGGCGAGCTCGCTGGAGTCCGCGCGGCTTCCCACGCGGAGGCCACCGAGGCGCGGAGCGGCTGAGCTCGCCTGGGCGCCGCCCTCGCCCGCGCCTTCGGCGTGGAGGCGGTTGCGGGCGAGGCGGCATACAGTTCGGGGCGCTGCCGCGGCCCGCGCGCCCCTGCGGACGCTGCGGCGGGCGCGGCGAGCGGGGGCTGAGCACGTCATGGACGCCGCCTTCGGCCTGGAGGCGGACTTCATGGCCCAGGTCGGCGTGGGCAGAGCCCGGGGTTAAACCCAGGCTCGGCCTACGCTAAGGAGGGATCCTGAAGGGGTCCCGTGTCGTGAATTCGTTGCGCATGACCTTCTTAGGTCTAGTCTTGCCTCCTCCTCCTCCTCCTCCTCCTCCTCCTCCTCCTCCTCCTCCTCCTCCTCCTCCTCCCCCTCTTACTCCTCCACCTCCTCCTCCTCCTCCTCCTCCTCCTCCTCCTCCTCCTCATCATCATCAGCAGCATCATCATCATCATCATTATTCCCCTCCTCCTCCTCCCATCCTCCCTCCCCCTCTCCCTCCCTCCCTCCTCCTTCCCCCCTTCCCTCCCTCCCTCCCTCCCTCCCTCCCTCCCTCCTCCTCCTCCTCCTCCTCCTCCTCCTTCTCCCTTCTCCTCCTGCTACTTTTCCTCTTGCTTCTCCTCCTGATCGTTCTCCTCCTCGTGCTCCTCCGCCTCGTAATCCTCCACCTCCTCCTCCTGCTCCTCCTCCTCATCCGCCTCTTCTTCCTTCTCCTCCTCCTCCTTCTCCTCCTCCCCCGCCCCCCCTCCTCCTTCTCCCCCTCCTCATCATCATCAACACCCTCATCCTCATCTTCATCCTCCTCCTCCTCCCTCTACTCCTCCTGCCTCTCCTTTTCTTCTTATCAGTGTATAACCTCCTCCGCCTACTCCTCCTCATCCTCCTCCGCCTCCTCTGTCTCTTCCTCCTCCTCGCCCTCCTCCCCTGACTCCTCCTCTTACTCTTTCTCGTCCTCCTCTGACTCCTCTTACATCTCCTCTGACTCCTCCACGTATTCCTCCTCCTGCTCATCCTCCTCCTCCTGATCCTCGTCCTCTTCCTCCTCATCCTCCTCCTCCGTCTGCTCCTCTGCTTCCTCCTCATCATCATCACCATCATCATCATCATTATCAGCTTGATCATCATGATCATCAGCAGCATCCTCATCATCATCATCATCATCATCATCAGCATCATCATCATCATCATCATCATCATCATCATCATCATCATCATCATCATCATCATCATCATCATCATCATCGTCGTGTCCCTCCTGCTTCGCCTCCCCCTCCTCCTGCTCGTCATCATCAGCCGCATCGTCGTCAGCAGCAGCATGATCATCATCAGCAGCAGCAGCACCATCGCCATCCTCATCAGCATGCTCAGCATCATCATCAGCAGCAGCATCATCTGCATCATCGTCATCATCAACAGCAGCAGCATCATCACCATCATCATTATCAGCATCATCATCAGTGTCATCATTACCAGGCTCATCACCAACATCATCATCAGCAGCGTCAGCAGCATCATCATATTCAGCATCAACAGCAGCAGCACCTTGATCGTCGTCATCGGCATCGCCAGCATTATCATCAGCATCATAGTCAGCATTACCAGCAGCATCAGCATTGTCATCTTCAGCAGCATCACATCACCATCACAAGCATCAGCAGCATTGTCATAATCGTCATCATCAGGAGCGACACCTTCAGCATCAGCAGCAGCATCATCAACATCATCTGCATTATCAACATCATCAGCAGCAGCATCATCATCGTCATCGTCATCACCATCATCGTAATCCTCAGCAGCATCAGCATCAGCAGCATCAGCATCATCATCACCATCAACATCGCCATCATCAGCATGAGCATCATCATCATCACCGTCAGCATTCTCATCCTCCCATCGTCGTCGTCAGCAGCAGCATGATCATCATCATCACCATCGCCATCATTATCGTCATCGTCAGCATCGTCATCATAATCCTCAGCAGCAGCATCATCATCAACCCCCTCCTCCGCATCGCCATCATCATCATCATCAGCAGCATCATCCTCATCATCGGCATCAGTATCAACAGCATCGTCATTACCAGTATCAGCATCATCGAAATGATCAACACCAGCATTGCGACAGCAACAACAAAAACAATAACAACAACAATACCAACAATGATACCAGAGAACAAAAAAAACAAACATAATCTTTTTAGGGCTGTAGGGCTACAGGGCTATATGGGCTCTTGGGCGCTATATGGGCTATATGGGTTATAGGGCTATAGGGCGATAGGGATAAAGGGCTATAAGACTATAGGGCTACAGGGCACCGGGCACCCGGGAACCCGGCACCCGGGCACCCACCCGGGCACCGGGCACCCGTCACCCGGGCACCCGGGCACCCGGGCATCCGGGCACCCGGGCCCGGCCACCGAATCGGCAGCGAACCCGGGCACCCGGGCACCCGGGCCCGGCCACCGAATCGGCGGCGAACCCGTGCACCCGGGCACCCGGGCACCTGGGCGCGGCCACCGAATCGGCGGCAAACCTCACCTACCCTTAAATCCGCTAGGACCCCTACAGAGGCAAGCTCCGATTGGGGAACATGGCCGTCACCCTCATCAACATCATCATCAGCAGCATCATCATCGTAATAGTCAGCATCATCATCATCATCATCATCATCATCATCATCATCATCATCATCATCATCATCATCATCATCGTCATCACCCCCACGACCACCCTCATCATCATCATCATCATCATCATCATCATCATCACCATCATCATCACCATCATCATCATGATCATCATCATCATCATCATCATCATCATCATCAGGGCTGGCGGAGCTGAGATTGCAGATTTATTCCAAGACGAAGTTGGTCGCCAGTTCTGATGAGATTGGGATCGAGCTTCAGCGGAGGCTGAGGCGCAAGGGCATACTTGTTGAATAGGTTCGCGCTGTCGTCGACCTCGGCTCTGACGCTGCAGCAGCTCGTTTCCGCGTATAGTTTCGTATGATGAGACGGCGGACTCAGGATCGCAGGAGGCAGGGGCAAGTCATGAAGGTTCGCCGCCTAGGACGCCTGAGATTTGTGACGAAGATGTTTTGGAACACGGGTGTATATCCTGCGTCTGTTTTTGGCCATCAGGTTATGGGAACCCCTCCTACCATACTGTTGGCCATGCGTCGCGATGCTGTTGCTGCAGCAGCTGGTGCGAAGAGAGGCAGGTGCTCCACGTTGGTGCTGCAGGCGGTCTACGGCATGGCGGACCCTGGAGTGGACCTCAGACGCCAGCTGCTTCGTGAATGGGTCGCTCTTCGGTTGCCGCAGTCGTGCCTCCACCCCAGGATCAAGAGGGCGTGGCCTGTGGTGCTGGCCAAGCAGAAGAAGGGCAAGTCTATGCGATGGGGAGATGTTCGTGGGCCGATTGCCGCATTGCAGGCGATTTTACTTCATGTTGGGTGGGGTCCTGTGTCCCCCTTGGTGTGGTCACGCCCGCTACCTGATGGCACGATCGATGATTGGCTCTTCCCTAGCTTCGGTGATGAGCAGTACGGCGCTGCGGTGATGGCCCACTTCGATGATATGCTCGGAGCTTGCATGGATGATTGTATTGCTCAGCAGTGGCAGGGGGCATCTCAGAATGAGGCAGGCGAGGACCTCGTGCATGGCGCTGGCGTGACCACGGTGAGCATGGAGCTGAATCGCTTCGCCAAGCGCATGCAGTTCGAGGAGTGGTCCGCTGACCTTGCCGTCGTGGGCGGCGGCCAGTGGACCCGTGAGAGGCAGGTTGCTGCAGGCTACGCTTGCCCGCCGCTTTGCCCCCACTATGAAAAAAAAAGGCCTGGGACTTTATAGTGCACCGCATGTAGACGTGTGCTGCGAATCGCGGGCACGGGGATTTCACTAAGACTGATTCTCTGGTTCCCCAAGCCATCGCGAGCCACGAGGCTCAGCCTGCGCCGTGGCTCCGCGGGGTGCCCCCAAAGGACCTCGTGGTGCCCAAGTTCGTTGAGACTCCTGAGGTGGCTCAGAAGGTCCTTCTCGGGGAGGGGCACGTCTGGGAACATTGCGTTGCTCCTGGGGCCTCCCTTTGCACATCTTCGGGGGCGGCTCAGGAGGCGAACGCAGTTCAGATCCTAGAAGAAGGAGGTGCGGCTCAGCAGTTGTTGCGATGCGCCAGGATCCCTCGTCGCCGTTCTGGAGCCCTGTGTGCGGGGTCGCCCAGGCCCTTGTAGGCAGGAAGCAGACGGTGCCGCGAACTGCAATACAGGCACTGCGCTTAGCTATCGAGTGTTCTCCGGGCCCAGTGTGCTACGTGACCGCTTGTAAGAGTTTAGTTTCTGATTGGCACAGTGGTCGTGCCGAGTTTCCTCGGGGCCAGAATTGAGACCTTTGGGTCCGTGTTGGGCGTGCTTTGGGAACCCGTGGCCCTGGGAAGTAGTTTGTTTTATGGGCCCCCTCGCACAGGGAGGACGAGCTACAGTCGATCAAGACGGACTTCGAGCTGTTTTTGAGTTTGGGCAACGCCAGTGCCGACGTCTGGGCTGGCACCGCGGCCCAGTGGGCCTGGGACTGGTGCGTGTCGCCCCCTGCCCCTTCCACACACCTTGCCCGACGCGCGCTGCTGATGGCGCTCGAAGTTGAGCCGTGGATCGGCGAGCGACCTGGCAGCGTCAAGCAACCGCGTAAGCCTTCTCGGTTGGACGCTGTCTGGCGGTCGAGTGCTCATGATTTCGTTCCGTGTGCCGGCCGTTGGAGGTGCAAGCAGTGTAGAGATATTATCCCGAGGAACAAGCTGCTCAAAGCCGCCTCGGCCCGATGCAGTGATTTGCCCTTCGCCCCGCCGCTGGGCTCGGAGAGGACGCTGGGGTTACCTGCTGAGGATGGCGAGGGTTTCAAGGCGATCCCGGGACAGGCGTGCGTTGGTGGGGTGGCCTTGCACCCCAGCCACCGCCTCGCGAAGATGAAGGCATCTGGATTGTTTTTTGTATGAGTTGTGGCCGAACGGCCACTGCCGATGCCGGACACCTTGCATGCGTGTGTCCCCCCACCACCACGAGGAAAGGGGGGGAGAATTTGCGAAGACTTCAGAACGGGCTGTCCCCCAGCTATCGTGGTCCACCAGCGTCTGCGATGGCGGCTCAGACGGAGGAGTATGTGAGCCGCTCTCGCCCAGCCCCTGACGCCCAGGGGGGAGGAACTCCTGTGTCGGGGGCGCAGGGGGTCTTGCCCGACCCCTTGGACGAGTATATGCGTCGCGGCGCTCAGCAAAGTCCAGCAGAGTCCCCCCTTCCTCCTCCTCCTCCTCCTCCTCTCCCCCCGCGCTCCCTCGTCCGCAGGCAGGAACAGACGAAGGATGTGGAGGAGGACGGGTGAGGGACGCGGAAGGACGGAGGAGACAGGACGGACGATCGGAGGAGGGCCAGTCGAGACAACGGCGGCCCTCCATGGTGGTTGCTCATCAGGTATGGGCTTCGTCCCGTTGCGAACTAAACCACCCCGAACGTACCCAACCCATGGCGTACCCGACCCATCTGAAACAAATGGCTGTGTCACAGGGCCCGCTTTGTGCGAGCGGTAACATGGCAAGAGACGCACTGTGCTATGACAGCTACATGGGGGCGTACGCGTTCCACGACTCACAGGGCGTAGTTGAACGACGCAGTACTTTAGAGCATGCCAGCTCAGTGGTGTTATGCGCATACCACCACTGCACTGGACCTCCCAGCAGCTCATGGAAGTGGCGACAGATGCGCAAGTGGCAGCACCCCCCAGGGAGCCGCGAAGTCTAGCTTGGGTGCGCGTATGACGCCATGGCGCTGGACCTCGCAGAAACCCCGAACGTGGCGACCGTTGCGTTGCGCAGAAGGCAGCACCTGCAGGGAGCCGTGAGGTACAATATGGGTGCCACCGGGCGCGCCCCCATCAGTCGTCTGATCATCATCCTCGTGAACCTCACACTCCTGATCCTCACCTTCCTGATCCTCACCCGCCGCATCACCGCCGCCGCTCATTTTCGCCATCGTCGTCGAGCACAGGCGTACGCCCCTTCTTCTAGATACAGAAACTCCAGATTAAATGCAGAGTGGCCTGCTAGTACGTCAGTCCGCTGGATCCCCAGGAGCCCACGAAAGTGGCGACGGTTGCGCAAGTAACCGTTTCGTGTCTGGCAGTGGGGCCCTGGAGCAGTGAACCGAACCGAGCACCTATTGGATCACTGTTCTGTCCTGGCCTCGACTTGCGCCTGCGCCGTCCTGGGCCTTTGTGTTCGCCTCCCCGTGGTCTGCGACGGCCCAGGCTATGCCACATGTTGCGCTGCTCGGGGGGATGTCCCGACCGCCTTCAACACCCAACTACGGCGACTGAGGTGCAAAAGGTGGCGACGGTTGCGCAATCCGCAGCCCCTCAGGGAGCCGCGAGGTCTAGCTTGGGTGCGCGTAGGACGGCACTCTGCTGGACCCCCCCAGAAGCACACGAAAGTGGCGAGAGTTGCGCAAAGGGCAGTCCCCCTCGGGAACCGCGAGGTCCAGTCTGGGTGCGCGGATGACGTGTCACCCCGCTGGATCTCTCAGGAGCCCACGAAAGTGACAACAGCTGCGCTGATCGCGGCTCCACAGGGAGCCGTGAGGGAGCCGCGAGATCTTGTCTGGGTGCGTGTAAGACGTCACTCCGTGGGACCTCCCAGGAGAACACGCACGTGGCGACACTTGCGCAGTTCGCAGCCCCGCAGTGAGGCAGGAGAAGGAGGACGAGGAGGAGGACGAGGAGGGGGAGGAGGAGGAGGAGGAGGAGGAGGAGGAGGAGGAGGAGGAGGAGGAGGAGGAGGAGGAGGAGGAGGAGAAGGAGGAGGAGGAGGAGCAAGTGGAGGAGAAGGAGGAGGAGGAGGACGCGCGATCGGTGCTCCGCTCGAAGAGGGGGAGGGAGGAGGAGGAGGAGGAGGAGGAGGAGGAGGAGGAGGAGGAGGAGGAGAAGGAGGAGCGAAGCTTGGCTGGGAGCAGCCGCTGCTCGGCATGGGCCCGAACGGCGGTCGCTCCCAAAGAGAGGGGCTGCGCCTGACGGAGCCTTTCGCACCGCTGCTCGGGAGTGCCAGGGCGGAGGCCGCAGCGCTGAGTTCGACTACGCGTAAGAGTGACCCCTCGCAGGAGTGACCTTTGGTGCGGGCCCATTGGGGCCCCCCAATCGCCGATCGCGATGCGTTCGTAGCGTCCTGCGCACTTGTATCTGGCCCCCCACGCGGCCCCAAAAAAGCCGCGCACCAAAGGTCACTCTTACCCAGGGTCACTCTTGCGTGTAGCCGACGAATTCAGAGTTTCAAGACTACCACCCAACCAGAGGGAGAGCTTGGAAAACTTTGTCCCTCGCAGCGCGGCCGAGGCCATCCGCACGCGCGTCCGAGTGACGCCGGGGCAGAGTTGGGAAAGCACGCGCCAGAAGGGTTGTGCATGTTGCTCGTTTCTGCGAGCCCTAACCAGGCCCCAGGACCGTCCAAAACGACTCGGGGTGAGACACGGGTCCCAAGGAAAGGATCCAGTCCTCCAGGGTTCCCAGAGGAGGGCCCGACGAGACGACGGCGAGACTCCCTGGCGTTTGTTTCATCAGTTTGGGGGCATCTTGGAGACAGCTCGTCGCCACGGCTGCACCTGCCCCGAAAAACGTTTTAAGCATGGGCCACGGGAGAGGAGTGGATTTGGGCCGAACGGGAAGCCACCAAAACCCTTCCTGGGGTCCATCCTGATTTGTTTGTCGAGGCAGATCCAGCCGTGGCGACGAGAAGCCTCCAGGAGGCCCCAAAGAGAGCGAAAATCGGCAGGGAGGGCCGCCGTTGTCTCGACTGGCCCGTGACGAGGCGCAGCTGCTGCGAACCATGCCGGGCGCCAAAAAGTGCCCGAAGCATTCGAAGCCCGCCGTTTGTTGTCACGACTTGCTGCTGTCTGCACTGGCCCTCCCCGGAGACCTGGCGTCGCAGAAGACCTTGCAACATCGTCAAACATCACGACCGGACCCCCGGACCCTATATCTTACTGCGTCACTTTTCGAGCGGCATCGATCTGTGAAGGCCCTTGGGCCCAGAATTGAGCGAAAACGCCCGGCTCGAAAAAGTTGGATCTCAGGGTCCTCCTCCTTCCTCCTCCTCCTCTCTCCCGCCTCCGCTCTCAGTCCTCTGCCCTCCGCCCTCCGCCCTCCGCCTTCCCTCCTCCTCCTCCTCCTCCTCCTCCTCCTCCCCCTCCTCCTCCTCCTCCTCCTCCTGAGGAGCTGACGCCCTACACCGGCGTCGAGCGGGCCCTGCGCTTCGCGTCCCCGGAGGCGGCCGCCTTCGTCGCGCGGCTCTTCGCGCGCCTGGCGGCAGAGGCGGGGCTGCGCCTGTGCGGCTGGGACCTGTACCACGGGCACCTGGTGGCGTTCCGCGGCGACGGCCACGCCAGCGGGGGAGACCCCAGAGATCCAACGCATTGGAAAAATCAGGACGGAGGTTTTTCTCGATTTTCGGCCTCTGGGGGCCCTCGCCGGGCCCCAGGACTGTCAACAAACGACTCAAAATGAGAAACTGGTCCTGGGCAGTGGGTCGAGAATTCTGGGGACCCCGCATTAAAAAAATCACGACATCGGATCGCTGGGACTCGGGTCGGGCGAAAGGGTCGGGTGTTGCCAGAAGTGCCTCTGGCCCAAAGTGCCCCCAGGATTGCCAAGGACCCCCCCCCCCACGGCCTCCAGAGAACGAGGCCCAATGGGCCCCAGGGGCTCCAGAATTGGGCGAAAAGCTGGGGGCACCTTGGGCCAGGGGCACCTGTTGCAACCCCCGAAAATGGGGGGGGATACCTTGAGATCCTGGCGCCGCATGCTTTTACAACGGGCGATTTTGCCGTGCGTCGGGCCCCGGGGCCCTCACGGAGAGACCCGTTTCGACAACTGGCGCAGTAAGATGGGGTCCAGTCGAGTCTTTTGACAGTGTTGCAAATCAGTTGTGACGTCGCATCTCAAGGTAGGGAAAGGGGGGGTACGAAACTTGCTGCTCTAAGCTGGTTTCGGCCCCGCCGCCTGCCGCGTTCCTCGACACAGTGGCGCCTCTGACGCTGGGAGGCGCCGGGCAGACAGCTGAGTCGCTAACCCCCCATCTGCTAATCGAACCCCTTTCCTCCGGCCCGAGGGGCGGGCGCCGACCTGGGCATCCTCTTCTCGAAGAAGACAAATCGGCACAGGCACAACCTTCCAGAGTTGACTGTGCTGATTTCTCGGGTCGGCGCGGTGGCCCCCCACCCCCTGGCGCGCGGAGCGCGCCAGGGGCGGCGCCAGCGGCGCCCCCCAGGGCTCCAGCGCCGATGCAAGAAATCTGCACGGACCTCCGAAAGTGCATGCTCACGCCGATGTCGATTCTTCCAGCCTCCACGCGCGCGAGCACCCGAGGGAGTTCGTCAACCGGCTCGGCCCCCTGCTCCCAGTCTGCCACCCGGGGGCGGGGGGCCAGCGCGATCCGCGCCGCGGCACTCGCTGCTCGATCCGCGACCCGGGCTTCGGCGGCCGCAACTTCCTGTGGCTCATCTCCACGGGCGAGGTGTGTCGGCTGGAGGTCGGGAGCGTCGAGTGGCCGACGGAGCTGCTCGCGGCCGGCGGCGGGAGCCCCTTCTGCACCGTGGACGAGGGCAGCTTCGGGATGCAGCTGGGGTCCGTCTACTTCTTCCCTGGGGCGGTGCCGCACGCACCCGCACAGGGGGCCCTGCGCGACCCAGCCGTGGCGGCCCTGCTGGACGCCGGGCGTCGCGCAGTGGAGGGGCGATACATCGGGGGGGGGCGAGCGAGATGGTGCACCCTTTGCGCACCTCAAGGGCCTTGCAGGGGCCCCCTGGGGACCAAAAGGGGCACGCAAGGTGCACGTGTCTTCGCCCCCGCGCTGGTCGCCCTCCCATTGTAAGCAACGCCCAAGGACGCCTCGTCCGTCTGCGGGGCCTCGGCCCAGAGAGACCTCCTGTGCGACCCGCACCACGGTTTCCCCAGCGACTGGCACCTGGGCGCGCTGCTGGCCAGAGCCCCGCCCTCCGCCGAGCTCGGCGCCGCCCTGCGGGCCCTGCCGGAGCTCGACGAGCGGCTGCTGTCCCTGCTCGGCGAGGCGCCCCGGCACGAGGAGCGCGAGGGCGCGCGCAAGCGCCGGCGCAGGCTGGGCGGGCCAGAGCGACGGGCAGAGCTGCTGCCACTGGCCCGCGCAGAGGCGGCGAGGCGCCGCGCAGGCGCCGCCCAGGCCGCAGAGTGCCGAGCGGAGGCGGCGCGTCACGAGCTCCTCGCGCGGGGCGTCCTGCCAGAGCACGCCGAGCAGGCGCTGTCGCTGGCGGGCGGCAGCGCCCTCCGCGCGGAGGCCGTGCTGCGCGTGGCGCTAGAGCGCTACCGCCAGCCCGGCGACCGCGCAGCGGACGGAGGCGCAGGGCACACCGCGGCTGGCGACTTCGACATGGCGCTCGCGAGCCGTGTGCTGTACGACATCTCCCCGTGGCTGGGGGGACAGCCGTGCTTGGCGCTGGAGGCGCTGGGGCTCGCGGCAGGCGACACGTCGCCAGGCGCCCTTGAGCGAGCCGTCGGGGCGATCGCTGAGAGGCAGCAGCACGCCTTCAGCAACGATGTCGCGGCGCGCGTTGACGCCGCCATCGAAGCCGCCGCTGGCGGCGGCGGCGGCGGCGGTGGCCACACGGAGGAAGCCGCATGCGGCAGGCCTGCTACAGTGGCACTCCCCGCCGCCGCTGCCGCCAGCACCGTGGCAGCCGCCGACGGTGCCGCCAGCAGCAGCGCGCTTGAAGCGGAGGCGCCCCCAGCCGCTGCCGGCGCCGCGGTTGACGCAACAGGCAGCGTGCTTGCTGCCGTCAGAGCGGTCGGAGCGGCCAGCGGCCCGTGTGCTGCAGCAGTACCGCCCGCCGCTTGCGCCTCGGCTGGCATGGTGGGCGGCCCGGCCGCCGCAGCAGCGCCAAGCGCTGCGGCCAGCACATCGACCGACGCTGCCGGCAGCGCGCCTGTCGCAGCAGCGTCCCCCGCCTGCGCCAGCGCATCTGCGATCGCCACCACCATGGGAGGCCGCAAAAGCACGTAAGCATAGACCCTCGGGCGGACGACAGCGGGGGTGCATTGAACCCTGGGGGGAAACAGGGATTGCAGAAAAGTGGGCCCAAAGGGGCCCTACATGGCCCCTCAACTGCCACCGCGGGCTCAAAAGGTGCTGGAAAGGCGCACGCTTCTTCGCTCCCCGTTTACTGCCCCTCCTCAACGAGCCTCCGAGACTTCGGACATCCGCGGACAGCCTCCAGACCCCCTCCCCACCCCACCCCTAGGGTCGCGAAGAACGCCGAGGGGCCAGGGTGCAGAGGGCACCGCGCCGCCTCCGAGTTTCATGCCTGCGTGCCTTCCTGGCCTCCCTCCCCGCGCGTCCATCGTGGCAGCAGCTCCCGCACCCGCCGGCACCTCGGCTGCCCCCGATGCCGCCGATGCCACGGCCGCGCCCGCGCCCGCGGCCGCGCCCGGTAGCGCCTCGGTTGCGGCCGGTGCCCCAGTTGCCGACGGCCCTCTGGCGGCGGAGAGCGAGGTGTGGACCGCGCCCCGCTGCTGCCACACCCACCGCCTGGAGCCGGGATGGGGAATTCACGCAGTGGTGCGGTCCTGCCCTCTCCCTGCACAGAGCGAGGAGGGGAGGAGGGGAGGAGGAGGAGGAGGGGGAGGGGGAGGAGGAGGAGGAGGAGGAGGAGGAGGAGGAGGAGGAGGAGGAGGAGGAGGAGGAGGAGGAGGAGGACCCGTGCAAACCCATGACGCGTCGACCATGTTGCAATAAACCTACCCTCCAAGTTCCCTCTTCGTAGGTCCCAGTAAGAATTCATATTCATTGCGGGAAGCGCCCCATTGGAAGACAACGTCCGAGAATCCTCAATCGTGCCAAAACACCGTTCCTGGGATTTCAACTCCGCGAATTAACGTGACTGTTGCGCCCTGACAATCTTAAGTCGTGCCAGAGCACCATTCCTGGGACTTCAGCACCACATGAATCAACAGCGCGGCTGCGTCCTGACATTCCCAACTCGTGCCAGAACGCTTTTCCTGGGAAGTCGACTATACGAATCATGATAATTGTTGGAAATTTGAAAACGGATGTGCGCGGCGCTTTGGCGAGAGCCACATTTTGAAAAGAATCCGCCCTCCATCCGTGAAACCGCTGCTGACTTTTAAGACTAATGTTCGCGGCGCTGAGGCGAGAGCCACGATTTGAAAATGGCCCGCCCTCAACCAGTGCAACTGCTGTAAACTCGAGACGAATGTGCGCGGCGCTAAGGCGAGAGCCACATTTTGAACAAGACCCGCCATCCGTCTTTGAAACAGCTGCAGACTCTTAAAACGAATGTGTGCGGCGCTACAGCGAAAGCCACAGTCTGAAAAGGATCCGCTTTCCATCCGTGAAACTGTTGTACGCTTCAAGTTTCGTGATCAAAAGTGGTGAGAAATTGTCAGGCCAAACGCCCGACCTGTCCTACCGACACCCATGGGGGTGCGACAGGGAGGAGGTGGAGGAGGACGGGGAGGAGGGGGAGAAGGAGGAGAGGGAGGAGGAGCAGGAGGAGGAGGGGGAGGGAGGAGGAGGAGGGGGAGGGAGGAAGGAAGGAGGAGGAGGACGCGAGGAGGCGGAGGGAGGGGAGGAGGAGGAGAGAGAGAGAGAGAGAGACACTCCCGCGGTCGCGGGTCGCCCCCTCGGGGGCCGCCGCGCCCGAGCGCCCGCGGCCGCGGGCACTCAGCGCGGGAGCTAGCGGCGTCGCCAGCTCGGCGCTCGGCGCCTGCGTCCCGTCGGGCGCTGCCCGTAGCCGCTGCGGCCTAACCCCTCGCCGCGCAGGGGGTCAGGCGGCTAGGGCGGATCGCCCCAGCCGCCTCCGCGCCGCCCCTGGGAGATACCTCCAGGGCCACAGGCGCCGTGCAGGGAGTACTCCGCGTAGTACCCCACGTAGTTACGTCAGCAGCTCCCTTCGTCGCGTCGGGCGCTGCCCGCTGCCGCTGCGGCCTAACCCCTCGCCGCGCAGGGGAGTGGCGGCTAGGGCGGATCGCCCCAGCCGCATCCACGCCGCCCCTGGGAGACACATCCAGGGCCACAGGAAGGAGGAGGAGGAGGAGGAGGAGGAGAGGAGGAGGAGGAGGAGGAGGAGGAGGAGGAGCGGAGGAGGGGGAGGGGGAGGAGGAGGAGGAGGAGGAGGAGGAGGAGGAGGAGGAGGAGGAGGAGGAGGAGGAGGAGGAGGAGGGGGACCTGCACGTGACATGAAAAATTGGCAAGGATCCTCTCCCGCAAGCCACCGCCACCCTCGTGAGCCTGGCGCTAGGCGAAATGTGCCATGGGGTCCACAAGCGCCTTGCCAGGCCCTGTGGCGTAGCTGGGGTGCTGATGGCGCGTGAAGCGCGCCCAGTGGGATTTAGTGCGGTCATTGCTGAAACTCCTAGCGCAGTGTGTAAACAAACCACCGGCATATGGCTCTCCCGCTATCCGCCCGCATTTGGAGCAAACCATGTATAGATTTTACCAAACATAATCTCATAGTCAGCCGCATGACGCTTGCGGCTCCTCTGGTTTTGAACGATCAATGTCATAATCGGATTTAACCTGGGCCGCAGAGTCCTGTAGGCGGGGCCTGCCCCTGCTCTGTACTGGCCGCGGCACCCGATGTGGCCTCCAGGTTCGCCAGCTCTCAGAGAGTCCCGACTTCCCGCCAGGGCACGCCGGCTGGTGTTGTGTCCACAGCCTGGGCCTCAGGCGGCCGTTCGAGACGAATTGGGCACCCCCAGGCCAGGCGCAGCTGCTAGAGAGCACCCCGAGGCTGGAAAGCCGCCGAGAACCGACGAAAGCGTCCCAGAGCCTCGAACCTCGAACCCCTCCAACCTCGTCCGAGTTTGACCTCATCCCGCCCTCGCCTTGAGAGCGGCAGCAGCAGCAGCAGCAGCAGCAGCAGCAGCAGCAGCAGCACCGCAGGCAGCGGGCTTCCCGAGCCCCAGGAGCACCGCGGCGTCGCCGCCGCGTCCGGCCGGGGCCCCGCGCTGGCGCCGGAGGAGGCAGCGGAGCTGCAGGCCCCCGAGCACGCCGCTGCCCACGGCTCCGCGGCCGACCTCGCTCCTCCCTCCAGTCGGCTGGGCGCTGCCCCTCCCCTGGGGCCCTCACGGGTCGGCCCAGCTCGAGACAGCACGCCGCCAAGTCAAGAGCAGCCCATGGACGTTGGAGTGGTGACCGCGTCTGCTCTGGGTGCTCGGGCTCTCGGCCTCAGAGTGCGTATCTTCGCTGTGGGTGTCTGCTTGCCGCCTGGGGTCCTCGGCGAAGGGGCGCGTGTTCTTGACCTACGTTCTGCAAGGGGCCCAAGGACACACAAATAAATATACACAAATCCCAGGGTTCCCAATATTTTTCAACATGTTCTGGATTTTCGTCTTCCCCTCCACTTCCCATATTTTCCCATATTTGCCTGGGAGTCGACGATTAGTTGTGTCTGTGTTTTTTCCCCTCCTGAGTTCTGGTGGCCACGTTTCGATGGTATGCCCCTCATCCTGTCCTGATCTGGGTTCCAGGCTGGGGTTATATTTGTCCTGTGGGCCGTTCGCCCCACACCAGAAGGGCTGGTCCAGCAGCGGCTGGCGGATTCTTTGAGTGCAGGAATACACGTGCGCGAAAGGGGGGTTACACGTGCAAGTTGTTCCCCACATGTTTCGTGGGGATAGGGTTTTCTTCCCACCCGCGTCGCACCCGCGACTCCTCCCACCTCCCTCTTCCCCTCCTCCTCTTCCTCTCCTCACCCGCGCGCAACACATGCACGGCACCGACATGAGACACGCCTCTACATACAACCGCACGCATGCACACGCTCACACACACACACACACACACACACACACACACACACACACACACACACACACACACACACACACACACACGCGCGCGCGCGCACAGACACACGCGAACACACACGCACACACGCGCACACATGCATTCACTCCAACAACGCCAGTGCACACATGGCGTGTTCACTGCATCATACACCCACGACGCATGCGCTGCATACTGGACACCCACATGAGACACACGTCCAGATACAGCCGCACACGCATCAGACACATGACACGCACACCACACAACACAGACGCGCAAGATTCGCAGGACGTGGCAGGCGTGGCACTTCCTCGACACCACAGGGAGTACGCTGGAGGTGGTTTCCCTATCCGTTTTGGGCTCGCAAAGCGTGGCAGGCGTGGCACTTCCTCGACACCGCAGGCAGTGCGCTGTGGGTGGTCTCCCTATCCGTTTCGGGCTCGCAAAGCGTGGCAGGCGTGGCACTTCCTCGACACCAAAGGGAGTGCACTGGGGGTGGTCTTCCTGTCCGCTTCGGGCTCGCAAGGCGTGGCAGGCGTGGCACTTCCTCGACACCGCAGGCAGTGCGCTGGGGGGGGTCTCCCCATCCGTTCCGGGCTCGCAATGCGTGGCAGGCGTTGCACTTCCACGACACCACAGAGGGTGCGCTGGGGGTGGTCTCCCTGTCCGTTTCGGGCTCGCAATGCGTGGCAGGCGTGGCAGTTTCTCGACACCATAGGGGTTGCGCAGGGGAACGTCTCTCATCGCGGTTTCTGTACGCCCCAGTCGTCCATGCACAGCAGGCGTGGCATTTTCTCGACACAATGGGGGGTGCGCGGGGGGGGTCCTCTCACGGCGGTCCCTATACGCCCCAGTCGCCCAGACACAGCAGGCGTGGCGTCTTCTCGACACCATAGGGAGTGCGCAGGGGGTGGTCTCTCACCGCGGTCTCTATACGCCCCAATCGTCCAGCCACAGCAGGCGTGGCGTTTTCTCGACACCATAGGGGGTGCGAAGGGGGTGGTCTCTCACCACGGTTTCAATACCCCCCAATCGTCCAGGCACAGCAGGCGTGGCGTTTTCTCGACATCATTGGGAGTGCGCAAGGGGTGGTCTCTCACCGCGGTCTTATACGCCCCAGTCAGCCAGGCACAGCAGGCGTGGCACTTTCTCGACACCATAGGGGGTGCGCAGTGGGTGGTCTTTCACCGCGGTTTCTATACGCCCCAGTCGACGTGCGTCTAGACTCGTGCGCCGTCCGCCTGCCGACCTACAGCCCCACTTTCCTCCGTGGTCGCCATGGCTCAGGTTGTTGTTTGCACAGCGTGTCAGTCTCCCAAAGGCTTGACCGGCGTCACCTACGGCATCGGCGGGGCAACGGCCACCAGCATCATTCTCGCATGTTTCATCTCAGCTACCACCATTCCAAACATAATATGAGTATGGGGGGTCCTCGGCAGCGGAAGTATCATGCGTCTGGCGCATGAGTTTGCTATCAGTACGTAGGGCAGCGACATGTTAGGCCAGAGGAGGGTGGTGTCGAACAAGCGCATTGCGCTAGTCATTACGTCGAATATGCAGACCAGGGGAAGTATCGAACATGCTCATCACGGCTGATGTTATTTTGACGTAGAATGTTAGGCCAATGGGGTCGAACACGGTGTTTGGCTGTTGCTGCCGTTCTGACGTAGATGTTGTGGGCTAGGTGGGGGGTCGAACATGTTTTTGGTCGATGCATGTACATCGACAGTGTAGACCGCTGGGTATCGAGCAGGCTTACTGCTGCTGCATCAAATTCGGAATTCTTGGCGCGTCGCGTATCCCCACTAGCCCATCCAGCAACTACGCGCAGGCGAGTTGCATTCACCAGTGAGGTGCGGGAGCACCCGGTGGAACAAAGAGGGGAGTCAGCAGTCAAACAGAAGATCCATACCTGCCTGAGCAGGCCTAGGAAACCATGAATTACCGTCATGGATGTTTCGACGTGGGAGGTTCCTGGCATCTTATATGCGCTATATCGTGCCCGGTCGGGGCCATGCTTGGAAGCTTGTGGTGCCGTCTTGGAGGACAAGAGCCTTCTTGGAGCTATCTTGGAGCTCTCTTAAGGTCTATGTGGGTCCTCTTGGGGGCCTTGGGCGCCCTCTTGGGGTCATGTAGGAGGACATCGATCCAAGAAGGGCGTTACTTAAGAGCCCGCCCCTCGATAGCTCCTTCACTCGTTTCTTGGGGCGCTCTCGGGGTCGTCTTGGAGCCCTCTTGGGCCCCTCTTTCTGGGGGCCCTCGTGGGCCATAGTTAAGGAGCACTGTGGCCCCCCAGAGCCCATCGGCAGCGAGAACGCAAGACGGCAACAAGCATTGATGTCCCTTAGTTGTTGGATGGGCCTTGGCCTCTTGGGGGCATCCTTGGGAAGCTCCGTGGCCACTTGGAGCCGTCTTGGAGCGGCCGTAGGACCCTTCGGAGCATGTTGGAAGCCACCTTGAGCGACATTGCGCTATATTGAGCCATCTTGCAGATCATCCTGAGCTGATTGTGGCCCTCTTGGAGTCATCTTGCACGCTCCAACGCGGCACGCCCCCCCCGCCATCCAGACCCAAAGGGATGCGATATGGGAGGGGATAGGGGGGGGATCAAGACATTTCTCCCCGTCACAAACTGTTTGGCTCACTCCCACCCGCCCTCCCAACACTAAGTAGCACCCAAGTCTCAGCACAGTCAAGGGCCGTCTTTGACTGGGCATCTACTGGGAACGGATCAGGCCCCAGGTGCGCGACGCTGGGGCGAGGTGCGCCAAGTGTGCCGCATGCTCCAGCCGCGCGCCACGTGCGCCACGTGCAGGGCACGTGCAGAGTGTGCCAGGTGCGCCCGCGCACATCGGGAAACAAGTCGGCACCCACCATCCTTGTCGAAAACCAGTGCACAATCGCGGCGGAGTGGCCATCATGATGCCCAGCGGTCCTTCACACAGCAGGCAATATGCCAGCACCCCCGCCGTCCTTGTCAAAAAACCTATGCCAGGTGATCGCGGGGTGCCCGCGCATGATCTAGATTCAGCCGCGAAGTTCAGTTTGCATGTTTCTGTGATAGGGATGGTGGGACTGCGCACAGCAGGCCATATGTTGGCACCCCCGCCGTCCCTGCTCAAAAACAATGCAAAACGCTTGCGGCCCCATCGAACATGAGGAGGTGCATGTTATTGAAGAGCAGTAATAAACTGTTCCCCGAGGGGAAAGGAGGGGGTTGGAAGAGAAAGCGTCCTGAGCCACTTTCGCCTTACAAGGCTCGTGGGGTTGTGGGACAGTGGATTTCGAGCACGCTCCAAGCTGCCGCATTACCTGGGCCATGTAGGCGGGGATCTTGTCGCTGCTGGGATATTCATGCAATGTGCAAGCCGAGGAAGGTATTTAACATGTTTGTCGCTGCTGCTTCCACGCAGAGATTGTAGGCCCAGATTGATGGATCAGCCCTGCAGTTCCCGACTTGATGCCCCATCTGAGGATGCCCTGGAGTCAGAAACCACATCAGACTGCGATCACGCTCGCACTGCAGGCCCCTTCCCTCAACCCCATTGCCACCATGACAGATTGTTCCCCACATTCAAATTGGCGCTCTTGCTTTCTCTGGGCACCTTCCGCGCAGGAGCCTCACCTCCCTTCTACTCTCCGCCTCACTCACGCATTCACCCCGTCATTGGTCACCATCACCATCGGTCACCATCATCACCACCACCATCACCATACTCAGTCACTCACCATCGATCACCATCACAATCGGCCATCGATCATCATCATCATCATCATCATCATCATCATCATCATCATCATCAGCAGCAGCAGCAGCATCACCACCACCGCCATCATCATCATCATATTCAGTCGCACATCACACACACACACTCTCTTTTTCTCTCTCTCTCTCTCTCTCTCTCTCTCTGTGTATTTTTCTCGCTCTCTCTCTCTCTCTCTCTCTCTCTGATCATTCAGCATCATTTTCTCTGGACACCCCGCGCAGGAACTCCTCAGGCCTGAATATGGAGGAAGTATGAGGCGGGATCCTCGTCTGTGAGTGAATTGTGAGGAAGTCTCAGGCGGGAGCCCCGTCCCTATGGGGCCCGCACTTCATGTTGGTAATCCGAGCGGGTCGCCCTCATCCGTGTAACTGTCGTCATTTTTGGACTCCTGAGGCTTGAATATGGAGGAAGTATCAGGCGAAAACCTCGTCTGTGCCTGAATTGCCAGGAAGTCTCAGGCGGGAGCCCCCTCCCTGTGGGGCCCGCAGCTCATGTTTTCAATCCGAGGCGGGCCACCGGAATCCTATAAGTGTCTTCGCTTTCGGGCTCTTGGGGCTTGAATATGGGGGAAGTACCAGGCGGGAGCCTCGTTTGTGAGTGAATTGCGAGGAAGTCTCAGGCGGGAGCTCCCTCCCCATGGGGCCCGGACATCCCGTGCTTCCTTCGGGTCGTCCTCTGGGACGTCCTCCAGCACGCGCTTCCTCTGGGTCGTCCTCTGGCGCGTATCTCTTGGAACGTACGTCGTGCGCTTCCTCTGGGTTGTGTCCCGCACGAGGAGGAGGATGAGGAGGAGGAGGAGGAGGACGAAGGAGGAAGGAGGATGCAGGACGAGAAAGAGAAGGAGGAAGAGGAGGAGGAGGCAGAGGGCGAGGAGGACGAGGAGGATAAGGAGGAAGAGGAGTGCCGTAGGAGGCCCCAGGATGTCCCGGGAGGCCCAGAAGGCTCCACGAGGCCCCAGGCGGAGGCAGGAGGCCTAAGGAGGAGGCAGGAGGAGGAGGGAGAGGAGGAGGCGGAGGAAGATGGAGACGAGGAGGAGTAGGCGGAGGAGGGAGAGGGAGAGGAGGAGGCGGGAGAGGGGAGGAGGAAGAGGAGGAGGAGGAGGAGGAAGAGGAGGAGGAGGAGGGAAAGCAGGAGGAGAAGGACGCAGGAGGCAGGAGGAACATGGGGAATGGGGGGAGGAGGCATAACGAGGAGGAGGAAAAGGAGGAGGAGGTGGTGGAGGAGGCAAGAGGAGGAGGAGGCAGGGGGTGAGGCAGGAGGAGGAGCAGGCAGGATCAGGCAGGAGGAGAAGGATGAGGCAGGAGTAGGTGGGAGAAGGGAGGGGGCAGGAGGAGATCCCCAGGCAAGCTAAACATATTCTCATGCGGGGTCCTACCGTCGGAGTGATTTCTGTTGCTCTCAGAACTTGCAGCGCTGTGGAATCCCTTCGCGGTGGTGGGCGCCCCAGGCGGACAAGAGTCGGGCCATTACTTTCGAGGTCGCCTTGCCGCCCCTCCTCTTCCCCCTGTCCTGGCTCCTCCTACCAGGACGCTGGACATACGTGATGTGTGTGGCCGGCTTGGGCGAGAGCTACCGAAACATGTGACCAGGTGTTGTTCCAGCGCTCGGCCCTTCCACGGCCGTGCACGCCAGGCTTGCGCATCATGCATCCAGCGCGTGGCCCCCGGCTGTCCCGGACGTGATCCCAGCCATGCGTGTCTCCGGCTTCCTGGTAGGTCCTCCTCGTACAAAACACGCAGCACGCACAGAGGCGACCGTTCAGGTTGCCAGGCTGCCCCCCTTTGCGTATTTGATTACCTTCCTCCTCCTCCTCCTCCTCCTCCTCCTCCTCCTCCTCCTCCTCCTCCTGCCTCCTCCTCCTCCTCTCACTCCAATGTCATCTCCTCGCGCGATCCCCCCCCCCACTGATCTGCAAGTTTGGTGGCAGCGCACATGCATTCGCTAAGTCTGTTCACGTTTGGTGGGACAACTATCGAGCACGTCCGATGTCTCCCTTGCGTCTCCGCCTACACCTTTCTCAAAATGAGCGCTGACAAGCAACTTTCACCGTATGATCAGATATTCGCATACATATCAAGAGCGCCGTAATATCGTGGAGGCAGTCGACGCGCTGTCATGAGCGTAGGGCCGGGATGGCGCTCTCCTTCATCGTATCCCCCCGCCGGCACCGACATGATCATCACAAATTCGACGATCGTCGTCATCATCCTCATTTACGTCCTCCTCAGCCGTCTTGGCTCGTGCCCCCTGTGGAGAAATACCGAAGAACACCATCTGTGTATCTGCCGGAGCGCGCGACGCACTTATCGGCGGCGCGCGACAGGGGGCAGGCGAGGGGAGCCGTCCAAGAAGGCAACCCACCGCTTCGAGGCCCTCCTCCTCCTCCTCCTCCTCCTCTCCCTCCCCTCCCTCTCCTCCTCCTCCTCCTCCTCCTCTCCTCCTCCTCCTCCTCCTCCTCCTCCCTCCTCCTCTCTCCTCTCCTCTCTGCCTCCTCCTCCCCTCCTCCTCCTCTCCTCCTCTCTCTGCTCCTCCCTCCTCCTCCTCCTCTCCTCCTCCTCCTACTCCTCCTCCTCCTCTCCTCTCCTCCCTCCCTCCTCCTCCTCTCCTCCTCTCCTCCTCCTCCTCCTCCTCCTCCTCCTCCTCCCTTCCACAGGAAGCCCGCGCGGAAGCTTTGACAAAAGGGCTCGCTCTTCACAAGAGGCGCCCTGCCTTCCACGAGGGCGGCGTCCAGACCAGGGTGCGCTCTGGACGGGTCCCTCGACCCCTCCCAGTCCAGCCGTTGCGAGAATCGCCCGATGTCGACGACGTCGCCCCCTGTGCGCGCCGCCAAACCCCAGACATCCGACGGTGAGATGGTTCCCCCTTTCCTGAGATGGGGTCTTGTCATTCCCCATGTCCAAAGGTTGGAGTTACTGTCATTCACCATGTCGAAATGATGAGATTCTAGTTATTCCCCATATCCTAAGGATGGGTGTTATTATTACTTTGACCGCGCGGACCTTCCGTTCACCTCCTCTTCTCCTCCTCCCTCTCCTCCCCATCCTATTCAGAATGATGCACTCAGAGTATGATGATGCCGGGTGATGACGGTAAGAAAACGATGGTGATATGTTATAGTATGTTATGGTATGGTATGTTATGCTATGTTGTATTGTCGTATGTCATTCCCCAGATTCAAAGGATGGGGCTCTTGTTAATATTGTGACCGCGCGGACCGTCCTTTCAATTCCTGAGGATGGCTCGAGCGAGACGCAGGTTTCAGCACCCCCAAGGGAGAGCCGCCAGGGGAATATCATGGCTTCCGTTCGCGCCACAATGGCGGGGATGTCTCAAGCGATGTGTTTGCTTACCAGCTCAACATCATCCGCTTTCGGAGCTGAGTTGGAGGATGTTCGAGCGAGGCGCGGATTTCAGCACCCCCAAGGGGGAGCCGCCAGGGGCATCTCACCAATCCGGCGGGGATGTCTCAAGCGAGTTGCTTGTTTACCAGCTCAACATCCTCCGCTGTCGGAGCAGATTTGGAGGAAGTCTCGAGCGAGGCGCTTACGTTCGCCCCCAAGGGGGGCCAAATGTTGAGGATGTCTCGAGCGGTTTGCTTATGTTGCTGGCCAGACTCGCGGGCAGGATCCTCTTCAGGATGCCACAGGAGGCTCCAGCAGGCTCCAGGAGGCTCCAGGAGGCCACAGGACGTACCAGGAGGCCTCAGGATGCCACAGGAGGCCACAAGAGGGCGCCAGGAGGCTCCAGGAGGCCCCAGGAGGCCCCAAGAGGGTCCAGGAGGCTCCAGGAGGCTCCAGGAGGCTCCAGGAGGCCACAGGAGGCTACAGGAGGCACCAGGAGGCACCAGGAGGCACCAGGAGGCCCCAGAAGCCACCAAGAGGCCCCAAGAGTTCCCAGGAGCAGAAGGCCTCAAAAGGCCACAGGAGTGGCTCCAATCCCATGTGTTGTACGTAGGCTCCTATAGATTGCGCCTCCCCTGGAGCACGAACCCTTTATTGCTTAACGTACGTTTCTATAGATGTGGCCTCCCCTGCGGCACGAACCCTTGGTGTTTTACGTGTTTTCCTGTGGATTGTTTTTTTCTTGCGGCTCCAATATGTCATGTTGTATGCACGTACGTTCCTATCGATGTTGCCCCTCCTGGGGCACGAGGCCTCAGGAGGCCACAGGAATTCCCAAGAGGCCCCAAGGGGCCCCAGGAGGCCCCAGGAAGCCCCAGGAGGCCACAGGAGGCCCCAGGAGGCTCCAGGCTCATGCGCAGAGACGCGCTCGTACGATTGAGACTCATTCACACTCCAACTCATTCACAGTAAGATTCACTCCCAGACCGTTAATAAAGAAGCCCGTGAATATTCGAAAACTTTTGCGCCTAGACACACACGGCGGACGGGTTCATGCTATAGATGCACATATGGGGAGCTCCACGCAGTGAATCATTATTGTGACAACGCGGACCCTTTTTCCACACACCCACCTCCGTTCTCCTCCTCCCCCTGATGACGAAAAGAGCATCATGACGACGATGATGATGCAGATGATGACGATGATGATGATGATGATGATGATGATGATGATTATGTGTTACGTTCCGCTATGTCATGGTATGGTTTGATGCTGAGACGATAATGATGGCGATGATGGTGGTGATGAGGGTGATGATGATGATGGTGATGATGATGCTGACGTTGATGCTGATGCTGATGCTGATGCTGATGATAATGATGAGATGATCATGAGCATGATCATGAGCATGATCATGATAATGATGATGATGATGATGATCATGATGATGATGATGATGATGATGATGATGATGATGATGATGATGATGATGATGATGATGATGATGACGACGGAGCAAGTTCTGAGGATGTCTCGAGCGATGCGCGGGCTTCAGCACCCCCAAGGGGGAGCCGCCAGGCGGTATTGAATTTTTCTGTTCGCGCCAAAATGGCGGGGATGTCTCGAACGGTTTGCCTATTTACCAGCTCAACATCCTCCGTTTTCGGAGCAGAGATTTGGAGGATGTCTCAAGCGAGGCGCGGATTTCAGCACCCCCAAGGGGGAGCCGCCAGGGGGTATTGCATTCCCCCGTTCGCGCCAAACGCCAGGGATTTCTCGAGCGGTTTGCCTGTTTACCAGCTCAACATTCTCCCCTCCGCTTTCGGAGCAGATTTGGAGGATGTCTCGAGCGAGGCGCCCATGTTCGCCCCCAAGTGGGATCTAATGTTGAGGATGTCTGCATCGGTTTGCTTATTTTGCTGGCCAGACTCGTGGGCACGGATTTTTCTTCAGGATGCCACAGGAGGCTCCAGCAGGCTCCAGGAGGCTCCAAGAGGCTCCAGGAGGCCCCAAGAGAGTCCAGGAGGCCCCCAGGAAGCTCCAGGATGCTCCAGGATGCCGCAGGAGGCCACAGGAGGCCACAGGAGGCCACAGGAGGCACCAGGAGGCCCCGGAAGGCACCAGGAGGCCCCAAAAGTCCCCAAGAGCATGAGGCATCAGAAGGTCACAGGAGTGTCTCCAAACCCTTGTGTTCCACGTATGTTCCTATACATTGTGCCTCCCTTGGAGCACGAATCCTTGGCGTTTTACGTATGTTTCAATAGATTTGGCCTCCCCTGGGGCACGAGTCCTTGGTGTTTTACGTTTGTTCTTATAGATTGCCATTCTCTTGCGGCTCCAATCCGTAGTGTTTTACGTACGTCTGTTCCTAAAGACTGGGCCTCTCTTGGGGCACGAATCCTCCCCAGGAGGCCCCAAGAGGACCCAGGCGGCTCCAGGAGGCCCCAGGAGGCCACACGAGGCCCCAGGAGGCCTCAGGAGGCCACAGGAACCCCAAAGGGCCACAGGAGGCCCCAAGAGGCTCAAGGAGGCCCCAGGAAGCCCCAGGAGGTTTCAGGAGGCCCCAGGAGGCCCCAGGCTCAGGCGCAGAGACGCGCTCGTACGATTGAGACTCGTTCACACTCCAACTCATTCACAGTAAGAGTCACTCCCGGACCGTTAATAAAGAAGCCCGTGAATATTCGAAAATTCTTGCGCCTGGACAGGTCCATGCTAATAGGTTCACATATGGGGAGCTCCACGCAGTGAATAATTATTGTGACCGCCTGGACCTTCCTTTCAAACCTCCTCCTCCGTTCTCTTCCTCCCCCTGATGATATGCGATGGTCTGTTAGGTTTGGCTATGTCATGTTAACAAGTGTTTTGACGCCTCCTACTCCTTCTCCTTCTCCTCTCATGTCCTCGTCTCCTCTTATTTAGATTCCCTCATGCTCAGATTTGCTCATCCCCAGACTGGCGATGATGATGATGATGATGATGATGATGATGATGATGATGATGATGATGATGATGACGACGGTAATGGTGATGATGATGATGATGATGCTGATGATGATGATGATGACGATGATGACGACGATGATGATGATGATGATGATGATGATGATGATGATGATGATGATGATGATGGTGATGGTGATGATGGTGATGATGATGATAATGATCATGATGCTGATGATGATGCTGATGATGCTGATGATGACGATGATGATGATGCAAACGATGACGATGACGATGACGATGACGATGACGATGATGATGATGATGATGATGATGATGATGATGATGATGATGATGATGATGATGATGATGATGATGATGATGATGATGACGGAGCAAATTCTGAGGATGTCTCGAGCGAGGAGCGGGTTGCAGCATCCCTCATGGGGAGCCGCCAGGGGGTATTGCACTTCTACGTTCGCGCCAAAATTGCGGGGATATCTCGAGCGTTTTGCCTGTTTCTTGGCTCAACATCCTCCGCTTTCGGAGCAGATTTGGAGGATATGTCGAGCGAGGCGTTCACAGTCGCCCCCAAGTGGGGCCAGATCTTGAGGATGTCTCGATCGGTTTGCCTGTTTTTGTGGCCAGACTCGTGGGCACGGATCCACCCCAGGATGCCACAGGAGGCTCCAGCAGGCTCCAGGAGGCCCCAGGAAGCAACAGGAGGTCCCAGGAGGCATCAGGAGGCCATAGGATGCCCCAACAGGCTCCAGGAGGCCCCAGGAAGCTCCAGGAGGCCACAGGAGGCTCCAGGATGCCCCAGGAGGCCACAGGAGGCCACAGGAGGCCACAGGAGGCCCCAGGAGGCCACAGAAATCGTCAGGAGGCCCCGGAAGGCACCAGAAGGCCCCAAGAGGCCCCAAGGAGGCTTCGAAAAGCCACAGGAGTGGTTCCAATCTCATGTCCCGTACGTATGGTCCTATAGGTTGGGACCCCCGTGGAGCACAACTACTGTTTGTGTTTTACGCCTGTTTCTATAGGATGTCCTTCCCCTGGGCATCCAACCTTAAGTGCTTTACGTATGTTCCTATAGATTTGGCCTCCCCCGGGGCACGAGTCCTTGGTGTTTTACGCGTGTCCTTATAGATTGCCCTTCTCCTGCGGCTCAAATCCACAGTGTTTTATGCACGTTTGTTCCTATCGATTGGGCCTCTCCTGGGGCACGAATCCTCCCCAGGAGGCCCCAGGAGGCCCCAAGAGGCTCCAGGAGGCCCCAGGAAGCCCCAGGAGGTTTCAGGGGGCCCCAGGACGCCCCAGGCTCATGCGCGGAGACGCGCTCGCACTACTGAGACTCATTCACACTCCAACTCATTCACAGTTAGTGTCACTCCCAGACCGTCAATACTCAAAAGCCCGTTTAGATTCGAAACCTCTTGCGCCCAGAAGTTCACGGCGGACAGGTCCATGCGAACAGATGCACATATGGTGAGCCTGGGGGAGCTCCACGCAGCGAACAAGTTTTATCCACGGGCCCCAGAGTTCCCGACCTCCTCCCCACGAGTGCTTTTCATCCCGCATTCATGTTCGATGGCTCGGGCCCTCGAAAACAGCACCCGAGGGCCGTAGTGTAGGGAACAGCCCAGAGTTGAAAAAGCAATCCGCCAGAGGTCTGGCACATCAGCCCCCGAATGCCGCGCGCGAGCCCATGAGCGCGACAGCGGCAGGTGGGGTCGGACGAAGGAGGATATTGGGACAGGGGGCGTAGTACGAAAAGTGATGCATGCAGCTGGTTTTGGTTTTGGGACGCATGGACAACCAGCTGCAAGCAGATGACTCATTAATTCCAGATATCTGATGTTGTGTTTTCTTCACGACTGGGTCCTCGGAAGTCCCGATTTTCTCCCCCAGTCAGTATACTCATCCTGAGCAGTTTTTGTCACGGCCTTGGGGCCTTGCAGGGGGGACGACCCTGGAAAATGCGAACAACATCCGTCGTTATTTCTCCAGCGAAAGCCAAACAATAATTCTCCTGGCGAAGGACCCAGCCATATGCGGATGCGAGTACCGCCAGGCAAGTGGGACGAAAGAGGGGCAGCTCCCTATGGGGCCACGACACGCGTGATGAGTGTGCCAAATGGGCTGCGGCTTTGCCGTGCGAGCGCAGCCAATGCGGCCTTCGGTGGAGTTCCCTATGGGGCCACGTAACGTGTGAGAGGTGTGCCGATTCGGGGGCGGGGGCGCCATGCGAACGCAAACATTGGGACCGTAGGTGGAGTTCCCTACGGGGCCACTAAGCGTGTAAGTTGTGTGCCGAATCGGTGGCGGGTGCGCCATGCGAACGCAGCCACTGGGGCCTTCAGTGGAGCTGCATATGGGGCCGCGAAACGCGTGAGGTGTGTACCGAATCAGATGCGGGTACGCCATGCGAACGCAGCCACGAGGGCCTCCCGTGGAGCTCCCTCTGGGGCCACGAAACGTGTAAGCAGTGTGCCGATTCGGGTCCGGGTACGCCATTCGCACGCAGCCACCGGGGCTTTCCGTGGAGTTCCTTATGAAGCCACTAAACGAGTGAGGGGAGTGCCGAATCGTGAGCGCGTACGCCATGCGAACGCAGCCGGTGGATCTTTCGGTGGAGCTCATCTTCGAGCCGCCAAACGCGTCAGGGGTGTGCCGAATCGGAGGCGGGTACGCTATGCGAACGCAGGCATGTGGGCCATAGCTGGGAGGGGCCACGAAACGCGTGAGGGGTGTGCCGAATCGGGCGCGGGCACGCCATGCGAACGCTGGCATTTGGACCTTAGTTGGGGCTCGCAATGGGGCCACGAAACGTTTGAGGTGTGTGCTGAATCGGGCACGGGTACACTATGCGAGCGCTGGCATTTGGGCCTTAGCTGGAGTTCCTTATGGGGCCACGAAACGTGTGAAGGTGTGCCAGTGTGCCGAAACAGGTGCGGGTGCGACATGCGAACGTTGGCATTTGGGCCTTCGTTTGGGCTCCCTTTGGGGCCACGAAACTTGTCGTGAGGGGTGTGCCGAAATGGGCACGCGGAGGGGGGCAGAGGCAGGGATGGAAGGAGGGAGGAGGGGCGGCAGCGGGAGGGAAGGAGACGATGGGGCGCTGTCTCTTCAAAACGAGGACCCAACACCACAGGATGGTTGGGAAAAAGCGCGTTTCAGGATCGCTTGGGTGCGAACTCTCTTCGATATGTTGAAAAAACGGGGGAGCCCCCGAACATTCCAAGCACCCGGCGAGCCGGACCCCCCTTTCACACAATCCCCCCCTTCCCTGCAACCCTTCCCCCTCGCCCAAGGGGGGGTGAGGGGGTTCAAAATGCCCCCCCTGACCCCGCTCGTCTTCGTCGTCGTCGGCGTTTGCTGGCGCCAGGTCGTCGTCATCGTTTGATGGCGCCAGGGTGGAGGTCGTCGTCGTCGTTGCTTGTCAATGCCAGGGCGGGAGATCATCGTCGTGGTTTGAAGCTCCCTTCGCGCCCTCCCCTTGGCGCTGGTCGTCGCATGCCGACGCAAGGGCGGGGGATCATTGTCATCGCCGTTTGCCAGCGCAATGGAAGCGGGTCCCCCTCCCTGCGGCCCGGCAAACGGCAGTGACGACGACGGCGACGAGGACCCCCCCCCTTCCTTGACGCCGGCAAATGACGACGGCAACGACGACGACGAGGACCCCCCATTTGGCGCCGGCAAACGACCACGACCTCGACGACGACGACGACGACGACGACGACGACGACGACCACGACCACGACCACGACCACGACGACGACGACGACGACGACGACAACGACGACCACGACCACGACCACCACCACGACGGCAACGAAGACGACCACGGCCACGACCACGACCACGACGATGACGACGACAAAGACAAAGACAAAGACGACCGCGACCACGACCACGGCCACGACCACGACGACGACGACGACGACGACGACGACGACGACGACGACGACCACGACCACGACCACGACCACGACGACGATGACGACGACGACGGCGACGGCGACGACGACGACGACGACCACGACGACGACCACGACGACGACGACAACGACGACGACCACGACCAGCACCCTATGTTCTGGGGATCGGGATTGGGGGCCAGTTTGAAAATTTCTCCCCCTGAAGCGACCAGAGAATGCACCTTTTCAAAAGCACCCTAAACATAAATCGTCGGAGGTCCGCGCGGATTTCTTGGATCGGCCTTCTAGGGGGTCCAGCGCCGATCCAAGTGAAGTCCACGCGGACCTCCGAAAGTTTATGTTATGCAAGTGCCCCTTCTTCTACGGATGACTGCCCCCCATGTGCTAGTTACCCCCCTTTGTCAGGGTCGCTTACAAACACGATCGATCCGGTTCGATGCCGACTTCGGCCCGCGATTCGATATCGCTTCGATGTTGACTGATCTTGCCCCCCCTGCGATGATCCTCCCCTTGTCTCAGAGTGGGAATTACCTACCCCGCTTTCGCTTCCAGGAAAAACCAAGTCATACCACGCGCCTCCTCGTCAAGCGGCCTGACCAGCGCAGGCCGTAGTTTGGCGTCGCTTGGTATCGCTTGGAAGCGAGGGTGGTCAAAAGCGAGGTAGGTTTGTTTGCGCCCTATTGTCGCGTCCCCCTCCGAGGCATGGCTCCCGCTCCTCCTCGTGCCAGCCCTGGCAGCCGCCCTGGCCGTCGACCCCGACAGCCGCAGGCGGGCCTGGGCCTCCAAGCAAGGAGCGCCGCCCCGCCCCTGCGGAGGGCGACCTGCATCCTCCTCCTCCTTCTCCTCCGCCTCCTCCTCCTCCGCCTCCGCCTCCTCCTCCACCTCCGCCTCCTCCACTTCCGCCTCCGCCTCCTCCTCCTCTTCCTCCGCCTCCTCCTCCTTCGCCTCCTCCTCCTTCGCCTCCGCCTCCTCCTCCTCCTCTTCCTCCGCCTCCTCCTCCTTCGCCTTTTCCTCCGCCTCCTCATCCTCCTCCGCCTCCTCGTCCTCCTCATCCTCCGCCTCCGCCTCCTCCACTTCCGCCTCCGCCTCCTCCTCCTCCTCTTCCTCCGCCTCCTCCTCATCCGCCTCCTCCTACTCCTCTTCATCATCCTCCTCGTCCTCCTCCTCCTCCGCCTCCGCCTCCGCTTCCGCTCCTCCTCCTCCTCTCTTCCTCCTCCTCCTCCTCTTCCTCCTCTCCTCTCCTCCTCCCTCCTCTCATCCTCCTCCTCTTCTTCCTCCTCCTCCTCCGCCTCATCCTCCTCCTCCTCCTCCTCCTCCTCCTCCTCCTTCTCCTCCTCCTCTTTCTCCTCCTCCTTCTGCTCCTCCCGCCGCCTCCTCCTGCTCTCCTCCTCCTCCTCCTCCTCCTCCTCCTCCTCCTCCTCCTCCTCCTCCGCCTCATCTTTCTCCGCCTCCTCCTCCTTCGCCTCCGCCTCTTCATCGTCCGCCTTTTCCTCCGCCTCCTCCTCGGCCTCCGCCTCCGCTTCCGCTTCCGCCTCCTGATCATACTCCTCCTTCTCCTCCTTCTCCATCTCATCCGCATCCTCCTATTTCGCCTCCTCCTCTTCCTCCTCCTCCTCCTCTTCATCCTCCTCTTCCTCCGCCTCTGCTTCTTGTTATTATTGATCGTAGTATTATGTTTAGTATTAGTATTCGTATTCGAGTTCCTCCTCCTCATCCTATGATGCTTCCTCATCCTCATCCTTCTCCTCTTCCTCCTTTGCCTCCGCCTCTCCCACCTCCGTCTCGACCTCCGCCTCCGCCTCCTCCTCCTCCTCCTCCTCTTCCTCCTGCTCCGTCTCCACTTCCGCTTCCTGCTCATCCTGCTCCACCTCTTCCTCCTCGTCCTCTGCATCCTCCGCCTCCTCCCCCTGCTTCTTCTCCTCCTCCGTCTCCTGCTCCTCCACCTCATCATCCTCCTTGGATCCGTCATCTTCATCATCCTCCGCCTCCGTTTCCGCCTCCACCTCCTCGTCCTTCTCCTCCTCCCCCTCATCCTCATCATCATCCTCCTCCTCATCTTCATCCTCATCCTCCTCTTCCTCCTCTTCCTCCTCCTCCTCCGCCTCCTCCGCCTCCGCCTCCGTTTCCGCCTCCTCCTCCTATTATTCTTCCTCTTCCTCGTCCGCCGCCTCCGCCTCCGCTTCCGCTTCCTCGTAGTTTTCGTCCTCCTCCTCCTCTTGCTTCTCACCCTCATCATCATCAGCAGCATCATCATCAACAGCATCATCATCAGCAGCAGCATCATCATCAGTATCATCTTCCTCATCGTCCTCTTCATCGTCCTCCTCCTCATCCGCCTCCTTCGCTTATTCATCCTCATCTTCCTCCTCCGCCTCTGCCTCCGCCTCCTTCGCCTCCGCCTCATCCGCCTCCACCTCCGCTTCCGCTTCCGCGTTCTCGTCCTCTTCTTCCCACTGTTCCTCATCCTTCTCCTCCTCTTCGTCATCCTCCTAATCCTCCTCCTCCTCTTCCTCTCCGTCGTCATCATCATCAGTATCATCGTCAGCATCATCAGCAGCATCATCAGCAACAGCATCAACAGCATCAGCATCGTCATCAGCATCATCATCATCAGCAGCAGCATCGTCCTCATCTTCATCCTCGGTTTGTTCATCCGTATCCTCATCAGCTTCCGCATCATCCTCATCTTCAGCACCAGACTCATCATCTGCAT
>CAUYUJ010016474.1:52500-62500 GCA_963575745.1 Prorocentrum cordatum | reverse complement strand
ATGGGGGGGGACACGGGATAGCGCGGGTTGAGGAAATTATCGTATGGCCAAAAAAGTGGGGGGGCGGGGGGCCACGGCAAAGGCGCAAGCATACATCGGTATCGTTTAATCATTGTTCCCTATTGATGAACACCCCCTCCCCCAGGCGACTGGTAGCCAAACAGGAACCATGAGGCCACCCCCCCACCATTGGGGACACCCCCCACCATGTAAAAAACCATACAAACACACACCCTGCCTCCGAATTCGGAGCATGCGCAGCCAACCCGATGCGGCCTCCCCCCACCATCCCTATCAAACTATCCCGGCAAAGCAACCTAACAGCGATGTGTAGGAGCATATCTGGAAGCATTCCCCTCACGATTCAGATGAGAATCCAGTTGTAGAATTCTGCTGTTCTCGCAGTCGTAGTCGCATTCGCGATGACAGTCGCAGTGGCAACGGCAGTCACAGTCCCAGCCTCAGCCTCAGCCTGCCTCAGCCTCAGCCTCAGCCTGCCTCAGCCTCAGCCTCAGCCTGCTTCAGCCTCAGCATCAGCCTGCCTTCAGCCTCGGCCTCAGCCTCAGGCTGCCTCGGCCTCACCCTGCATCAGCCTCACATCAGCCTCGGCTCAGCCTCACTGCCTTCAGCCTCACCTGCCCTCAGCCTCAGACCTCAGCCTGCTTCAGCCTCAGCCTGAGTCTGCCTTCAGCTTCTGTCTCAGCCTCAGCCTGCCTCAGCCTGCCTCAGCCTCAGCATCAGCCTGCCTCAGCATTCAAAATGTGGCCAGGGAATGGAATTCTGGGAACTCGAAGAACACGAAGTGGCCTACAGTTTGCTCCGGGCATTTAAAATCATGCCCAGGAATGGAGTTCTGGGAAGTCGAAGAGCACGAAGTGGCCTACAGTTGGCTCCGGGCATCCAAAATGTGGCCCGGGAATGGAGTTCTGGGAACTCGAAGACCACGAAGTGGCTTACAGTTGGCTCCGGGCATCCAAAATGTGGCCCGGGAATGAGGTTCTAGCAGCGCCAAGAGCGATTTTGCGAGGATGTCCCAGGCGATTTGGGCTTCGGCGGCAGCCGCCCCAGGTCCCGCCCCGACCCCCCTGAGGAGTCATGATGCTTTCTTGTGACACCACTAGAAACCTATCAGTCTTCGCTGTTTGGTAAAAAACAGTACAGAGTACACTTGGTGGCGGCGGCGGCGGCGGCGGCTGCGGCGGCGGTGGCGGCGGCGCGGTGGCCGGCGGGCGGCGGCGGCGGCGGCGGCGGCGGCGGCGGCGGCTGCGGCGGTTGCGGCGGCGGCGGTGGCGGCGGCGGCGGTGGCGGTGGCGGCAGCGGCTGCGGCGGCAGCGGCGGTGGTGGCGGCGATTTGGCAGCGGGGGCGGCGGCGGCGGCAGCGGGCGGACGAGCGCCTTCTTAAGACGAGCGCCTTCTTAAGCGAGCGCACACAACACAAACACACACACACACGCGCGCGCACGCACGCACGCACGCACGCACGCACGCACGCACGCACGCACGCACGCACGCACGCACGCACGCACGCACGCACGCGCGCGCACACACACACACACACACACACACACACAAACACACACACAAACAAACAAACAGACAGACACACAAACACACACACACACACACACACATACACACACACGCACTGTTTCTCCAGCGGCCGGGCGAGTCTCACCGCAGCGTGTACTCGGCTGGCGGGGCGCGCTGAGTCCAATCACCACGTGGCCTTGCAGATGGGTGCGTAGTCAAGACGTGGTGGACGTGCGCAGCAACACTGCAGAAGCGAAAACACACACACACACACAGACAAACAAACGAACCAGCGATGTGTAGAAGCATATCTGGAAGCATTCCCCTTAAGATTTAAGTGAGAATCCAGGTAGAATTCTGCTGTTCTCGCAGTCGCAGCCTCAGCCTGCCTCGGCTTGCCTCGGCCTCAGCCTCAGCCCTCAGCCTGCCTCGGCCTCAGCCTCAGCCTCAGCCTGCCTCAGCCTCAGCCTCAGCCTCAGCCTGCCTCAGCCTCAGCCTGAATCAGCCTCAGCCTCAGCCTGCCTCAGCCGCTGCTTGTCTCAGCCACACCTCAGCCTCAGCCTCAGCCTGCCTCAGCTTCAGCCTCAGCCTCAGCCTGCCTCGGCTTGCCTCGGCCTCAGCCTCAGCCTGCCTCGGCCTCAGCCTCAGCCTCAGCCTGCCTCAGCCTCAGCCTCAGCCTGCCTCAGCCTCAGCCTGCATCAGCCTCAGCCTCAGCCTGCCTCAACCGCAGCTTGCCTCAGCCTCAGCCACAGCCTCAGCCTCAGCCTCAGCCTGCCTCAGCTTCAGCCTCAGCCTCAGCCTGCCTCGGCTTCAGCCTCAGCCTCAGCCTCAGCCTCAGCCTCACCTCATCCTGCTCCTCAGCCGCCGCCGTCAGCCTCTCAGCCTCAGCCTGCATCAGCCTCAGCCTCAGCCTGCCTCAGCCTCAGCCTCAGCCTCAGCCTGCCTCAGCCTCAGCCTCAGCCTCAGCCTCAGCCTCAGCCTGCCTCAGCTTCAGCCTCAGCCTCAGCCTGCTTGGGCTTGCCTCGGCCTCAGCCTCAGCCTGCCTCGGCCTCAGCCTCAGCCTCAGCCTGCCTCAGCCTCAGCCTTCGCCTGCCTCAGCCTCAGCCTGCATCAGCCTCAGCCTCAGCCTGCCTCAGCCGCAGCTTGCCTCAGCCTCAGCCACAGCCTCAGCCTCAGCCTCAGCCTGCCTCAGCTTCAGCCTCAGCCTCAGCCTGCCTCGGCTTGCCTCAGCCTCAGCCTCAGCTTACCCCGGCCTCAGCCTCAGCCTCAGCCTGCCTCAGCCTCAGCGTCAGCCTCTCAGCCTCAGCCTTCATCAGCCTCAGCCTCGGCCTCAGCCTGCCTCGGCCTCAGCCTCAGCTCACAGTGTGTTGGCTCCGGGCAAAATCACGCCCAGCCTGGAATGGGGAATGTTTCTGGGAACAAGAAAGAACACGAAGTGGCCTAACGGTTGGCTCGGGGCATTCAAAATGTGGCCCGGAAATGGAGTTCTGGGAACTCGAAGAACACGAAGTGGCCTACAGTTGGCTCCGGGCATTCAAAATCATGCCCAGGAATGGAGCTCTGGGAACTCGAAGACCACGAAGTGGCCTACAGTTGGCTCCAGGCATCCAAAATGTACGCCGGGAGTGGAGTTCTAGCAGCGCCAAGAGCGATTTTGCGAGGATGTCCCAAGCGATTTGGGCTTCGGCGGCAGCCGCCCCGGGTCCCGCCCGGACCCCCCTGTGGAGTCATCTGCTGCTCTCTTTTGACCCCACTAGAAACCTATCAGTGTTCGCTGTTAGGTAAAACGAAATCCCCGAGATCCAACGCACCTAACAGCGATGTGTGGAAGCATATCTGGACATCAAGTGCCCCCTTAGATAGATGAGAATCCAGTTGGGCTCTTCTGCTGTCTCGCAGTACGGGCACCTCATTTCGCTGAAATGGGAAACGTCCGCAGTGGCCTGGATTAATCCCTCAGCCTCAGCCTCAGCCTGCCTCGCATCCGTGCTGGCCTCAGCCTCACTTCAGCCTGCCCAGCCTCACCTCAGCCTGCTCCTTGCATCGAGCCTCAGTCTGCCTGCAGCTCCTCGGCCTCATCCTCGCCTGCCTCAGCGCCTGAGCCAGCCTCAGCCTGCCTCAGCCTCAGCCTCAGCCTGCCTCAGCATCAGCCTGCCTCAGCCTCAGCCACAGCCTGCCTCAGCCCCAGCCTCAGCCTCAGCCTGCTTCAGCCTCAGCCTCAGTCTGCCTTCAGCCTCGGCCTCAGCCTGCCTCAGCCTCACCCTCAGCCTGCATCAGCCTCAGCCTGCCTCAGCCTCGCCCTCAGCCTGCTTCAGCCTCAACATCAGTCTGCCTTCAGCCTCGGCCTCAGCCTCAGCACCTGGCCTCAGCGCCTGAGCCTGCTCTCAGCCTCAGGCCTCAGGCCTCAAGCCTGCCGTCAGCCTGAGCCTGCCTTCCAGCCTCAGCCTCGGCCTCAGCCTGCCTCAGCCTCACCCTGCATCAGCCTCAGCCTCAGCTCAGCCTCGCCTCAGCCTGCTTCAGCCTCAGCCTCAGTCTGCCTTTCAGCCTCGGCCTCAGCCTCAGCCTGCCTCAGCCTCAGCCTGCATCAGTCTCAGCCTCAGCCTCAGCCTGCATCAGCATCAGCCTGCCTCAGCCTCAGCCTCAGCCTGCCTCAGCCTCAGCCTCAGCCTCAGCCTGCTTCAGCCTCAGCCTCAGTCTGCCTTCAGCCTCGGCCTCAGCCTCGTCCTGCCTCAGCCTCAGCCTGCATCAGCCTCAGCCTCAGCCTCAGCCTGCCTCAGCCTCAGCCTCAGCCTGCCTCAGCCTCAGCCTCAGCCTGCCTCAGCCTCAGCCTCAGTCCGCCTTCAGCCTCGGCCTCGGCCTCGGCCGCAGCCTCAGCTTCAGCCTGCATGAGCCTCAGCCTCAGCCTCAGCCTGGCTCAGCATCAGCCTGCCTCAGCCTCAGCCTCAGCCTGCCTCAGCCTCAGCCTCAGCCTGCTTCAGCCTCAGCCTCAATCTGCCTTCGGCCTCGGCCTCAGCCTCAGGCTGCCTCAGCCTCGGCCTGCATCAGCCTCAGCCTCAGCCTCAGCCTGCCTCTGCATCAGCCTGCCTCAGCCTCAGCCTCAGCCTGCCTCTGCCTCAGCCTCAGCCTGCTTCAGCCTCAACCTCAATCTGCCTTCAGCCTCGGCCTCAGCCTCAGCCTGCCTCAGCCTCAGCCTCAGCCTCAGCCTGCCTCAGCCTCAGCCTCAGCCTGCCTCAGCCTCAGCCTGCCTCAGCCTCAGCCTCAGCCTGCTTCAGCCTCAGCCTCATTCTGCCTTCAGCCTCGGCGTCAGCCTCAGGCTGCCTCAGCCTCAGCCTGCATCAGCCTCAGCCTCAGCCTCAGCCTGCCTCAGCATCAGCCTGCCTCAGCCTCAGCCTCAGCCTCGGCCTGCTTCAGCCTCAGCCTCAGTCTGCCTTCAGTCTCGGCCTCAGCCTCAGCCTGCCTCAGCCTCAGCCTGCATCAGCCTCAGCCTCAGCCTCAGCCTGCCTCAGCCTCAGCCTGCATCAGCCTCAGCCTGCCTCAGCCTCAGCCTGCATCAGCCTCAGCCTCAGTCTGCCTTCAGCCTCGGTCTCAGCCTCAGCCTGCCTCAGCCTGCCTCAGCCTCAGCATCAGCCTGCCTCAGCATTCAAAATGTGGCCAGGGAATGGAATTCTGGGAACTAGAAGAACACGAAGTGGCCTACAGTTTGCTCCGGGCATTGAAAATCATGCCCAGGAATTGAGTTCTGGGAAGTCCAAGAGCACGAAGTGGCCTACAGTTGGCTCCGGGCATCCAAAATGTGGCCCGGGAATGGAGTTCTGGGGACTCGAAGACCACGAAGTGGCCTATAACAGTTGGCTCCGGGCATCCAAAATGTGGCCCGGGAGTGGAGTTCTGGGAACTCGAAGACCACGAAGTGGCTTACAGTTGGCTCCGGGCATCCAACATGTACGCCGGGAATGGAGTTCTGGGAACTCGAAGACCACGAAGTGGCCTACAGTTGGCACCGGGCATCCAAAATGTACGCCGGGAATGGAGTTCTAGCAGGCGCCAAGAGCGATTTTGCGAGGATGTCCCAGGCGATTTGGGCTTCGGCGGCAGCCGCCCCGGGTCCCGCCCCGACCCCCCCGAGGAGTCATGATGCTCTCTTTTGAGACCACTAGAAACCTACCAGTCTTCGCTGTTAGGTAACAAGATCAGCAACAACAACAAACACAACAACAACGACAACTACAAACAAAATTATCCCGGCAAAGCAACCTAAGAGCCATGTGTAGGAGCATCTCTGGGTCGAACAGCATGTCGATGCATCATATGCACTAACTTAAAGCGGGCGCGTTACGTTAGGAGGAGGGATCAAGGAGAGGAGGCCGGCGAGGGGGGGGCTGTGCCCATCCGAGGGAACGGGGCAGCCCCCCCCGCCCCAAAAAATGCTTCGGCCTCTCAAGGCCCCCCCCGCTCCACGAATCCCATTGGGGGGTCGAGATCCCCGCTCTGCAGTGGGATTCGCGGAACGGGGCGCCCCCCAGGTGCTTGTTATCTTCGCGCTGGCGCCGGCAGTGTGCACCTGAGGGAGCGCGGGTTGAAATGAGTGAGGGATCAGGAAGGATGTGGAGGGGCGTTCCGCTCTGAAGCGCCCTCACAATCTGGCAAAACCGCAACCCCTCCCCGGGGGCACCGCGCGTGCTGGACCAGGCACATGCGTCGCCCTAAGTCGGCGCGCACATATGAGAGGCCCATGTTTGTGTGTCTGTCCCCCAGGAAGGCCCGACATGGCGAGCAGAAGACCCGAATAATTCGCCCGGTGTGTCTGTCCCCCAGGAAGGCCCGACATGGCGAGCAGAAGGCCCGAATAATTCGTCCGAGGGGCTCCCCAGAAGGGGCTCCCCAGAAGGGCGCAGGGAGCCTTCCTCAGAGCCCTGGTGCGCACGACCTTGGCCGAAGGCCATCAGATATGCAAGTACAACAGTTCATGCAGGAATCTCCTGTGCATGTGCTGGTGCCACTGCTGCGAGCAGGCAGTGGAACGAGCGAGGAGGGGGTATCAACCTTGACCGCCCGCCCCCGCCCCCTTCCCTTGACCGCGCTCCGCGGCCGGGCGCAAGCGCGGCCGGTCGGGGCAGCCGGCCGGGGCAGCCGGCCGGGGCAGCCGGCCGCCCTCCCCTCCTGCTCGTCCTCCTCCTCCTCCTCCTGCTCGTCCTCGTGCTCCTCCTGCTCGTCCTCTTTCTCCTGCTCCTCCTCCTCCTCCTCCTCCTCTCTTTCTCCTGCTCCTCCTCCTCCTCCTCCTCCTCCTCCTCCTCCTCCTCCTCCTGCTCGTCCTCGTTCTCGTCCTCCTCGTCTTGCTCGTCCTCCTCCTCCTGGTGCTCTCTCCCTCCTCCTCCTCCTCCTCCTCCTCCTCCTCCTCCTCCTCCTCCTCCTCCTGGTGGTCCTCGTTCTCCTCCACCTGGTGCTCTCCCCCCCCCTCCTCCTCCTCGTCCTCCTCCTCCTCCTCCTCCTCGTCCTCCTCCTCCTCTTCCTCCTCCTCCTCCTCCTCCTCCTCCTCCTCCTCCTCCTGGTAGTCCTCCCCCTCCCCTCCTCCTCCTCCTCCTCTTCCTGGTCGCCCTCGTTCTCGTCCTCCTCGTCTTGCTCGTCCTCCTCCTCCTGGTGTTCTCTCCTCCTCCTCCTCCTCCTCCTCCTCCTCCTCCTCCTCCTCTTCCTCCTCCTCCTGGTGGTCCTCGTTCTCCTCCTCCTGGTGCTCTCCCCCCCCCTCCTCCTCCTCGTCCTCCTCCTCCTCCTCCTCCTCGTCCTCCTCCTCCTCTTCCTCCTCCTCCTCCTCCTCCTCCTCCTCCTCCTCCTGGTAGTCCTCCCCCTCCCCTCCTCCTCCTCCTCCTCCTCCTCCTCCTCCTCTTCCTGGTCGTCCTCCTCCTCCTGGTCGTCCTCCTCCTCCTGCTCGTCCTCCTCCTCCTCCTGCTCGTCCTTCTTCTCCTGCTCCTCCTGCTCCTCGTCCTGCTCCTGCTCGTCCTCGTCCTCCTGGTCTTGCTCGTCCTCCTCCTCGTCGTGCTCTTGCCCCTGCTGAAAATGTGGCCCAGGAATGGGAGTTCTGGGAAGTCGAAGAGCACGAAGTTACCTACAGTTGGCTACGGGCATTCAAAATGTGGCCCGGGAATGAAGTTCTGGGAACTCGAAGAGCACGAAGTGGCCTACAGTTGGCTCCGGGCATTCAAAATGTGGCCCGGGAATGGAGTTCTGGGAAGTCGAAGAGCACGAAGTGGCCTACAGTTGGCTCCGGGCATTCAAAATGTGGCCCGGGAATGGAGTTCTGGGAACTCGAAGAGCACGAAGTGGCTTACAGTTGGCTCCGGGCATTCAAAATGTGGCCCGGGAATGGAGTTCTGGGAAGTCGAAGAGCACGAAGTGGCTTACAGTTGGTTCCGGGCATTCAGAATGTGGCCCGGGAATGGAGTTCTGGGAAGTCGAAGAGCACGAAGTGTGTGACTGTTGGCTTAAAACGACTTCTGCGGCACCCTGTCCGGCACCCGCCCAGACCCCCCTGTGGAGTCATCTGCTGTTTTTTTTTTTTGCCCTATTAGAAACCTATCAGAACAAGCTGTTAGGTAACATCAACAACTGCAGCAACAACAACAGCAGCAGCAAGAACAGCACAACCAGCAACTACAACACCAACAACAACCATCAGTTTAAGACTGTTCGCTCTTACCTGCCCGCGTGCCAGTCACACATATATCCCAAACCCTCGAGACCCGCCCTCTGCGTCGTCGATCGTACCCCCTTGGGGGTGTATCTTTCTTACCTGCAACGTGTATTTGGTGCAGCCCCTGAGACAGGGGGGGAGAAGACGGATGGAAGGAAAGGACAAGGGGGAGGGAGGAGGACGGAGCACGAGAGAGAGTAGCAGGAGGGGGGTTAGGAGCAGAAAACACGTTGCAGAACCAGATGGGCAGATCGAGTGGGTAGACCCTAACAGGCGGGTCGGGAAGGCGGGCCCAGGCGGCCAGGTCGAGCAGGCGGGTTGCTGAAGCGTGCGTCCTGCATGAATCGCGAGGAATTTTCGAGCGACAGCGAGATTCCAAAATAAATCCCCAGGAAATCCACAGCGAGAGGGTGAGTCCTGAATGTTTGGGGCGCGGCGTCTGAATAAATTGCGAGAAACTCCCACGCGATAGCGCGATTTGTACACAAATTGTGAGGACGTCCCGCGAGAGAGCGCGAGGTGGGAATAAATTGTGAGGAAGTATCAGGCGGGGCCGTTGTTGCTGCTGTTGTAAAGCGGGGACCGAAGAGACAAGTCTGAGATTCAAGATTGTCCCTGATAATTATCCGGGCAAAGCAACCTAACAGCGATGTGTAGAAGCATATCTGAAAGCATTCCCCTTAAGATTCAGATGAAAATCCAGTTGTCGAATTCTGCTGTTCTCGCAGTCGTAGTCGCATTCGCGATGACAGTCGCAGCGGCAACGGCAGTCGCAGTCACAGCCTCAGCCTCAGCCTGCCTCAGCCTCAGCCTCAGCCTGCCTCAGCCTCAGCCTCAGCCTGCTTCAGCCTCAGCCTCAGTCTGCCTTCAGCCTCGGCCTCAGCCTCAGCCTGCCTCAGCCTCAGCCTGCATCAGCCTCAGCCTCAGCCTCAGCCTGCCTCAGCATCAGCCTGCCTCAGCCTCAGCCTCAGCCTGCCTCAGCCTCAGCCTCAGCCTGCTTCAGCCTCAGCCTCAGTCTGCCTTCAGCCTCGGCCTCAGCCTCAGCCTCCTCAGCCTCAGCCTGCCTCAGCCTCAGCCTCAGCCTGCCTCAGCATTCAAAATGTGGCCCGGGAATGGAGTTCTGGGAACTAGAAGAGCACGAAGTGGCCTAAGTTGGCTCCGGGCATAAAATGTGGCCCGGGAATGGAGTTCTGGGAACTCGAAGAGCACGAAGTGGCCTACAGTTGGCTCCGGGCATCCAAAATGTGGCCCGGGAATGGAGTTCTGGGAAATCGAAGAGCACGAAGTGGCCTACAGTTGGCTCCGGGCATCCAAAATGTAGCCCGGGAGCGGAGTTCTAGGAAGTCGAAGAGCACGAAGTGTGTGACTGTTTGCGAAAAACGAGTAGGGCGGCAGCCGCGGCGGCAGCCTGTCCGGGTCCCGCCCAGACCCCCCTGAGGAGTCATGATGCTTTCTTTTGAAACCATTAGAAACCTATCAGCAAGAGCTGTTAGGTAAAAACGTGTGCAAGCCCCGGGAAGGGCACTTCAATTGAAATTATCCCGGCAAAGCAACCTAACAGCGATGTGTAGAAGCATATATGAAAGCATTCCCCTTAAGATTCAGACGAAAATCCAGTTGTAGAATTCTGCTGTTCTCGCAGTCGTAGTCGCATTCGCGATGACAGTCGCAGCGGCAACGGCAGTCGCAGTCACAGCCTCAGCCTCAGCCTGCCTCAGCCTCAGCCTGCCTCAGCCTCAGCCTGCCACAGCCTCAGCCTCAGCCTGCTTCAGCCTCAGCCTCAGT
>CAUYUJ010016474.1:0-47500 GCA_963575745.1 Prorocentrum cordatum | reverse complement strand
TACGCTGTATACACACATACAACAATGTAAGTCTATTGTATACACCTAGACATGTATACGGAACGTGCATGCACGCGCGCGTGTATACATGCATGCGCGCATGTACGCACGCACGCATTCCGCTTGCGTGCAGAACTCAAAGGACCAGGGTGCATGGCGCGCAGCGCCAATGCAGTCTTGTGTATATATATATATATACATACACCTGTACGACCACCCTTCGGGCGATAAGGAGGTTGTGGGGGGGAGATAGAGAGAGAGGGGGGAACCAACATCTGATTCAATCGATCTCACTATCGATCTCACTCAACGGAACACCACGGGACACTTGTCGATCTCACTATCGATCTCACTATCGATCTCACTCAACGGGACATCACGGGACACCACGGGACACTTCGGGCACCACATCGATCTCAGTATCGATCTCACTATCGATTTCATTCAACGGGACACCACGGGACACCTGTCGATCTCATTATCGATCTCACCATCGATCTCTTTTTTTGGGACACCGCGGGACACCTCGGGGCACCACATCGATCTCACTATCGATCTCACCATCGATCTCACTCAACGGGACACCACGGGACACCGGCGGGACACCGCGGGGCACCGGCCGCCGGAGGAGTTACATTTGGTCCGGCCGCGGCCCAGCCACAGGAGGATTTCGGGACACCGGCAGGACACCGCGGGGCACCGGCCGCCGGAGGAGTTACATTTGGTCCGGCCGCGGCCCAGCCACAGGAGGATTTCCTCTCGCGCGCCCACGCAGCTTCGCCTCGCACGCACGCACGCACGGCACGCACGACACGAACCAGGAACCGAAATCGATTTCCCGGTAGGGGGGGTCTCCGTTTCACGTCGGACTCACCCCCCAATCTCCAATGTATATATATATATATACACACACACAAACAGATTTATATGAGTGTGAGAAAATGCGTCAGCATCCGTTTGCGGAGGTCCGCACTCAGAAAGTTTATGTTTACGTCGATTATGATTATGAGTACTATTCTTAGTATTTTTATGCGTTGCATGCTGATTATTGGGCCATCTCTGGCAACACTCGGGGGAAGGTGGGCCAATCGTGACGGAAGAGGTCGTCACGCAATGGAATGTCTTGTCTCTCTTTTTTTTTTCTCTCTCTCTCTCTCTCTCTCTCTCTCTCTCTCTTTCTCTCACCCCCAAAAGGATGGCCTCGGCTCCAGGCTCCACGACGTGATCGCTGGCATGGCAATCGCATCCAAGATGGGCATGGTCCTGAGCATCGTTTAACCGATCCCCATCCCCACTGGCCTGGACTTGGTCCCACTGCCCGACGTACCACGCTTGGTTAGATATATGTTACCTATTCCCACCCGGGGGCTGGACTGGTGGTGCCGAGATAACATGGCCCAGCTGGATGGGGGTCGGTTAGACGATGCTGAGGTTCTGGGCGGAGTTACTTTCAGAGGGCAGGGTAATGGTTGTCATGTGTCGCACGGCGTCGACATCATGAAAGTTGCCGGTGTCCTGTTCGGCTTGGAGGACCCACGGTTGTTGTTCACGGGTCGCCCGCCGAAGTTCGACCAGGTTTGGCCGGGGCTTTTGGCGCTCGAATCGGGCACGAGGAGGTTCGTTCCAAAGCCTAAAGAGAACATCTTTATCGCCAACCACTGCGTCGCATGCGAGGTTGACGCAGTCCCTGGCATCTCCAGGCATGGTACAACCTGGTATCCCCAGGCGCGATACTATTCCGAGCGATTTCTGGGACAGTTGCGCAATGCGTCTCGCATTTGGAGAGAGCCATTGGCGTTCGAAAGAGGCTCGACGTCTGTAGCGATCCACGTCAGGCGCGGCGACGTGGACCCTGCCGACAAGCTCAGAGGCACCAGTGACCTCTGGTACCTCAGCCTCATGGAGCAGTTGAGAAGGCTCGCGCCCAACGCGGACATACATGTGTTCAGCTCCCTGGAGGCAGGGAGGCAAAGCTCTGAGTTCGACGCCTACCGCTCGCGGGGCGCCACGGTGCACTTGGATGGCGACCCTCTGGAGGCTTGGGCACACTTCGCCGCTGCCGATGTCTTCGTCATGGCCAAGAGCAGTTTCTCGCATGTGCCCGCGCTTCTGAACGGCAACTGCGTGGTCTACCAGCCGTATTGGCACCGGAAGTTGAAAGAGTGGGTGATTGTTGAGGCGAATCACACCGCGCCGCTCAGCGCTGCGGCCGTGAAGGCACTGCACGGCTGCATTGGTAACAAGAGCGCACGCCAAAACAATCGCAAGGTGTAGGGAGCGGCGGCTGACGGTCCACGATAGTACAAGGACCCGTGGTTCAGGAGAACAAACTTACCAATCAGACTCAATTCGCCATAGCCAGGTATGAAAAAAAAACGGCTTAACGCTTCGCGTAACTTCACCAGCCCATCGAGGAATGTCTAGGGGAGCTGCCCTTTCATCATTTGGATACCTCGGGTAGCCTCAGTGAACTGGAGGCCTCTTGGATGCCTCTCGGACTCGCTTGGGATGTATCCTGTGGTGCTGCTGGTGGCCTCACAAAGTGTCTTTGGGGCATCTTGGGGGCTCTTCGGAGCCTCTTGTGGGCCCATTGGGGGCCTCTTGGGGGCCTCTTAGGGGCCTCTGGGGGCCTTCATGGGCCCGCTGTAGGCCTTCTTGGGACCATCTTGGAGGACATCGATCAAAGGAGGGGCGGTCCCCAATTAGGGTTCCCCTCCTCAGAGCCCCTAAAACCGCCTCGTGGGGCTCTCCTGGGGCGTTCTTCGGGCGTTGTTGGGCGTTTTGGGGGCCATCTTGGAGCCATTTGTGGCCTCGGAAGGCCATCGGAAGCGAAACGGCGAGAATGCCAAAATCATTAATTCTCCCCTTAGGTTTCGGAAGGATGTTGGCCTCTTGAGGGCGTCCTGTATAACTCCCAAGGCCGTTTGGACCAGTCTTGGAGCGTTGTTGTGACCTGCTGAAGTACATTGAAAGCCAGCTTGAGCGACCTCGCACTACCTTGAGCCATCTTGGAAGGCATCGTGGCCTCCCTGAGGCCTTCTTGGAACTATCTTGGGCCGTGTTCGACGCTCTGGTTACCCGCCGCTCCCCTCCCGTCCAGGCCCAGGGTGAGGGGGGAGGGGGAGGCGTCAAGCCGTGTGGCTCACTCCCACCCGCCCTCCCAACGCATAGGCAGTGCTTGAGCCTTGGGCCCCGATCCCACTAGGTTCACGAGTCCCGTCCCGTCGGAAGTACAGAGCAGAGACAATATGAGGACACCTCCGCCGTCCCTGCCAAAAACCATGCAAAGTGATCGCAGGGCGCGCGCGCATGATGATCCAGACTTTGCCGCGGAAAGAGTACGTACTTTGTATGGTCTGTAGGGGATCGTGAGCATGCATGAAGCAGTCGATAATGAGGGCGCACCCCCGCCGCCCCTTCTGTCAAAAACCTATCCACAATGATCGCGGGGCGTCCGCGCATGGACCAGCTTCTGCCACACAGTGCACTGTGCATTGTGCGGTGGCAGGAGTGGTGGGCCTGCGCAGAGCGGACATTTGAGGGCACCGCCACCGTCCCTGTCAAAGGCGATTGCAAAGTGATCATGCCCCGCGCACGGTCCAGATTTTGCCGCACATTGTATGTTGTATTGTGTTCTGGCAGGGATGGTAGGCCTGCAAAGAGCGGACAAGATGAAGACACCCCCCGCCGTTCCTATCGAAATTGATGCAAAGTGCCCAAGGGGGCGCCCGCGCCCGGTCCAGATTTTGCTGCAATGTGCCTTTTGCAATGTTTCTGACAGGGACGACGGGAGGGGTGCCCGCATCGTCCCAGGTTTGTCGCCGGTCGGGTAGGGGAGGGGTGCATCGAAGACGCCTAGTGCGAATCACCGCCGCCCCCTGCCTTTTGGAATCGCCCATGGGGCCGAGTGTTGTGGCAAAAGCTCTGCCAAGCTATCGGACCATGTGCTCCCCCAGCCGCTGTGGAACCCTTTGGGGAACACGTGGGTGAGAATGACAGGGAAGATCAGGAGAAGGAGGAGGAGGAGGAAGAGGAGGAGGAGGGCATCTTGGGAGCCTCTGGGGGCACTCTTGGAGCCTCCTGGGAGCTTCCTGGGGGCCTCTTGGAGGCATCTTGGGGGCCTCCTTGGGCCTCTTGGGGACCTTCAGGGGCATCTCGGGGGCCTCTTTGGCAGTCTTTGGGCAGACTTGGAGCCCTCTTGGAATGCTCCAGGGCCATCTTGGAGGCCATCTTGGGCGTCTTGGAGGCCTCTTGGTCCGTCTTGGGGCCCTCTTGGTGCTGACTTGGGGGCCTCTTGGGACGTTCTGGGGCCATCTTGGAGGCCTCTTGGGGGATTTGGGGGCGATCTTTGGGGGCTCTTGGGCCGTCTCGGGCCGTTGGAAGGTCGAAAAGAAGCAAATGCCAAAATCATTCAAAAACCTAAGGAAAATCACTGATTTTGGCCTCTTGGGGCCATCGTGGAGGCCTCCTTGGAGGCCTCTTGGGCCGTCTTGGAGACCTCTTGAGGCCTCTTGGGCCGACCTCTTGGGCTGTCTTGGAGCTCCTTGGGACCGTCTCGGGGGCCTCTTGGGCGGTTCTGGGGCCATCTTGAATGCCTCTTAGGGGATCCTGGGGCGATCTTTGGGGGCTCTTGGGCCGTCCCGGGCCGTCGGAAGGCCGAAAAGAAGCAAATGCCAAAATCATTCTAAAACCTAGGGACAATCAATGGCTTTGACCTCTTCGGGCCTTCCTGGAGGCCCTTGGGGTCATCTTGGGCCGTCTTGGGCCATCTTGGAGCCATCTTGGGCCGTCTTGGTGGCCTCCTGGCCCGTCTGACACCGTTGGAAGCTGTCTTGGGGGCCTCTCTCGGCAGATTCGGGGCCCTCTTGGGGTGCCCCATTGCCGTCTTGGAGGCCATTTTCAGCGTCTTGAAGGTCTCTTGGGCCGTCTTGGGGCCCTCTTGGTGCCGACTTGGGAGCCTCTTGGGCCGTTCTGGGGCCATCTTGAAGGCCTCTTGGAGGATCTTGGGGCGATCTTTGGGGGCTCTTGGGCCGTCCCGGGCCGTCGGAAGGCCGAAAAGAAGCAAATGCCTAAATGATAAAAAAAGGGAAATCACTGACTTGGGCTTGGAGGCCCTCCAGGAGGGCCTCTTGGAGGCCTCTTGGGCCGTCGTGGAAGCCTCTTGGGGGCCTCTTCGGCCGTCTGCTGTCATCTTGCGGCCGTCTTGGAGGCTTCCTGGGCGAATTTAGAGGCATCTTGGACTCTCTTGGGCCGTCTTCGAGGGGACCATCTTGGGCGAACTTGGAGGCCGTCTTGGCCGTCTTGGAGGCCATCTTGGAGCCATCTGGACTGGGAAAATTTTGGCAACCACGTCTTCCGCGTGGCCAGCGGGACTGGCCGAAGCCCCGGGGAAGAGTTCTTCTTTGGGGAACAGAACCAAAACCAAACCAATCGGGTTCAGCACGCCAGGCACCCATGTGGCAAGACCACAGGGGGCGGCAGATCGAATGGCTTTCGGCCCATCCCGCCACGAATGTTTGTTAGGATCTCGTGGGAGGCCTCTTGGAGGTAGTTTTGAAGCCTCTTCGGGGCCGTTTTCAAGCCTTTTCGGGGCCGCTTTCGGATATTTGAGGGGCCTCTTGGGGCCTCTTGGGGGCTTCTTGGGGCCTCCTGAGGGCCTCTTGGGGCGGAAGGCTCGGATTTTCGGTTCGTGTTCCATCTCTTGGGCCCCTTCTTGGGTTATGATGCTCCAACCTACTTTAGCCTTGACCACCAGGAAGAATTTCGAGCGCCCAAAAGAGTACCGAAATGCAAGGGTTTTCACGTGTCGGGCCCTGGGAGACACTCGCCCGACACTGTTTCGACACTCTTTTGACACTTTTCGGGGTGCTCGAAATTATGTCTGGGATGTGGTCCGTAAGTAGGATGGGAACAAAATAATTCTTGGGCCGTCTTGGGGTCCTCTTGGGCCGTCTTGGGCGCCTCTTGGGCCATCTTGGGACGCTCTTAGGCCGTCTTGGGGCCTTCTTGGAGGCCTCTTGGGCCGTCTTGGGGTGGTTTTCGGGGCCTCTTGGGCCTTCTTGGAGCGCTGGACACCAGAAAATGCGATAAAGCTAGTGTTTTACATGTTTTGTGTTGGTGCGCTATGCATTTTGTTACCAGGTATATCATAAGCCGCTTGGTTATCAACAAAAGCCAGATTCTTGTGCGCGCGCACTCGCTGGAATCAGATCAACAGCATGAGTGTGTTGCCGTTCTGCCACAAGAAACCATGTGGGCCGCACGCGCATGTATATCGAAGTCACCCAGCAATCATCGCGCACCTGCCAACTCCGTCAAATGATTCACTGCGAACCACACGCGCGCGTCTCAACGCGCGCGGCAAATTCCTTGCAGCACCATTGGTTTTCTAAGTGTTCCCATACAGACGTCTTCAAACACCAATGACAACAGGAGTGCTTCTTGGTATGTGAACACAAAACAACAATGTCAGAATTGCTGAATGCCTCTGCGCGCGCACGGCCGCATTGTCTTCGTCAGCACCAGGGTGATCATCATCGTCAGCGCCGTCATCATCACAATCGGCTTCATCACAATCGTCGCCGTCATGATCCCTGCCCATGTTATCATCATCATCAGCATCATCATCATCATCATCCTCCTCATCATCATCATTATCATTATCATCCTAATCGCCGTCGTCATCGTCGTTGTCGCCGTTTTCGCCATCAGCGCCACCATTAGCACCATCATTATCATCACCCGCCCGCACGGGTCAAGGATCTGCAGGCTAATGGAAAATTGCATCACTGCGCCAGCTGAATGTTGCCAGCGAGTTGCGGGTGGGTGAGGAAGATGTTTGCACGAGCACTGGGGTCGGCGCCAATCATTGTAGGTGGTCGCGCGCGGCGTAGCTTGGTTGCTAAGTTTTGTTCAAAACAGAAAGTGGAATCCTAGAAAAACGTTGGAGACGCAACAAAAGTAGACCCCCCTGACCGAGGCCGGGGCTGTGGGTTCCTTCCGCGCATCGCGTTTCAGTTATGTCTTCGCGCGACCACCCGTCGTGAATATCCCAGAAACCATCCCAGCCGACCCACTCTCGGCTCCCCCTGTTCATCCCTTGCCCCAATAAAAAAAAAAAACATAACAAAAGCACAAGAACAAAAAAAAAAAACAGTGCGGTGCACATGCATTGATGTCGCGAGTGCGTGTTGCAGCAACCCTCTTGCTGAATAACGTCATGCGGGCCACATGAGCGCGGCCTGGCACGCGCATGCCAAGCTTATACAGTGGAGGTCCATACCAAGAAACCCCTTGCTTGCCTCCAGGGCGCCCTGGGTTTCTTGGGCGTCGATGGTTTGCTCTGGAAAGCGTGACGTTCGCACACCAGACGTCCATGGACGTCCTGAGGGTTCGGGGTTGGGTTTCTTGTGGAGGGGTTCTTGTGGAGTGGCCTCCACTGCACACAGAGTAGCAAGTTCCTTGGTTTATTCAACCCGGGGCTGTCGGAGATCTGCGCGCGCATTGGAAATCATGAGGGCCCTTCGGCTGGTGGCAGGTTCGTCACATGGGACCATCCGGACCACGCGCGCGCGCAAGCCGAGGCCATTCAGCAATCATCGCGCGCTCGTCAACTCTGTCAACGAATACCGTGCGGGCCACACGCGCGTCTTCGCGAGCGCACGTCGAAATCGTTCCCAAACCACTAGTTTCCTGAGCAAGTCAACAGAGAGGCGTTAAAACACATACGAATACCGTATGCGATCGCGCTCTTCTTAATCCTCCTCATCGGCGAAATAGTTCTCACCATCACCAGCGTCATGATTCTCATCGTCGGCACCGTCACTATCGCCTTCGTCGTCATCACCATCTTGCTCATCATCGTCATCGTCGATGCCTCTATCGTCATCATCATCGCCACCGCCGCCATCATCATCGTCGTCGCCGACGTCGGCGCCACCGTCATATCATCACTCGCCCGCTAGAATCATGAACACGCATAGTCAGAGTCCGCGCGCCACTGCGCCACTTGAGATACGCGAGCAAGCTCCAATGGGTGCTTGCATCCACTGCCTCGCGGAGTTGTGCCAACAAGTTGCGGGTGGGTGGGGGAGACGTTTGTTCGAGCATGGGAGGGTGCCCCCCCTCGCCTCCCCTTTCTTCCTCCTTCGACCTCTCCCCCTCATCCTCGACCTCCTCCATTGTGCCTCCCCCCCCCTCCCTCACCACTCCCCATCCCCCCTTCCCCCCCTCTCTCCCCTTTGCTTCTCCCCCCCCTTCCTCCTCATCCCCCTCGTCCCTCATCCCTCGCCCCCCCCCCCCTCCGCATCTCTCCTCCGTCCTTTCCCCTGCCCGTCTCCTCTCTTGCTCCTCCTCCTCATCCTCCTCCTCCTCTTCCTCCTCCTCCTCATCCTCCTCGTCCTCCCTCTCCACTTCCGAAGTCGCCGTCCCGCCGAGCGAGCAGCTCGCCTTTGTGCACACGCACGGCGAGTTCCCGATTTCTCGTATCATCATCGGAGCGGGTGACACTTCAGGTGTGAACATTCGGCATCAGATACGTGTCGGTGAGCGGCCTGGTTTTATATTGCACTCCAGCCCCTCGATCTCGTCCTCGAGATGCCGCCCCTAGAGGTGGTCAAACAGTCGGCAGGGGCAGTTTGCAACGAGCAGACCATCAATCACGGCGGGCCCACAGCCTTCATGAAATTCCTCGAGGATTGCCCAGAGGGCCCCCAGCTCGTCTACGTAACAGGTAGCTCTTAGGTTTCGAGAATGTCGAAACTTACATGTACCCTGGCACGCGCAGGAACGTTTTGAAGAGAATTGGCGTTTCCCTCGAATCGCGCACGGCCACGATGATGAAGATCCAACCGCACCTGACCCAGAAAGAGATGTTATGAAAAGAACCCTGGTTTGTGTTGGCATCGGGAAACTCCATGCCGATAAACGTGCTGCGCAGACTGCCTCTCGTGTGCAGTTGGAAGCTGACGAAGTAGAAGCAGCGAAGCTAGGACTTACCCTATAACACTTGCAATCAGAATCAGAGCGACCGACGTTCTCCTAAGTTGTGGACGGTCACAGTAGCTGCAGCCAGGTCCCCCGACCTCCTTCGAGACGAGGGCTCCCGAGAGCGAAGGCCAAGCCGAAGCCTAAGATGGGTGGACCGAAGCCTCTCGGGGCGAAACTCAAACGTGCCGTGGCTGCTACATTCGGAAGCCGGGCAAGGGCTGCTAAATCCGTGGCTGCTAAAATCGACCTCCGGAAGTTGTCTTCGTCTTCCGGGAAGAAGCCAGTTGACTGTTTCGCGTGCCGCGCCTCATTCCGGGAAGTTGTTTTTTCCTTCCGGGAGGGCCGTTTTGACAGCCACGGTTTTAGCAGCCCTCGCCTAGCTTCCGATACATCTCACCAGACGGAGCCTGCAGGAGCGGGCGGTAGATCTCAGTGCAAGTGTTGTTTGTCGGTCGTCGCTAAGGATTTGCACGGCACCACGCCGGCCCAAGCTTTCTTGGATATGTGTTGTGTTATTACGAATCGTGCCGCTGGACAATTAGCGTCTACCGTTTCCCAGGCCGCCTGAGCGCGCGTGCGGATTGCCATTGCCGCGCTGCGCCGAAAAGAGTGCTCTTGCGAAACATTGGTCCAGGGAGCGCCCCGATGCCGGGCAGGTCCAGAATGTGTTTTGTCTGAGTTTCGTATGTGCATTCGTCCCACGATATTGTGGTTTCAGGACGAGGAACGTTGTTGTGTGTAAGCTGCGGGGCACTCGCCACCCGCAGTAGTCAAAACCTGGGAAAGGAGTGGCAGCTGTGCGTACCATCGGTAAGCAAAGTTGTAAATCCATTCACGTTGGGCTTCGTGCAACTTGTGAGCAACTTGCAGATGCGAAGAGCCACCCGCTTTTTCGACCTGACCCCTGGTCGTCCGAGCGGTCCTCCTCCTCCTCCTCCTCCTCCTCCGCATCCTGCATTCACAGTCCTCCTCCTCCTCCTCCTTCTCCTCCGCCCTCCTCCTCCTCATCATCATCCGCATCCTCCTCCTTATCCGCCTCCTCCTCCTCCTCCTCCTCCTCCTCCTCCTCCGTCTCCTCCTCCTCCTCCTCCACCTCCTCCTCCTCCGCCTCCGCCTCCGCCTCCTCCACCTCCTCTTCCTCGTCCTCCTCCTCCTCCTCCTTCTCCGCCTCCTCCTCCTCCTCATTCTCCTCCTCCTCCTCCTCCGCCTCCTCCTCCTTTGCGAGGGGCTTTGACACATGTTCTATTCCACCTTCTCCTCCTTCTTCTCCTCCTCCTCCTCCGCCTCCTCCGCCTTCCTCTTCCTCCTCCTCCTCGGCCTCCTCCTCCTCCTCGTCCTCGTCCTCCTCCTCCTCCTCATTCTTCTCCTTCTCCTCCTCCGCCTCCTCCTCCGCCTCCTCCTCCATCTCCTCATCCTCCTCTTTCTGTTCTTTCTCTTTCTCCCTCCATCCTCCTCCTCCTCCGCGTTCTCCTTCTCCTCCTCCTCCTCCTCCCTCTCCTCCTTCTCCTCCTCCTCCTCCTCCTCCTCCTCTTCTACCTCTTCATTATTCTCCTAATCCTACTTCTCCTTCTCATCCTCGTCCTCGCCCTCCTCCATTCCGTGTCGTTATAAACAAGTTCTCTATGTCGCACCGCGAGGCCAATGTTTAGTGCGGACCAGGCGTTTCGCTTGAGACTTCCTCGCCAGCCACGCCTTTGAAGCTTAGAAATGGCAACAGTTTCACACATGGAGGGCGGGTGGTTTTCAAAATGTGGCTCTCGCCTTAGCGCCGCGCACATTCGTTCTAAACAGTTACAAGAGCTTCACCGATTGAGGGCGGGTGCTTTTGAACATGTGTTTCTCGATTTAGCGCCGCGCACATGCTTAAAACATGTGCAAGAACTTCACGGATTCAAGAACTTCACGGATTGAGGGCCGGTGGTTTTCAAAATGTGGTTCTCGTCTTAGCGCCGCGCACATTCGTTTTAAGGATATGCCAGACCTTCACGGATTGAGGGCGAGTGGTTTTCAATATGTGGTTCTCACCTTAGCGCCGCGCACATTCGTTTTACACAAGTCCCCGAGCTTCACGGATTGAGGGTGGGTGGTTTTCAAAGTGAGGTTCTCGCTTTAGTGCCGTGCGCATTCGTTTTAAACATTGGTCAGAGCTTCACGGATTGAGGGCGGGTAGTTTTCAAAATGTAGTTCTCGCCGTAGCGCCGCGCATTCGTTGTAACAAATTGCAGGAGTTTCACGGATAGGGCGGGCGGTTTTCAAAATGTGATTCTTGCCGAAACGCCGCGCACATTCGTCTCAAATGTTTCAAGAGTTTCACGGATTGAGGGCGGGTGGCTTTAAACATTCGCCAGAGCTTCACGGATTGAGGGCGAATGATTTTCAAAGTATGGTTCTCGCTTGAGCGCCGCGCGCATTCGTTCTGAAAAGTTCCACGAGCTTCACGGATTGAGGGCGAGTGGTTTTCAATGAGTGGTTCTCGCGTCAGCGCCGCGCACATTCATCGTAAAAAATCGCAAGAGCTTCACGTATTGAGGGCGGGTGGTTTTCAAAATGCGGTTCTCGCTTTAGCGCCGCGCACATTTATTTTGAACATTTGCAACAGCTTCACGTATTGAGGGCGGGTGGTTTTCAACATGTGGTTCTCGCATTTGGCGCCGCGCACATTCGGCTACAACGAATTGCAAGTGCTTCGCGGATTGAGGGCGTGTGGTTTTCAAATTGTGGTTCTCGCTTTCTAGCGCCGCGCACATTCCTTGCGAACATTCGCAAGAGCTTCACGGATTGAGGGCGGGTGGTTTTCAAGATGTGGTTCTCGCTCCAGCGCTGCGCACATTTATTGTCAAATATTGCAGGAGCTTCACGGATTCAGGGCGGGTGGTTTTCAAAATGTGGTTCTCGCCTTATGCCGCGCACATTCGTCTTAAACATTCGCAAGAGTTTCACGGATTGAGAGTGGGTGGTTTTCACAATGTAGTCATCGTTTCAGCGCCGCGCACATTCGTTTAAAGCATTTGCAAGAGTTTCACGGATGCCCATGGTCAACGTACCAGAAAGTATTTTTGGAAGGATTCAGGATTATGCGGGCGCAACAGTTATGTTGATTCGCTGTGTCGAAGTCCCAAACATGGCGTCCTGGCACGATTCCAGATCGTCAGGACGCAGTAGTCAGGTTGATCCGTGGCGTGGAAAGTCCCGAGAACAATGTTTTGACATGCTTCAAAGTCTTCAAACGGTTGTCTTCCAACGCGGCAGTTCCCTCAATGGAAATGAACCGTTGTATGGGGCCTATGAAGAGGGAGCTTGGAGGGAGGGTTACTTCAACATCGTTGTTGACTCTTGGGTTTACACTGGTCATCCTCATCCTCCTCCACCTCCTCCTCCTCGTCCTCCTCCTCCTGCTTCGCCTCCGCCTCCTCCTCCTCATCATCATCATCCTCCTCCTCTCCCCCCAATGCAGAGGGGCTGCACGCCGCCAGCGACGGCGACGCCTGGCTAGTGATCGTGGGGGGCGAGCACGGCGGGGCCGCCAGGGCAGCGGCGAACGAGGGGGGCATGGAATGGGAGGAGGAGCCGGCCGCGCGCGTGTGAGCGACCCTTCGCCGGAGCGAGCCCTCGGCCGGCCCCCCTCGGGCCCCCGCCCCGAAGCTCTCGATCCCCCCCACGAGCCGCCCCCACTTCGGAGCACTCGACAGGTCGGAAGCGACGCGGACTTGGGTGCTACCATCGCCCGCGCATGAGCAATCCTTCGCCAGAGCGAACCTTCGGCCAGCCGCGTCCTCTCGGAGGGCACGCTCGGAGGGCGCGCAAGGATCGGAGGCGTCCAGGAGGAGGGTGATGACCAGGGGGGGTATTTCATGGCGGGGGCCATGATATCGGCCTGGATGTCATGGCTTCCTCCTCTTCTTTCAGCACGTTCCCTGGTCCCCTCCTCGTCCGCACTCATGCCTCGGGCCATGAGTTGCGAGCTCCCCTCTTGGACGCCCCCGTTGAGAGAGACCCTTCGCCGGAGTGACCCCATCGGCCCTCGACCGGCCTTGACCTCTAGAAGGGCACGCTAGGAGGTCACGAACAGGGGGGTAGCCTTTTTGGCATTTACTGGCGCCGCAAACGCACGCCACGCGCTACCACAGGGGTCACAACAGTGCTCGACGGGATGCTTTTCACGCGTGGCCAGGCGGTTCCCACGGATGTCCCTATTGCCGCGTGGCTACTTGCATTCCCACGGATGTCAAGATTGAAGCCCCAGAACCGCGCACCCTGCAGACATTGGTCGTGAGCCAAAGGCTATAGGCGGGAGTCCCATCCAACACGCCGCACATTCAGGGCAAAGCACGTGATCCAGGGCTCCCCGAGGCTGCATGACATATCTCTTGTCTTGTGAATCGGCACGCGTGGAGAGCGAGGAGGAGGAGGAGGATGCGGAGGGGAACGAGGGGAGGAGGAGGAGGAGGAGGAGGAGGAGGAGGAAGAGGAGAAGGAGGAGGAGGAAGGGCGAGGAGGAGGAGGAGGAGGAGGAGGAGAGATGGAGGAGGGAGGGGGATTGAAGAGTAGGAGGAATGGAGGAGGAGTACGAGGAGGAGGGGGATGGAGGAGGGAGAGGGAAGGAGGAGCAGCGAGGGGCGAGGAGGAGGGAGAGGAACGGAGGAGCGAAAATGGAGGAGGAGGAGGAGGCCATTGACCCCTAAAAGCCCCAGCTCCCGGAGCTGGCCCTCTCCGGCGGCACTCGCCGAGGTCATGAGGGAGGACTTCCACCGCACGCGGCCAGGGTCGTGCCCCCAGAGGAGGGGGGGAGGAGGAGGGCGAAAATGAGCGGAAGGAGGATGATGTGGGGGAGGGGGAGGAGGAGGAGGAGGAGGAGGAGGAGGAGGAGGAGGAGGAGGAGGAGGAGGAGGAGGAGGAGGAGGAGGAGGAGGGGTCGAGGCTTTTGGACAGCCCTTTTCTCCCAGCAAGGGCTCTGGCCCACGGTTCCCCTTGTCCGACGGGCCCTGGGCCCATAGGCCAGGGATGTGTAAAGCAGTGTGTGTTCGGATTCGTCGGCGGATGCTTCACGCGAAAGAGTATGTCCGCGAGAAGGGGCGGGCTCCAAAGGGGGGTATGCAACATCCGCCTCGGCGTGCATTCTGCACGTGATTTCACGTGTGCGGTCGCCAGGCGCCCAGGCGGGGCAGGATATCCAACATGTAGGCGCCGGATTCTTGACTGGTACAGATACGTGAATGGAGGGGGGGTATAAAACATGCGTCTGGCACGCGTGAGTCTGGCACGTGTTTTCACGCATTTGGGCGCCAAGGGGGGAAATCCAAAATGAGGGCCCCAGATTCTTCACACGTAGATATACATGCGCGCAGGGGGTTAATCGAGAATGCGTCTGGCGCGTACGCCTAATTTCACGTGCGTATGTGCGAAGGGGGATATCCAACATGGAGGCGCCAGGGTATTCATACGTAAACATACGTGCGCGCACAAGGGTCATCGAGCATGTGTCTAGTACGGATGTGTTTGGCATGTGTTTTCACGCGTGTAGGCGCCATGAGGGGGCATACAAGATGGGAAAGCATCGAACATGCGTCTGACGCGCCTGCATTTAGCATCCATATTCACGCATGTAGGCGTCAAGGAAACTATCCAGCACGGGGGCGCTGAGATCGTAACACGTAATACTACGTGCGCGCAGGTATTGGTGGTCGAACATGCGTCAAGAAGGGTATCCACCATGGGGTCGCCAGACTACGTTGCAAAAATACATGCCCGCAGGGGGGGGGATATCGAATATGCATCTGGCACGTGTGCATTTGGCACATGCTTCTGGCACGCGTGCATTCGGCAGGTGTTGTCACCCCTGTAGACGACAACGGGAGCATTGGATTTCTACTGGCGGACTCTTCATCCGCAAACTACGCGCGCGAAGGGGGGGTACCCAACATGCGTCTGGCACACGCCTGCATGTGGCACGCGTCTTCACACGTGTATGCGCCAAGTGGAGGTATGCAAAACGCGAATTTACGGCAATTCCTTTGACGTGCAATGTAGGTCACCCCAGGGGCGCGAAGATAGTCGCGCGTCGCGCATCGCGGCTTGGGTTTGAGAGGCGCCCTTCTCCATGGCGATGGCGCGAGGGCGCAAAGATGACCGCGTATCGCGCGGCGCAATGCGCAAGTTAGGCGGCCCAGGTAATCTGCACGCACGAGGGGGGCGGGGATGCTCAGCACGTGTGTGGCACGCGGGAGTCAGAGGCGACGACAGGTGCCAATAGCCCAGGGGGGAGCAATGTCTTCATGCATCCAGGGGCGCCGATGAGCCACGTCTTCGGCTAGGCTCCCGGGCGAATGCGCGTGGTGCCCGCCCCTGGGTTGTTCGCCCTTGTCGTCGCCGCCGAGAGAGGCTGGGGCTCTCTCGCCTCGAGCGGCTGGTGCACGAGCAGCACTGGCCGCCCCCCTTCTCTTGTGAGAGGGCGGGGGCCGCAGGCGCCGCGGGGGTTGGCAGGGCAGAGAAGAGGGGCGGAGCGAGGGAGAGGGCGGAGGAGGAAGTTAAGGAAGACGAGCACACAAGGAGTAGAAAGGAGGAGGAGGAGGAGGAGGAGGAGGAGGAGACTTTTTTTGACTGTACTAAGCTCGTTGCAAGTAGCTTGAGCGCAGCGGCCAACAGGACTGGCACAGGCTGCACACGAGAAGCCCGAGAGCATGGACGCTGAGCTGCTTCCGCTCTCGTCCCGAAAACTGTCGGGAGAGAGGTATAGGCGCTGCAGGAGGGGAAGAGAGGAATCTTAGAAGAGAGAGGAGGAGTTTGCAGCGCCGTGCGAAGAGAGACATCAGCGGGGCCCTGCTTCGTTGCCCATAGCAGGGCAGCCCTCGAGGCAGAGAGCAGTGCAAGGCTGGAAAAGGAGAGACCTGCCTAGGTGTGCCGTCCAGTTTCGGTCGGCTGAAGGAGAGGGAAGAGCTGGAAGGAGGGCCAAATTGGCCAGGCCGCCGTGCGGCTGTCCAAACCTCCAGGGGAGGAGAGCTGGACTGGAGGAAGGGCGGGGGATCTCATAAGAGGCGGGGGGGGGAAGGAGGGCCAGAATGGTATTGCCGTGCTGAAGGGCGGCCGCTGCAGCTAAAAGGCCTGTACGGGCCGTCCGCGACGGGGAGGTGGGTGTGCCTGGGCGCTAGCCGAAACCAGACAACAGAGACCCACCTCCGTGTGGCCCCTCACAGGCACACAGGGACCAAGGGGACCCTGCTACACTTGGACAAGGGCCAGAGAGACAAGCCAAGGCACAGTGCTGCAGCTGAGAGGCCTGGACGGGCCGTCCGCGACAGGGAGGTGGGTGTGCCTGGGCGCTAGCCGAGACCAGACAACAGAGACCCACCTCCGTGTGGCCCCTCACAGGCACACAGGGACCAAGGGGACCCTGCTACACCTGGACGAGGGCCAAAGAAACAAGCCAAGGCACAGTGCCGCGGTCCTCCCACGAGGCATATATGCTTGCCGCAGCCTTGACTCAGCCGCGGCGAGTCTGCGAATTGCGCTGTGCGTATTGAGCCGAAGCCAGTTGGCGCTGGCACCACACCCTCCCATGTGGGCTCGACCCCGTCTTTCAGGAGGGCGTGGCCGACCCCTCCCATGTGGGCTCCACCCCGTCTTTCAGGAGAGGCCGAGCTGTGCAGAGTAGCTGTGCGCGAAGGCCAGAGAGGGCAGCCAGACCTGCCGCAAAAAACTGCCATACCTGCCCATCCCCCTCCGTGCTCTGGCTTTCCGCCTTCGGCGGGAAAAACTGGCTGAGCTCTGGAGGATGGCTGGTGACTCGAGCCGCCTATGGCGGAGACTGGTGCGCGGCAGATGCGGCAGCGCGCCGCGCTGCGGCCGCTGCATCCAAGGCGGCACGTGCTGGGGTACAGGTGAAAAAGGGCCTAGAGTCGTCGTGGCGTGGCGGACTCTGCACAGTGGGGCTCGGCAGCTGCGCCCCTGGCACTGGGTCTGCCTGTGACTGCTGCGGGGCCGCGAACAGATTACTCGAGGCTGACAGCACAGCGCGGCAGGCCCTCGCCTCCGCTGCTGTGATCCCCGGTGGCGTACATGATGGCTGCACTGGCGACGGCGCTGACACTGGCACTGCTTCTGGCTGGCGCGAGGGTACTGGCACCGGCCCTGTCGGTCGTGAAGGTGCTGGCGGCGCTGGCGCTGCAGGGCGTACTGGGAGTGGTACTGGCTTTGACGGCCGTGAAGGTACAGAGACTTGCCGAAAAAATGGTGGCGGGCATAAGCCCTGCGCGAGGCCTAGAGCAGTGGCAGGGCTGGGGCCTGGATCAGCCTCCGCCCGCGTCCTAGGCGGAAAGCCTGGGATTGGGGTGCCGCGGGGAAGAAAAGGAGGCCGTGCAGAGGGGGGGGCAGAGGGGGAGGTGAACTCGCCCTCCGGGACCACCACGTCGTCGCCCGCTGCCGCCAGCCGCTGACCGAGAACCCCGTGGACTGGAAAGCCCGCCTCGGCAGCCATGGCCGCTGGTCCCGCTGCCAGCGGAGACGAGGGGACTGCAGCCGCCGCGTCGCCTCCATGGGCACTGGGAGCGACAGCATCCGGAGAGGGAGAGGCCGCTGCGCCCCGCTGCGCAGAGGGCGTTGGCGCCGCCGCCAGCGCCGAGGCCACCGCCTGGGCCAGCTGCGATGGCTGGCGGCCACGATGGCTGGTGAGGGCTACGAAGGCGCGCAGAAGGTGTTCTGACGCGCGCGCCTCGGCCCTCGTGTACTGCGCGCGACGCGCGGCAGCCTTCCGCGGCGGCCTGCGGCGGCTTGCGGTGGCCGCGGGAGGCGCCTCCATAGCGCGGCCGAGGGGACGGGAGCAGGGGAGAGCGGGGAGGCGGCGCGGGGAAGCGCCGATGGCGCTGGCTGGCGCAGAGCGGCGGCTCGTGCCAGCTGGCGCTTGGAGGAGGAGAAGGGAGGAGGGGGGTGGAGCACGAGGAGGAGGAGGAGGAGGAGGAGGACCAGTGTAAGCCCGAGACTCATCAGCGATGTTGAGATGCACCCTCCCTCCAGGATCCCTCTTCATAGGCCCCTATACAAAGGGTCATGTCCACTAGGGGGATTGCGCCGTCGGGGCACAGCCGTGTGAACATCTCGAAGCGCGCCAAAACACCATTCTCATTCTCAGGATTTCAAAGCCACGAGCGAACCTGACTGTTACGTCTTGGCGATCCTGAATCGTGCCAGAACGCCATTCCTGGAACTTCACACCGCGAATCGGCGTAACTGTTGCGCCCACTCCAAGCGCCAGTTCTGGCACGTTACACCATTACTCCGACGGAAGGACCCCACATGAGAATCCTCTGGGCGAATCTGGAAAAAGCGCTCACCGTCGTCCTCGTGGTTGGTGAGGCGTCCTGACTGTCTCTTCTGCGTATATTTCTTCTCGCCCTGGCGCGGGCACAAGAGGTTACCCCTGCGCCCGGCCGCTGTCTCGTCGTCGTCGTCGTCAGCTCCTCAGTCGCCCTTTGGAGCAAGCAGGCCCATGACAGCCATACTCAGGCCGCGGGGACCCAAAAGTGACGACAGGCATACGAATTCCGAGGACCCTCCTCGGATTCGAAATTCGCAAATGTGGCCCGGGAATGACGCTCTGGGAACACGACGAACACAAAGTGGCCTACAGTTGGCTCCGGACATCCAGAATGTGGCCCGGGAATGGTGTTCTGGGAACAGGAAGAACACGAAGTGGCCTACAGTTGGCTCCGGGGTTTCAAAATGTGGCCCGGGAATGGTGTTCTGGGAACACGAAGAACACGAAGTGGCCTACAGTTGGCTCCGGGCATGCACAATGTGGCCCGGGAATGGCGTTCTGGCAGCGCGAGAGCCCAAAAGTGACGACAGTTACAGGGTTTGGATGACCCGCTCGGATTACCAACATGAAGCGCGGGCCCCATAGGGAGGGGTTCCCGCCTGTGACTTCCTCGCAATTCACTCACAGACGAGGCTCCCGCCTGAGACTTCCTCCGTACTCAAGCTTGAGGAGCCCAAAAGTGACGACAGTTACAGGGTTTGGATGACCCGCTCGGATTACCAACATGATCTGCGGGCCCCATAGGGAGGGGGCTCCCGCCTGAGACTTCCTCACAATTCACTCACAGACGAACTCCCGCCTGAGACTTCCTCCCTCCGATGAGTGAGCGTGTGACATGATGCGATGATGATGATGATGATGATGATGATGATGATGATGATGATGATGATGATGAGTATGTGAGTGACTGAGCGTGTGAGAGAGCGCGAGTGATGATGCTGATGTTGATGATGAGAGAGTGTGAGTGAGTGTGAGTGTGAGTGAGTGGTGATGATGATGAGTGAGTGAGTGAGTGAGTGTGCGAAGGCAGAAGAGGAGAGGGGGTGGGGTGAGTGTTCCTGCGCGGGGTGTGCAGAGAAAACAAGAACCCCACTTTGGATGTGGGGAATGAAAACCAACGAAGTGTTTACAAATGTTTAAAAGGAATGCGCGCGCGGTAAGGCGAGAGGCACTTTGTGAAAAGGAATCGCCCTCAATCTGTGAAACTCTCGCAACTGTTTAAAACGAATGTGCACGGCGCGAGGGCGAGAGCCACATTTTGAAAAGGAACCGCGCTCAATCCGCGAAACTTTCGCACATGTTTACTACGAATGTGCGCGGCTCTACGGCGAGAACCGCATTTCGAAAACAGCCCGCCCTCAGTTCGTGAATTCTTGCAAGTGTTCAAAGCGAATGTGCGCGGCGTTACAGCGAGAGCCACATTTGAAAAGTGCCCGCCTTCAGTCCATAAAACTCTGGCAACTGTTTAAAACGAATGTGCGCGTCTTTGAGGCGAGAGCCACATTCTGAAAACGGCCCGCCCTCAATCCGCGACGCACTTGCAATGTGTTGTAAACGAATGTGCGCGGCACCAAAAGCGAGAGCCACATTTTGAAAACGACCCGCCCTCAATTCGTCAAACTGTTGCAAGTGCTTAAAACGAATGTGCGCGGCGCTAAGGCGAGACTCACAATTTGGATGCGATCCGGCCTCCATCTGTGAAACGGCTGTCAAGTTTTAAGCATCAGGGTCATAAATGGTGGGGAAGTCTCAGGCGACACGCCCGGGCCGCCCTTTCGACCGGCCCTTCGCGGTGCGACAGGGATGAGTGATCTATAAAGACAAGCGATGGAAGAACAGCAGAAGGAGGAGGTGGGGAGGGGGGGGACGAGGAAGAGAAGAAGCCCACGGAGGCCCAAGGAGGCCGCCAGGAAGCCCTTGGAGAACCAGGAGGTGATTGGAGCGCTCAGATGCCCCAGGCGGCTCCAAGAGACTCCTGCAAGTCACAGAAAGTTCAAGGTGGGCACAGAAGGTTCAACTAGGCCCGGGGAGGATGACGAGCGTTGAGGGGAAGTCTCGGTCGAAATGCAGGGACCGCGCTAGAGCATGCAGCATAGCAAAGCATAGGATATATTATTCAACTATGCTCGTGAAGCGGCGACCTCAAGAGACTTCCAGAGACGTCTCCGGGAGAGGGGCAGGGACAGGGGGAACATGAGTACGAGGAGGAGGACGACGAAGACGATTACGATAAAGTTGACGACGAAGTCGACGACGAGGACGAGGACGAGAACGGGAAGAGTGACATAAGGAGGAGGACGACGACGACGACGGCGACGGCCACGGCGACGGTGACGGCGGCGGCGGCGGCGGTGACAGTGACGGCGACGGTGGCGGCGGCGGCGGCGACAGTGGCGGCGACGGCGACGGTGGCGGCGACGGCGACGAGAGGAGGAGGAGGAGGAGGAGGAGGAGGAGGAGGAGGAGGAGGAGGAGGAGGAGGAGGAGAAGGAGGAGGAGGAGGAGGATGGTGGTTGGCTTCCCTGCGTCGAGTCTGAGTGCGACTCGTCCTCCCCAGCACTCGCAAACCGATGCAGCCGCTGCATTCCAACGGAAGCCTTGAGCTCGTGGGCATGAACCTACGACCGCCGGAGTCCGAGCTACGGTGAGCCTGCTATACTGCCCACTCCCTCGTCCTCCCGTCATCCGTTCCCCTTCCACCGCACGAGATGGGGCCGAGCTCCGGCCACGTTCGCAGGACAGCTCCTGCTGAGTATCGAGCCGCGCCCGAGCAGAGCCTGTTGGAACTCGGCACCTTGGGCGCCAACGCATTCCTCACAAACAGAGCCTGGGAGCTCTCATCTTCGGCCTCCACGGCCTCGGCTCCGTGCTTCGAGGCTTCGCCCAGTGGCCGCCCCTCGCTCGCTGGCCGGGTGTGCCCCGGAGTTCGCCTGGTGGCCGCAGGCCGCCGCCTCGCCGCCGCCCCGTGCGCTGGCTGGGCGCGCAGGGTCTTCGTCCTGAGGCTGCTCGTCGCCGCCTCGTGCCTCGGCAGCTTCGCGTGAAGTCGGGCGTATCCCTCTGCAGGGGGAAGTATTCAAAAGTAGGTTTAATAATCAGTCTGGGGACGATGTTTTGATTATTTTTGAGTATATTTCAAAATTTGTGGGGCATTTTCAATTTTTCGTCCAAAATCCCCCTGTAGGGGGACAGGCCCGACCTGCGGTTCGCGTCGTGTCGACCGGCGGCGACCCCGCCGCCGGCGCTCCACGTGGAACGCCGCGGGAGGCCCAAAATCAGTCGACGTGGAACGATCGGGCGTCTCGGAAGCGGCCGATCGTTCGAGGCGGAACGACCCCCGCGGGGTCAGGAACCAATGCCGGGGTCGACACGACGCGAACTTGCCGTAGCTGGGCGTGCAGGGTTTTTTTTGTTCCTCCAGTGGCTGCCCGTCGCCGCCTCGCGCCTCGGCCAGGTGTGCCCGGCGTTCGCCCGGTGGCCGCTGGTCGCCTCGTCGCCCTCGTCTTGGCATCGCTCGGGCGTGTGCTTGCTCTCTCGGCGCGGGCCATCGAGGCGCATCTCGGGCCATCTTGCGGGGGAGAGCTCGCGCGAAGCCCGAAGACTGCACACGGGGCATGGGCGTCCGAGCGACGGCAGGTTGTACCACACCGATGGCACGTCGTAGACTGCAACACACAGGTTGCACCACACACACCCTGACGCCCGTGTGCTGGCCCCAGAGTGGGCCCGACCCGGCTCAGCAGGAGGAGCAAGGGCGCCAGGCAGGTGAGTTGCCCACGGGGCTCCACACATCACAGCCAAGCCTGCCAGGACAGAACAAGAGAGAGAGAGAGACTCGATCACATCCCTGCACGTCTGCGTCGAGCTCCCCACAGCATGCCCACGGTAGTGAGGGCCGGCAGCGCCGCCCCAGAAGTGCTGCTGCCCCCCGCCGAACCTTCCCAAGCGGCGGAAGAGGAGATCGGAGGTTTGTCGCTCTGGGGAGTTCCAGGCCAAGCCGTCGCTTGCGCAACGAAGGACAAGGAAGTGCAAACGTGCCCATTGCTGCTTTTACCGCAACATCGTCCATTCTGCTTTGGGTGATTGGGGCGATTCTACAACCCGCTGACAGTGGTACTGACAACAGGAAGGGGAGGGAGAAGGAGGACAGACAAGAGGGGGAGGAGGTGGAGGAGGGACAGATGAAACGGAGATCAGGGACACCAGGGCTCAGGTGCCACTTCCCTCCTCCCATCATCCTCCCCCTCATCTCGTTCTTTCTGCTCCACCTCCTCCTCCTCATCATCATCATCATCCTCCTCCTCCAGCCCTTCATTTCGGAACTACTACCGCTCCTACTCCTCCTCCCTCATCCTCCTCCTCATCATCATCCTCGCCCTCGTCCTCCTCCTCATTATCCTCCTCCTCCTCTTCCTCCTCCTCCTCATCATCATCATCCTCCTCCTGCTCGTCCTCCTCCTTCTCCTCCTCCTCCTGCTCGTCCTCCTCCTCCTCCTCCTTTCTCCCTCCCGCCTCGTCCTAGCACGCGCCCCCCCAAGGGGGGGAGAGGGCAGGGGCTGTCCAAGGCCGTTCCTGGCTGGGCACTGCTCCCTGCACTGGGTGGGCGAGACGTACGCTCGGCTGCGGGACCTCTTCGGGCGGGAGCGTATCATCGTGATCGCCCAGTTGCAGGAGCCAGCCTCCTCATCCTCCTCACTCCTCCTCCTCCTACTCCTCCTCCTCCTCCTCCTCCTCCTCCTCCTCCTCCTCTTCCTCCTCCTCCTCCTACGATAGGTTCCTGCGGCGATCGCACGCCGGCGACGCCGGCGAAGGCGTTCAGGGTTGAATTCCGCACGATAGAGCGATGCGGAAGCACCGAGAGACACGGCAACGCCGCAGGACCCGACGGGATTCAACCTTAAAGGATCGGGGCCGCGATCGATGCAAGGTTGAACGATCGACGCGGTGTCAAAAACCTCTGCGCGCGCCGACGCCGCGCGACCCTACCGCACTCGGCCTTGCTGCCTTTGCTGCGGTTGGCGATGCGCTCGGTCCGCCGACCCCCCCTCTCCTCGCCCGCACCCCCCCCTTCCTCGCCCCCTCCTCCTCGCCCCCTCCTCGCCCCCCTCCTCGAGAGGGACGGCCAAGCATCCCACGCGCTCTCCCCACCCCTGGAAAAAGCGGGGATCGGCGGATTTCCGGCGCAGGGCGTCCTTGGCAGCAGTTGTCGGAGGCATGTCTGGGCAGTCTCGGTGCTCCAGAGGTTAACTACAATAGCTTGAATATCACGAACATGCCCCTTAATTCCAGAGGCCTTGGGTTGTTGGAATCGTTTCAGAAAGACGCGGCGAGGGCCTCGAACCAGAAGTGTGTCCATGTGCCTAGAAAAGGTGACGGTTGATGCATTGCGTAACAACGTCGTGACCCAGGCTGCGCGGTGGCATGCAAGCGCCTCGCGCTCAAATCCGGCCCCATTCTGGAACTTTATAAAGACGCGGAGGAGCAGCAGCAGCAGCAGCAGCAGTAGCAGCAGCAGCAGCAGCAGAGCAAAGCCAGCACACCTTTGATGCTTCAATGTACCCTCACCGCCTACGCCTATCTTCCTAAGTGCGACCAAGTACTCCTTTACCATGGTTGATCCCCGCTGCAACGGTGAAAGCCCCATCGGATTGCCACGGGTTATGAACCTGGGAGCGCTGGAATGGTGGGAATCGCATGGCCCTGCCGCAGCAAAAGTGGCCCTGGGATGACAGGAACAGTGAGAAGCCTGCTGCTCCTGCTGTGCCAAAAGTAAGGACCACATACAGGGTTCGACAGCACGGTGTGGGAAAGCACAGTGTACTCGAGAGGTTACCGCCCTCCAGGCATGTGTGTGATGGCTGCTCGAGGAAGTAGCGCCGAGGCGAGAGCGCGAACCAGAGGACCGCGAGCGATCAGGAAGGCCACAGATCCTCCTTCCGCCTCCTCTCCCTCCTCGCTAAATGTGTATACGCAGCCGCTGACAACGGTCGAACTAGGACAAGCGGGCATCGACAAAATCTGTCCGAGGCCCGCACGGATTCCTTAGGTCGGCGTGGTACTCCTTTGGCGGCGCCTGCGGCGCCGCCCCTCAGTCTGGATCGGCACTTCACGAAGTGCACCCAGGACGCTAAGAGAAGAACCACTTGGCAATCACGAGAAGTTCTGGCGTTCTGGCCGCTCCTCAGATCCAGGTCGGGGAACCTGTTCGTGGCCGAGGCTCGCCGTGGCCAGAAAAGCCCCTTGCTTGCTTTGTTCGGCGTCCCTTGATGGTAGCACGATGACTGTAACCGCCCCCTCGAGATTCGTTCTTCAATCGATCCTCTATATTCGACCGTTGATCGTTCCTGGATCCTCGAGTCCTGGATACGCGATCTCCCATCGCTCCGCGATCCTCGAACGGTCCTCAAACGAAATCGTCACATGCCGGCGACATGGAGTAGGGCCAGAAATTGCGGCTTCAGCAAATCTTCAGCGGAATCGTCATTGTCTGGCGGCATGGAAGGTGACCAGAAATTCGATGTTCAGGAAGTCTCGAGCGAAAGCGGTATGCCTGGCAGTATGATATTAGGCCGGAAAGCTTGTTTGATTGAGGAAGCCTCATGCGAAGTCGCCAGATTCCGGTGGCCTGACAAAATCGGCCGTCGCAGTAAAAGGCAACCAGAGAGTGTGCCCCGAGGATGGTTTGGGCGGAATGCCCAGTATAAGCTTAAAGGACGGCGGATGCACCAGATGGTCGCAAGCTGGTGTATGCAGCAGCAGTGTGTTGTGGCCTCGCGGCTTAGCGGGAAACGCACACCGCTTCTTGCGCGACCTTTTCGGTCCAGACTTTTTAGTCTGGGGGACTGTAGGTCGCCCCAAGGGCGCGAAGGCAATCGCGATTTGCGCGTCGCGGCCTAGGCTGGAGGGCTGCACTTCGCCTAAGTGGCCTCGCGAGGGTGCAGAGATGACCGCGCGTCGCGCATCGCGGGGCGCAATGCTCGAAATCAGGTGACCCGAGTCGACTGCGACGAAGAGCGGGGGAGGTAATTAGCGGGAGGGGGAGAAGAGGCCGCACATCTGGCACGAGGGTAAAGAACAGCCCTGGCCATGAAGGGGTGCCCTTTTGTTCTTCGTGTTCGGGGCTCTCCACCTCGGAGTGCTAACTCGTTTTGGCCATCACCATGGGGGGTCATGGGCGAAGGGGCTCGTGTACTTGGCCCGCGTTGTTGTGGTCATGCTTCGAATGTACAGCCGAAACTTTGAGGCTAGGTTCGCTTTCGTTTCAGAAGGGGCTCGGTGTTCCGTTAGGTCCGTCCCTTGCTTTTCCTGTGGCGTTCTTCGTTCACCTCCGGGTGTTCCCAGAGCCTCAAGCATGGCTCCGCTCCTTACCGGAAGTTCCCTAGGGAAGAATATGGGCCGTGGAACGAAGTGAGGGAGCTCGGACATGAGCAGAAGGACGCCGTGCCCGTCCAAGGCACCATCCTGCCCCCCCCAGGAAACGCTGAGCTGGCTGCGCCGTGCCAGCGCCGACGAGACCTCTGCCGCAGCGCTGGCCGGCCGCGCATCTCTGCTGCCGATGTTGCGGGGCCGCCTGCTGGAGACCGAGCGCGCCTGCGCTCGCCTGCTCGCCGACGGCGGGTCCGACTACGACGGGCCAGACGTCAACGCCGCCACGGTGCTCCACGTGCTGCGCGGCGACGCGAGTGCGCTGGGCGAGAGGCAGTCTCGGAGGGTGGTGCCTCGGCGGGGCGTCGGCAGCCTGTTGCTCCTGCTGGTGTCTCACGGCAACGCCCACCCGGCTCATGCCGGCGCGCGCCAGCACGAGTGGTATCTGCACTTCCCGTACCCGGCGCCCGCCGGCGACGACCATTTGTACGACGCCGTGTCCTACAGGGGCTTCGAGCAGGTGGACCCGCACCCCGAGTGGGACTGGGGGGCGCCCAAGCGGCGCTGGCGGCTCTACGCGCAGATGCTCTTCCAGGCGCACCACGAGGCCCTGGTGCATGCACCCCGCCGCCGACTGGTGCTGTTCCACCAGTTCTGCCTCAGCGGCGGCGCAGCGGAGTTCATGCGGAAGCCTGGCTACAGGTCTTACTTCGGCACTCGGCAGTGGCCGATCTTCACCGTGGTGACCGCAGGCTGTTTCGAGCCTGCGCTGGGGAACTTTGTAGACATCTGGACCCGGGAGTTCGCCGAGGCCGCTCAGGACGGCCGCGGCAGCAGCCGCACCCTTGGAGACGTGTACGACGCCGCAGAGCGGAAGTACTGGGAGGCCCGCTCGTGTCCTCGCCGCCAGCGTCAGCGTAGCTGTCGACGTCGTCATCGTAGTCGTTGCGGCCGCCGCCAACACCACAACCGCCGCCACCGCCGTTAGAAACCCTGGAAAAAGCAGTTCCAGACCCCGCCCAGGGTCCATCCTGGCCAGCTGTTCGAGCTGCGTCTGGCCGCGGCGATGAGAACTTCCAGGAACGGCCAGAAAAAAACCATGAAACGACGAAGGCACCACAGCCACCGCACTCGGCCCCCGTCCTGCCGCGACTCGCAGCCGATGGTTCCGACCCCCGGGCGGGCGCACCGCGGCCTCGCTCGGCCTGCTCCGACTTGCGCCGGCGCGACGCCGAGTCGCCGCGGCGCCGCCAGTTCCCGCCGCCGCCCATCGCCGCCGGCCGTCGATGTCGTCGTCGCCGTCGTCGTCGTCGCCGTCGTCGTCGCCGTCGTCGTCGTCGTCGTCGTCGCCGTCGTCGCTCTGGCAATCGTCGTCGCCGTCGTCGTCGTCGCCGTCGTCGTCGTCGTCGCCATCTTCGTCGCCGTCGTCGTCGCCGTCGTCGTCGCCGTCGTCGTCGTCGCCGTCGACGTCGCCGTGATCGTCGTCGTGGTCGTTGCCGTTGTCGTCGTCGCCGTCGTCGTTGTCGGCCTAGCCGCCGTCGTCGTCGCAGTCGTCGTCGTCGCCGTCGTCGCCGTCGTCGTCGTCGTCGTCGCCGTCGTCGTCGCCGTCGTCGCCGTCGTCGTTGTCGCCGTTGTCGTCGTCGCCGTCGCCGCCGTCGTCGCCGTTGTCGCCGTTGTCGTCGTTGTCGCCGTCGTCGCCGTCGTCGCCGACTTCGTCGACGTCGTCGCCGTCGTCGTCGTTGTCGTCGTCTTGGTCGCCGTCGTTGTCGCCGTCGCCGTCGTCGTAATCGCCGTCGTCGTCGCCGTCATCGTCATCGTCGTCGTCGTCGTCGCCGTAGTCGTCGTCGTCGTCGTCGTCCCCGTCGCCGTCGCCGTCTTCGTCGTCGTTGTCGTCGTTGGAGTCGCCTCGGCCATCGTTGTCGCCGTCGTCGTCGTCGCCGTCGTCGTCGTCGTCGCCGTTTTCGTCGCCGTCGTCGTCGCCGTCGTCGTCGCCGTCGTCGTCGTCGCCGTCGACGTCGCCGTCGTCGTCGTCGTGGTCGTTGCCGTTGTCGTCGTCGCCGTCGTCGTTGTCGGCCTAGCCGCCGTCGTCGTCGCAGTCGTCGTCGTCGCCGTCGTCCCCGTCGTCGTCGCCGTCGTCGCCGTCGTCGTCGCCGTCGTCGCCGTCGTCGTTGTCGTCGTTGTCGTCGTCGTCGCCGTCGTCGTCGTCATCGTCGCCGTCGTCGCCGTTGTCGTCGTTGTCGCCGTCGTCGCCGTCGTCGCCGTGTTCGTCGTCGCCGTCGCCGTCGTCGTCGTCGCCGCCGTCTTGGTCGCCGTCGTTGTCGCCGTCGTCGCCGTCGTCGTAGTGGCCATACGTCGCCGTCATCGTCGCCGCCGTCATCGACGTCGTCGTCGCCGTCGTCGTCGTCCCCGTCGTCATCGCCGTCTTCGTCGTCGTCGTCGTTGGCGTCGCCTTGGCCTTCGTCGTCGCCGTCGTCGCCGTCGTCATCGTCGCCGTCTTCGTCGCCGTCGCCGTCGTCGTCGCCGTCGTCTTCGTCGCCGTTGACGTCGCCGTCGTCGTCGTCGTGGTCGTCGCCGTTGTCGTCGTCGCCGTCGTCGTCGTCGGCGTCGCCGCCGTCGTCGCCGTCGTCGTCGTCGTCGCCGTCGTCGCCGTCGTCGTCGCCGTCGTCGCCGTCGTCGTCGCCGTCGTCGCCGTCGTCGTCGCCGTCGTCGCCGTCGTCGTTGTCGCCGTTGTCGTCGTCGCCGTCGTCGTCGTCGCCGTCGTCGCCGTTGTCGTCGTTGTCGCCGTCGTCGCCGTCGTCGCCGACTTCGTCGTCGTCGTCGTCGCCGTCGTCGTCGTTGTCGTCGTCTTTGTCGCCGTCTTCGTCGCCGTCGTCGCCGTCGCCGTCGTCGTCGTCCCCGTCGTCGTCGCCGTTGTCGTCGCCGTCATCGTCGCCGCCGTCGTCATCGCCGTCGTCGTCGTCGCCGCCGTCGTCGCCGTCGTCGTCGCCGTCGTCGTCTTCGTCGACGTCGTCGTCCTGGCCGTCGCCGCCGCCGTCGTCATCGCCGTCGCCGTCGTCGTCGCCGCCTGCGTCGTCGCTGTCGTCGTCGTCGACGTCATCGTCGCCGTCGTCGCCCTGGCCATCGTCTTCGTCGTCGTCGTCGCCGTCTTCGTCGCCGTCGTCGTCGCCGTCGTCGACGCCGTCGTCGTCGTCGCCGTCGACGTCACTGTCGTCATCGTCGTGGTCGTTGCCCTTGTCGTCGTCGACGCCGTCGTCGTCGTCGCCGTCGACGCCGTCGTCGTCGTCGTCGTCGTCGCCGTCGTCGTCGTCGTCGGCGTCGCCGCTGTCGCCGTCGCCGTCGTCGTCGCCGCCGCCGTCGTCGACGCCGTCGTCGTCGCCGTCGTCGCCCTCGTCGTCGCCGTTGTCGTTGTCGTCGGTGTCGCCTTTGTCGTCGTCGTCGCCGTCGTCATCGTCGTCGCCGTCGTCGCCGTTGTCGTCGTTGTCGCCGTCGTCGCCGTCGTCGCCGTCTTCTTCGTCGTCGTCGCCGTCGTCGTCGTCGTCGTCCGTCTGGTCTTGGTCGCCGGTCGTGTCGCCGTCGTCGCGTCGTCGCTGGGTCGCCGCCTCGTCGTCGCCGTCGTCGTCGTCCGCGTCGCAACGTCGCTGTCGTTGTCGCCGTCGTCGTCGTCTTGGTCGTGGTAGTCGTCGTCGTCGTCGTCGTCGTCGCCGTCGCCGTCGTCGTCGCCGCCGTCGTCGCCGTCATCGTCGTCGTCGCCGTCGTCGTCGCGTCGGTTGCCGTCGTCGTCGCCGTCGTCCGTCATCGCTGCCCGTCGACGCCGCAGTCGTCGTCGTCGTCGTGGTCGTCGCCATTGTCGTCGTCGTCGCCGTCGTCTTCGTCGGCCTAGCCGCCGTCGTCGTCGTCGGCGCCGTCGTCGCCGTCGTCGCCGTGTTCGTCGTCGCCGTCGTCGTCGTCGTCGTCTTGGTCGCCGTCGTCGTCGCCGTAGTCGTCGCCGTCGTCGTCGTCGGCGTCGTCGTCGTCGCCGTCATCGTCGCCGCCGTCGTCGTCCGCCGTCGTCGCCGTTGTCGTCGTTTCGTCTTCGTCGACGTTGTCGCCGCCGTCGTCGTCTTCGTCGCCGTCGCCGTCGTCGTCGCCGCCGTCGTCGTCGTCGCCGTCGGTCGTCGTCGCCGTCGTCGTCCGTCGTCGCCGTCGTCCCCCGCCGTCGTCGTCGCCGTCGTCGTCGTCCGTCGCCGTCGTCGCCGTCTTCGTCGTCGCCATCGTCGGCCCCGTCGTCGTCACCATCGTCGTCGCCGTCGTCGTCGTCGTCGGCGTCGTGGTCGTCGCCGTTGTCGTCGTCGTCGCGTCGCCGTCGTCGGCCTAGCCGCCGCCGCGTCGTCGTCGTCGCCGTCGTCGCCGTCGTCGTCGCCGTCGTCGCCGTCTTCGTCGCCGTCGTCGCCGTCGTCGTTGTCGCCGTTGTCGTCGCCGTCGCCGTGGTCGTGTCGTCGCCGTCGCCGTCGTCCCCGTTGTCGTCGTTGTCGCCGTCGTCGCCGTCGTCGCCGTCTTCGTCTTCGTCGCCGCCGTCGTCGTCGTTGTCGTCGTCGTCTTTGTAGCCGTCGTCGTCGCCGTTGTCGCCGTCGTCGTCGCCGTCGCCGTTGCCGTCAACGTCGCCGCCGTCGTCGTCGCCGCCGTCGTCGTCGCCGCCGTCGTCGTCGCCGTCGCTGTCGTCTTCGTCGACGTCGTCGTCCTGGCCGTCGTCGTCGCTGTCGTCGTCGTCGCCGTTGTCGTCGTCGCCGTCGTCGTCGTCGCCGTCGTCGCCGTCGTCCTCGCCGTCGTCGCCGTCGTCGTCGTCGCAGTTGTCGTCGCCGTCGTTGTCGCCGTCGTCGTCGTCGACGTAGTCGTCGTCGCCGTCGCCGCCGCCGTCGCCGTCTTCGTCGTCGTCGTCACCGATGTCTTCGTCGTCGCCGCCGTCGTCGTCGCCGTCGCCGCTGTCGTCGTCGATGTCGTCGTCGTTGTCGCCGTCGTCGCCGTCGTCGCCGTAGTCGTCGTCGCCGTAGCCGCCGCCGTCGCCGTCTTCGTCGTCGTCGTCGTCACCGATGTCTTCGTCGTCGCCGCCGTCGTCGTCGCCGTCGTCGTCGTCGTCGTCGCCGCCGTCGTCGCCGTCGTCGTTGTCGCCGTTGTCGTCACCGTCGTGGCCGTCGTCGTCGCCGACGTCGTTGTCGCCGTTATCGTCGCCGTCGTCGTCGTCGTCGTCGTCGCCGCCTTGGCCCTGGCTGTTGTCGTCGCCGTCATCGTCGTCGACGTGGCCGTCGTCGTCGTCGTCGTCGTGGTCGTCGCCGTTGTCGTCGTCGTCGCCGTCGTCATCGTCGGCGTCGCCGCCGTCGTCGTCGCCGTCGTCGTCGTCGTCGTCGCCGCCGTCGTCGCCGTCGTCGTTGTCGCCGTTGTCGTCACCGTCGTGGCCGTCGTCGTCGCCGACGTCGTTGTCGCCGTTATCGTCGCCGTCGTCGTCGTCGTCGTCGTCGCCGCCTTGGCCCTGGCTGTTGTCGTCGCCGTCATCGTCGTCGACGTGGCCGTCGTCGTCGTCGTCGTCGTGGTCGTCGCCGTTGTCGTCGTCGTCGCCGTCGTCATCGTCGGCGTCGCCGCCGTCGTCGTCGCCGTCGTCGTCGTCGTCGTCGCCGCCGTCGTCGCCGTCGTCGTTGTCGCCGTCATCGTCACCGTCGTGGCCGTCGTCGTCTTTGTCGTCGTTGCCGCCGTCGTCGTTGTCGTCGCCGGCGTCGCCTTCGTCGTCGCCGTCGTCGTCGTCGTCATCGTCTTGGTCGCCGTCGTCGTCGCCGTCGTCGTCGTTGTCGTCGTCCGTCGCCGTCATCGTCGCCGCCGTCGTCGCCGTCGTCGTCGCCATCGTCGTCGCCGTCGTCGTTTCCGTTGCTGTCGTCGTCGTCGCCGTCGTCGTCCTGGCCGTCGTCGTCGCCGTCGTCGCCGCCGTCGTCGTCGACGTCGTCGTCGTCGTCCTCGTCGTCGCCGCCGTCGTCGTCGCCGTCGTCGCTGTCGTCGTCGTCGTCGTCGCCGTTGTCGTCGTCGTCGCCGTCGTCGTCGTCGGCGTCGCCGCCGTCGTCGTCGCCGTCGTCCGCCGTCGTCGTCCGTCGTCGCCGTCGTCGCCGTCGTCGTCGCCGTCGTCGTCGCCGTCGCCGTCGCCGTCGTCGTTGTCGACGTTCTGGTCCTGGCCGTCACCGTCGTCGTCGCCGTCGTCGTCGTCGTCGCAGTCGTCGCCGTCGTCGTTGTCGTCGTCGTCGTCGCTGTCGTCGTCGCCTTCGTCGTCGTCGCCGTCGGCGTCGTCGTCATCGTCGTCGCCGTTGTCGTCGTCGTCGCCGTCGTAGTCGTCGGCGTCGCCGCCGTCGTCGTCGCTGTCGTCATCGTTGTCGCCGTCGGTCGTCGTCGCCGTAATCGTCGTCGTCGCCGTCGTCGCCGTCGTCGTCGTCGTCGTCGTCGTCGCCGTCGTCGTCGCCGTCGTCGCCGCCGTCGTCGTCGTCATCTTCGTCGCCGTCGTCGCCGTTGTCGTTGTCGACGTCGCCGCCGCCGTCGTCGTTTCCGTCTTCGCCCTCGTCGTCGCCGCTTTTGTCGTTTCCGTCGTCATCGTCATCGTCGTCGCCGTCGTCGCCGTCGTCGCCGCCGTCGTCTTCGCCGTCTTCGCCGTGGTCGTCTCCGCCGTCGTCGTCGCCATCGTCGCCGTCGTTGTCGCCGTCGTCGTCGTCGTCGTCGCCATCGCCGTCATTGTCGTCGTCGCCGTCGTCGCCGTCGTCGTCGCCGTCGTCGTCGTCGCCGTCGCCGTCGTCGCCGTCTTCGTCGTCGCCATCGTCGTCCCCGTCGTCGTCACCATCGTCGTCGTCGCCGTCGTCGTCGTCGCCGTCGTCGTCGTCGCCGTTGTCGGCAAATTCGTCGCCGTCGTCGCCGTCGTCGTCGTTGCCGTCGTCGTCGCCGTCGTCGACGTCGTCGTCGCCGTCGTCGCCGTCGTCGTCGTCGAGGCCAACCCGGAGCTGCGCAGCCTCAACGCGCGGCTGGCGCGAGCAGGGGAGGCCGCGGCGCCCGAGAGCGAGGACGCCCCCACGACGGTCGGCACCATCGGCTGCGAGTCGGGGCAGGACGAAGCGGCGACGGCGACGACGACGACGACGACGGCGACGACGACGATGGCGACGACGACGACGGCGACGATGACGACGACGGCGACGATGAGGACGGCGGACTGGCGGCTGGTGTCGCCGCGGCGCGGCGGCCGCGGCGGCGCAGCTCGGAACAGGCCGAGCAAGGCTGCGGCGTGCCCGCCCGGCGGCGTCGGCACCATCGGTTGCGAGTCGGGGCCGAGGGCGGGGGCGGCGGCGGGGTCCTCGTTCCAGGGCGCGGCTCGAACAGCTGGCCAGGATTCAAATAGGGGATCGATTACAGAATTGAGTCACCACGAAGTTGTTTGTCTGTCGAATCTACGAGACAAGAAACGTAGAGACTTGTCTGCGATTTTTCTTGTTTTGTTCCTAGATTTGGCTGAAAAATGAATTCTGGAATGAATCGCTGTTGTAGTTGATCCCCTACTCGAAGGGTGGGCCCTGGGCGGGCTCTGGGTGTCCATCTCTAGCGGATTCCGCGGCGGCGGCAGAACGGTTGCGTTGGCGGCGGCCGTGGCGGCGACGACGATGACGGCAATGACGGCGACGGCGACGACGACGACGACGACGACGACGACGCTGACGCTGACGCTGGCGGCGACGAAGGAGGTCGGCCCCGTCGGCTGCGAGTCGGGGCAGGACGGGGGGCCGAGGGTCCTTCAGTGAAACCCACACCAAGAAGCACCCTGCTCGCCTCCAGGGTGTCCTGGGCTTCTTGGGTTTGGATGGCTCTGCTGTAGAAAGGAGCCACACCCCCACACCAATAGTCAATGGACGCCCTGGGGTTTCAGGGTTGGGCTTCCTGTGGGAGGTTTCCTGTGGTCGAGCCCCTGCTGTAATCAAGGGAGGAGAAGCCACCCGGACCGGACAATTGGCGTTTACGAAACGGCCCTGGGCGTTTACTAAGCAGCCCTGCCCTATTCGATTCCTTCTTTGGGCGCGTTTACTAAACGGCTTCGCGCGTCGGGGTGATGACTATCGGGGTGGATGTTCTGCCGCCTATGATTGTGGAAGGTTTCTTGTGGTCGAGCCCCTGCTGTAAGCCGCCCGCGGAGGCGCGCAGAGAGTCGCGCTTTCGCGGGTCGCAGCCTGGGCCGCGGGGTGTTGCGCTTCTGGTCCCGGGCGGCCTCGCGAGGGCGCGGAGACATGGCCGCGCGCGTCGCGCCCCGCGCGGGGCGCGACGCGCACAGTGAGATTTAAGTCGGGCCTGTCCTCCAACAGAGAGACGTCGGACGAGAAATATGAAAATGCCCCCCCCCCCTCAAAAAAAAACAACAACAAAAACAAACAAAAAAATAAGCACAAATTTGTCAAAAAGATTCGACAAATCGTCCCCAGACGATTTTTGGACTATTTTTGAATAGTCCTCCTGTAGGGGGACTGGCCCGACTTAACGTTAGATGGTCTACAGGATCGAGGTTTTTCTCGTCATCACGGTCGGATTCCCGTCAAAGTCGTCGACGGAAAACAGCAAGGGGCAGGTTTGGGGGCAGACGTGCTGTTGCTTCTGAACCCGTATATCCAGACGTCCTAGAAGAGCACGCTTCTCCGCGGCCGCTGCTTCTGGAGGCCGTCTGCGAAGCATGGGACCGTAAAAATCAGCCCGCGACGAACCAACCACAATATAGAAGGCGACTAAAAAAGTGGATCGTTCGAGAGTTCGCACGTCGTTAGCAAGGACGAGACGTCGAAAGCTTGGGCGGACGGCCTTCTCAGTCGACCATCGTCCCCATCCACCTCCTCTCCCGAGGATGCGCACGCTGCCCCATTCAACACCCCAACCAGCCTCCTCCCCACTTTTTGCGTCCTACTCCACCCTCCTTCCTCCTCCCCCTTCTATCTCCTCCTCATCATCATCCTTCTCTCTCCCTCCTTCCTTTCGTCCCTACGCGACCTCCCAACCAAGCAGAACCTCGGCTTCATGGTCCCCCTCGATCTCGATGCCACCAGGCACCCAGTGTGCTACCCGCTGGCCTCCCCGAGGAGAAAGTTGGAAGAATAGCAAGCGCTTGGAGACCGTATCAAGTACGCTTTTTTCCGTGCGGACTGACGAAGCATACGCCGCTGGCGACGCCGACAAAATCTTCGACATCGCTAACCTGCACGATTTCCACACTGAGTTCCGTGGCAAATGACCACCGCAAAACCAAATAGAAAACCCGACAACACACAGTAAATTTCCACGCGTCCAGGACGCATACGCCTCCCCGCCCCCCCGCTCGCGCACCCCGAACATGAAGCGGCCGGGTCATTATCGGCCTCGACAAGCTATCGCGGCAATTCAGGGCCATCAAGAAGGGCCCAGCGCCCCACCGGAAACACTCAGACGAGCACGGCACCAGTCATCCCAGCTTCTGGGCGCAGATAAAGAGCACCTGGGCTGCTGGTGACGTCCTTGCCAGACACCACCGATCCATCAGTTTGACGGAGTTCCTGCACGTATGGGTTTGCGACGAACTCCCCACCGAATTGCAAGTCGACAACCTGATTTGCCCCACCTGCGCCCAGCTTACGAGACGTAACCACGCCAACAAATCCAACCGCATCAATCTTTGAAAAGTTCGAATGCGAGCCACGGGCGGAGGCAGAGCGAAAAGCCCGTGGGTCAGAGCGGCTGACAAGTCTCATGCCGTCTACCCTCGCACCCCGCACAAGAGGGCCCCCTCACGCGTCACTAGGCACTGATGGGAGTAAAGCAAGGAAAGACAGCCGCCCAGCGGAAGGCGGGGACGGCACCGACGCGCAGTCACATTCTGGCGATGCGCCAACCACCGCCCCGAGAGATTCCGTCTCGGACAGCTGAAGCGACACCGATGATTCTGCACCGATGCAGACTAACCGGAGCGCCATTCTGGCCGACACCCGAGCCGTGCACGGACACGTGGGAACCAATCCTGGGTAGATACCGAAACACGAGGCCCCGTTCCAAAGCGGAGTGCCACCAGGAAGTCCTTGACCAGGCACCAGCCCAACCGTTCGCCTTGACCGACGAGGCTATCATCCATTTCACGCGGACCCGCCCCGACGCCAGGGCTGGGGGCATGGACGGGTGGAACATACAGAAGCCAAGACGCTTCCTGACGGAGTCCCCCGCCTCTTCGCCACTGCGCTGAGGACTACGCAACACGCGGGGCGAATCTCTGAGCCTCTCCTGCACATGACAAACCTTTGTCTCTGGAAAGGAAAATGTGAGCCCCCCACCGACCAGCGCCTTCTATCCGCCATGCCCGTGCGGATGCACGCCTGGCCAGCCCCCCACAGCTCGACATCCTGGAGAGCGCGCTGGACCCACCCAACCAGCTGGGGGGCCCACTCGCAACAACAGGGGACGTCAGAACGACGTTCGTGCTCCAGGTCGAGCATGCACGCCACCTCCAAGCCCCCCTGGCCGGGACTGCGCTGGACCAGAGGTGCTTCGACCACCTCGCCACGGACACCTGGTTCAACCTGGCGCTGCATTCGGGGCGCCCGCCCGACATTGCACAGGTCAGGCGACATCTCTACGACAACCACAGGAAATGCAGTCGCATGGGCGGAGCTTACTCCAGACCCCTGGCGCGCGCCAACGGACACTTGCAAGGCAGATCTTTCTCCGTCGACGGCATCGAAGCCCCGCGTGCATTTCGGCCAAACGACGGCACCAGCACGCGCCGCACTCTCTGAGTTCAACATTCGGCGGCGACGGCAGCTTCGCAGCCCCCGCGGCCAGGGAGCCGCACGCGCCACTCAGCGAAGCCGCCCCCTTGGGCCTGACGTCGGGCAACGGGGCCCACCGCGGCGAAGCGGTCGGGCGGGCCGTGGGCGCGGGGCTCAAACACGAAGGATTGCAAAAAAACCCTCGGTTTTTTGCAATCCTTCGGTTTTTTTGCAATCCTTCGGTTTTTTTGCAATCCTTTAGTTTTTTTGCAATCCTTCGGTTTTTTTGCAATCCTTCGTTCAGGTGGCCGCTCTCCTTGGCTTCACGGGCGACCAACGCAGGCTCGCCACCAGGCCAAGCTCGCCGGGGGCTTCATCAACGCAGCGCCTGCGACGGACGACGCCCAGCTGAACCTGGAGGCCACCGCGGACGCCAGGGCGCGACGGGCCGTCGCCAGGCCCCCGCGATCCGAACGGCTCCCCGGAGGCACGCAAGCGAGAGCTCGAGCGGCCAGACCCATCGTCGCCAGCACGCGCACCATTGGCACCGACATTCAAGCACCCAGCCAGAGTGCCAGAAATTTCTATGACAACACTGCGCTCGCGGCCATTAGGCCCAAAGGAAGATCGTGGACCTCACGATTGGCCCTCTACGCCATCGTCTCCCCTGGGCACGCTGTCGAACTTAGTGATATCACGCACTCGGAAGGCCAGCGCGGAGAGACGCCCGTCTCGACGCCAGAGCCACAGAGCTGCTCGGACACTCGCAAGCCTTCCAGGACGGAGGCCCAGTGGATAGAGCGTGGCAAATTGCTGCCCAACTCGACTGGAGCGGGCCAACCTACGGCACGACGCGCGACGACTGGGCCACCCCTGTCATGTTCACGCACCTGCTCCGCGCGCGACGGAAAAGGTCCTTCCTGCGACGCGCCCCAACCACCAGACGCGACCCCGGGGCCGCCGCCGCGGTCGAACACGGCCTCGACTGCTTCGCCAACACGCGGCTACATTGCACTAGAGGCAAGGGCCACACGCACGGCTCGCCAGCTCGGCCCCCTCACCAATTCCCCCCGCCGGGACCACCACGCCCAGCAGGGAAAGGTCGGGGTAGACATCTCGGGCGGCCCATTCCCGCCGCGCAAATGGCGCATGCAAGAGGAAGAGCATCAGGAGCACGCCGTCTGGAAATGCCCCCGCGCTGGGAGCCCGAGCGAGCTGCTCTGAAAACCGCGATCGCCGAGCAGCAGCGGCGGGACTTCCTGCCGCGCACCAGACGCCGCGGCCTTCTAGCGTCAGCTCGCGATCAACATACGCCCTCACCCCCGGGGCCGATAAATAGACCCCGCGGAGCGCGAAATTCCCCGCCGCAATCACGCGCGCCAGGGGGGGGGGACCAGGCCGCCGTTTCCAGGCTTCACCACCACTGGGCAAGCTCCTCCTCCCACCAGGGTGCGGGGGGCAGCGCACGGCCGCGGACCGCTGCTGGCACAAGACTCGGCACCCCCCGTTTCCCAGCGAACCGACCGTGGACAATCATTCACACAGCACCTTTCAGCGGCCTGTCGGCAGCCCGACGGTGACCGCAAAACGCTTCCCATCGCTAGTACCGACGCGTTGCGTCAATGAGCCCACCACCTCGCCTATTCTCTCCAGCACACCCAGGAACAGTCAGCTCCTGTGCTAAACCAGTGCCGCCGAGCACAAGCTGCCTGGGACGGCGTCCAGCAGGCCCTCCGTCATGCCGCCTCCCTTTGGGCGTCCCTCCAGGACAACCTCCAGGCCTTCCTTGCTGCTCAAAGCGTGGCACACCAGTGCTGGCGCCCTCTCCCCCCTCGCCGCGGGCTCCGCGAACCGTTGGCTCCTGTTCCGCTGCCCTCCTTCTGGGCCGCCGCGGGGGGGAGGCCCAAGGCAGCGCCGCCACTGTCAGGGCGCCGCAGCACGCCTGCCAAGGCGTGTGCACAGCCGGCGTCCCTCTGTTTGCGAGCGCGCAGAAAGGGCGAGCCTCGTCCTCATCGCCACGTCCCGCCTCTGCTTTCCAGTCGGGGTCCCCATCGACCGCGCCAGGGGGGGAGAACAACCTCCCCACCCCTGATCGCACACGCGGCACACCCCGCCACATGAGGTTGGCGCGGAGGGCGCTTGCAGCCCTCGCGCAAGACGGACTTCGGGCCGCCGAACTGTTGCACTCTATCCCTCTCTCTTCTTTCCATCCTCGCCATCGTCTTCCCTCTTTCCTCCCCATGATCGTCCTCCCTTCACCCCATCCTCCTTTGTCCTTCCCATCCCCGGCTCTATTCCTCACTCCTCTTTTTCTTCCTCCTCCTTCCTGTCTCCTTCCCCCCTTCTGCTTCTCATCATCATCATCATCATCATCATCATCATCATCATCATCATCAGCAGCAGCAGCAGCAGCAGCATCAGCATCAGCATCAGCAGCAGCATCATCATCAACATCAGCATCATCATCAGCATCATCAGCAGCAGCAGCATCACCATCCGCATCGCCATCGTCACCACCATCACCACCCATCATCATCACCACCACCATCATCATCACCAGCATCATCATCATCATCAGCAGCAGCAGCATCATCATCATCGCCATCACCATCATCGTAATCACCATCATCCGTATCATCAGAAGCAACCGCACCGTCACCAGCAGCATCATCATCATCATCATCATCATCATCATCATCAGCAGCAGCAGCAGCAGCAGAGGCAGCATCCTCATCATCAGCAGCATCATCCTCATCATCTCCTCCTCCATCATGATCATCCCACCTCCTTCTCTTCATCATCCCCATGATTCCCTCGAGTCGTCCCGCTGTCACACAGAACAGGCCGTTCTGCCAATGGTCGCCGATTGTATGTTTTTTTCTTGCGCAATAAAGCATCAGTCCAGACTCACGAGTGGCAGTGGCCACCACGCATGACAATTGGCTCGCACCTGCTCCTGTTTAGTCCTGTCGTCATCAGTCTTTCCTCCTCCCCCCTTTTCCCTCCTGCTCCTCCCTCCTCCTCCCTCCTCCTTCTCCTCCTCCTCCTCCTCCTCCTTCTCTTCCTCCTCCTCCTCCTCCCCCTCCTCCTGCTCCTCCTCCTTCTCCTCCTCCTTCTCCTCCTCCTTCTCTTCCTTCCTCCCGCCCCCTCCTCCCCTCCCTCCTCTCCCCCTCCCTCCTCCTCCCTCCTCCCTCCCTCCTCCCTCCCTCCTCCTCCCCTCCTCCTCCCTCCTCCTCTTCCTCCCTTCCTCCTCCTCCTCCTCCTTCCTCCTCCTCCTCTCCTCCTCCTCCTCCTCCTCCTCCTCCTTCTCCTTCTCCTTCTCCCTCCTCCTCCCCTCCTCCTCGCACCCAGGACGGGCGGACGGGGCGTCCCATGCGCTCCGTGCTCGTGAGCGAGCTGGTGAACTTGTGGGGACTTCCACCGCTGCCGCGCTTGAAAAGCAGTGCTTCGATCTCGCGCTCCTCCTCCTCCTCCTCCTCCTCCTCCACCTCCTCCTCCTCCTCCTCCTCCTCCCTCCTCCTCCTCCTCCTCCTCCTCCCCCTCCTCCTTCTCCTCCTCATCCTTCTCCTCCTCCTCATTACCATCATCATCAGCATCATCATCATCCTCATCCTCATCCTCATCGTCATCCTTTCCTCCCTCCCTCCCTCCTGCCCTCCCCCCTCCTACTCCTTCCTCCTCCCTCATCCCCCCCTCTTCCTCCTATCCGTCTCCCTCCTGACATATCCATTGTACTCCCCTTGCTTCTGCACCCAGTTGGGTGGCCTGGCACACGCGTCGGAATACATCGCTTGGCATGTGTGAACCGTTACCGCGCATCGAGGAATCAAACAAAGCTGACCAGCATGACGCAGCCTATCAATTAGCCCAGCATGAGGGTGGACGTGCGCTGGGAGACTCCAGGAACCGAGCGCGCCAGAGAGTGATGCAGAGAGGAGGAGTGGAAGAACACAGGACAAGGAGTAAGAGCAGAGGTGAGGGCAGGGGAAAGGAGGACGAAGACGAAGACGACGACAAAGGGTCGCCTGGCTTTCGGGTCATGATTCGGCTCTCTGGCGGCCGTTCGGGACGATCCATACCTCACCAAAACAGGCTCGGCTAGGCGCAGATGCTGGAACGCATCCCGAGGCAGGAGAACCACCAGGAATTGACGACGACGACGACGACGACGACGACGACGACGACGACGAGCGGCAGCAGCAGGAGCTGGCACGGGGCGCGCCTCCTCCGGGGGGCCGCGCGCTCGCGCTCCGCGCCATGCGCCTCCGGGCGGCCGCGCGAGCGGGCGCGCGCGGCGCCCTCGCCGGCCTCTGGTCGCCAGCGCCGCTGGGGCCCGGGGGCCCGCCGGCAGCCGCGCGCCGCCTGGCGTCGCGGCGGGCGGTGCACATCTCGGCTGCGCGCCAGGGAGCGGCCCTCCGCCGGGGTGGCCTCTGGGGCGTGCGCGGCCTTCGGGGCCCTGCCGTCCTGGCGCCGCCTGCTGCTCGGAGCGGGCCGATGCGTCGCCTCGCGGCGGGCCTCGGGGGCCCTCGCAGATCGATGCGGGGCGAAGAGTGCCGCCGAGAGAGGGGTCCAGGGGTCCGGCTGCGATGTCTTACGATGTTGCAGAGTTTTCCTGACGTCGGATCTCAGGGGGGGCGCGCGTGGACCGAGCCCGAGCATGCAGGCCGCCAATGCCGCACCCGCATGCGACGCTGAGCCGCGCACCCAAAGGTCCCCTGAGGTCCGACGTCACAAACAAAAAGGCAACCTCGAGGAAAAAGCTCGACTGATGCACTGGACTCCGTCTTTCTGCGGCATCTGCCGAGCCAGATCGAGGCGTGAGGCTCCGGGGCCCGAAGCAGGGCAGAATCGGCAGTTGCAGCGAAAGAGCTGCAGCAGGAGCAGGAGGATGGGGAGGGATGATGGAGGAGGAGGAGGAGGAGGAGGAGGAGGAGGAGGAGGAGGATCCCACCCAGGTCTTTGCCGGGTGGGAGGGGCAGGAAAGGTTTGCATGGCCACAGGATCTCCCTCGACCGCCATGAGCGGCAGCAGCAGCAGCAGGAGGAGGAGGAGGAAGAGGAGGAGGAGGAAGAGGAGGAGGAGGAGGAGGAGGAGGAGGAGGAGGAAGAGCAGGAGCAGGAGCAGGAGCAGGAGGAGGAGCAGGAGGAGGGATAGATGACGTCCCCGCACCGCGTCATGACCCTCAACTATAACTCTCGTGCAGTATCTGTTCTGAGTTATGTAGCGCAATTCATGCCGTTGCCAGCCGCTGCCCCTGCCCAGGAAGCCGCTCTCCTGGCCCGTCTCTGGCACACGGCACATTGTGCCCTTCCCAGGGGAGGTTGGTTTAACCTTGGCCGCTGGAACGGCCCTGCGTTTTCGAGCCTGGTGATTTCCACGTCGGCGGCCCTCGTCCGTTCGAGCCTGGTCACGATCGAGTCCTGGCGCACTCTGATGCCGCTGCTTCGTAGGTCCGCGGATGCTTGCCAGCCCTACCGACGCGTTCTCGGCGGCGAGCTGTCCCCTCCTTTTTGGTCCCAGCCATCCTTTGCGGAGTTCCTGGAGTCGGCCTCGCAGGCCTTCCCGAGACCCATAGGGCGCGACCTTGTGACCTCGTCCCCTGCCTCGCGTGACCTCCTTTCCGCCTCCGCTGCTGCTGCGATTGCTGCGCTTCCCCCGCCCCCTCCCCCTCCTCCTCCTCTTCCTGAGCAAGGTCAGTCAGCCAACGCCCGAGGGTTTGGAAGAAAGAGCTTGAGAATTCAAGGTGCCCTGGCCAAGGCTATGCTCGAGGTGCGATTCCCTGACCCTCTCGTCGACGTCTTTGTTGCTCGTCTTTCCTCGTGGCTCCCTTGCTCCGAGGCCGTTATCCGAGCATGGCCCTGGCCCCAGGTCCGCACCACTCTGAATCGTGCCCCGCCTGCGATCGCAGGCGCCGTCCTTAAGCTGCTGATCGGCGGCTGGACGACCGACGAACGCTTCCAGATCCGTTGCTCGTGTATCCTAGGGTGCGTGCCGAACGGCCTCGACCGTTGCGGCGACTGCATCCGCCACTACTGGTCCTGTCCCCGCTTTCTGTCCATTCTTGCTCTCGTGCTCCAGGTCCTTCTCTCCCTGGCTGCCCTGTCCAGCGTCTTGGTCTTTCGAGCCCGTCTCTTGATTCCATCGCCATCCCTGCTGCTGCTACACTTCTCTATAATGCTCTGAATGCCGAGCGAGCCTCGCTCGAGTCGCTCTCTTCCCATAGAGAGCGCGCGCTGGCTGCCACTGTGCGGTTCCAGCTCCGACGGCGGTGATCGGAGTCAAGGACCGCGGCCGCCTCTCTGGGTACGTGCGAGGAGGAGGGATAGATGAGGAGGAGCAGGAGGAGGGATGGAGGAGGAGGAGGAGGAGGAGGAGGAGGAGGAGGAGGAGGAGGACGAGGTGGGTGAGGAGGAGGAGGAGGAGGGTTGGAGGAGGAGGAGGAGGAGGAGGGTTGGACAAGCTAGGTGCGATCGCGTCATATCTGACATCCTACCCCTCCCTCCCATCCCTTACCATGGTGCAGATCCCCTCTTTACTCGCACAGTCGGATGTCGAGCAGGGCAATGATCCCGAAAGGGTACGTGATGCATTGTAGAGCACGGCATGGCATGGCGTAGAAGAGCACCCCACAGCGTAGGATCAACCTAGCATTGCATTGCACGCCGTGGCATGGCACGGGAAATGACGCCAGCGCTGCAGCGGGAGCACGAGTCGAAACGAGCGGAAGCGCGGAAATGAGGCCAGCGCTGCAGCGGGAGCACGATTCGAAACGAGCGGAAGCACGGAAATGAGGCCAGCGCTGCAGCGGGAGCACGAGTCGGAACGAGCGGGGCCCGAAAGTGAGGCCGGCGCCTCAGCGAGAGCAGCACTTTGGAAAAAAATGCAGGCGAAGACCCAACTCCGGGGAAACCTGTGTGTAAAAAACAGTACGCGGGGGGGGGGTCGGACACTCCCAGGCCGTCGTCAGGGGAAGAGGGAGAGTAGTATTCATATTGAGTAATTGTGGAGGAGGAGGAGGAAAGGGGAGGAGGAGGAGGAGGAGGAGGATCCCTGGGCCACTCCTGCCCGGGGGCCGCTCTGGCGCGCAGCCGCGCGTCGTGGACGACGTCGACGACGACCCGCTGGCGGCCAGGCCTCGCGCCGCGCGCGCCACGAGCGGCGGGCCCCTCGGCGGCGGCGCGGAGGCCGCCGCGGACGGGCCCCGCGGCCAGGCGGCGGCGCCCTCCGCCGCGCCGCGGCCGGGCGGCCGGCCGGCTGGCGCCGCCGCGGAGGTGCCCGCCGCCGCGCCGGCCTCGGGCAAGACGCCTTCAGCAAGCAGTGGCGGAGCGTCCTGGTTCGCCTTTCTAGGCCCACCAAAGGATGTGCTAAGAACCTTCTCTTGTGGTCTGCACGGGATGTTATGTTGGAACATTTCTGGCTGGGGTTGTCTTGTTTTAGCACGTCGGGCCTATGTTGTAGGAAGATTGTTCTTGTCATTCGAGCATTTCTGGGTTCTCAGAACGTGTCGTGGTAGGCCTTTGGGAATGCCGGGACAGTCGGTCCCTGCTCAACTTCATTCGGCTACGCGTAGAGTGGAAACCCATGCCAAGAGACACCCTGTTTGCCTCCCAGGTGCCTTGGGTTTCTTGGGTTCCGGTGGTTTTGCTGTGGAGGGCGTGGCGCTCCTGCGCCAAAAGTCAGCAGGAACGTCCGGGGGTCTCAGGGTTGGATTTCTTGTGGAAGGTTTCTTGTGGTCGAGCCTCTACTGTAAGTCCAGGCCTCCCAAACAAAGTCCAAGTAAGTGTGGTCGGAGCATCGCCGACCTATCGACGATGCGGCTCGATGTGGAGGCCGATGTTCTGCACGCCGACGGCGCAGACGCACCGCCGACGTCGCCAATGCATCGGCGATGCGGCACGATCCTCCGCCGAACGCCCGAACGCCTTTATTCGGCTACGCGTAAGACCCTTACATCCTCCCGTCCAGAACAAATCACGACGTAGGGCTTTTGTCCATTTTCGGCCTCTGGGGGCCCTCACCAGGTTCCAGGACCGTAAACGACTGGATGAAATGCCATTGCGGGGGAAGGCGTCCAGACGCCTGGGGAGCCACGTGGTGAAAACATCACGACGTCGGATGTCTGCGGTTCGGCTACGGTCACGATTTTTCGGTTCCAGGCGGTGAAGGAGTTGGTGCCTCAGGATGCATCTCAGCAGTTGCGCCTCGCCGCGAGCGTTCCGGGGGGGGGCCCAAATCGTCCCGAACGGCCGCTGGAGCCTTGAGCCACGTCCCGAAAATTGAGTGGGCCTTCGCTGAGGTGATCGCTGGTGCGAGCCCACAGTGGCCCCTCTCGGCACTTGTTTGCGCGCTTGGATCTGTCCCCCTCGCGGCCCCCCTGACGCCGTGCACCAGAGGTCACTCTTGCCGAGAGTGCCTAGGGTCACCCCTGCGCGTAGCCGCCTCAGCGCCGTCCTTCCTCGACGTCCTCAGCCTCTCGGGCCGCACCCCCTCCTCGCCGTCCGCGGCGCGGCGCGGCGCCGTGCTGGGATCGTCCGTCGGGCCTTCCACGCCGCGGAGTGGCTCCGCGCCCGGCGCGGGCAGAGCAGAAGCCGACGGCCCAGACTTCCCCAGGAGAATAGACGTGCCAGGGGGCGTGCCCGTGTACCTCTACACGGACGACATCGACGAGGGCACCAGGGAGCAGCTCATGAACTTGGCGCGCAGCCGCATGCCGGTGGGCTACGTCTCCGCGATGCCAGACGTGCACCTCGGAAAGGGGGCGACGATCGGCTCAGTGTTCGCGTCCCGGGACTACGTCTGCCCCAACGCTGTGGGTGTGGACATCGGCTGCGGCATGTGCGCCGTACCCATCGAGGGGCCGCTGCTGCGCAGGGACCTGTCGGAGAAGCAGTTGCTGTCCATCCAGCGCGGCCTTAGGGCCACGATACCCACGGGCTTCGAGTCCCACGGCAGGAGCACCCGCGAGATGGAGGACGCCGTCCGCGAGCTGGTCAGCGAGCACCGGCCGACCAGCTGGCTGCGGCAGACGCTGGCCGCCAAGCACACCAGGCAGCTGGGTACCCTTGGCGGCGGCAACCACTTCGTCGAACTCGTGTACGACGAGGCCGACAGAGTGTGGATGATGCTGCACAGCGGCTCTCGCAACATCGGGAACGTGACCGCGCAGCACTATGACCAGGTCGCGGCCAGGCAGTGCGGGGGAAAGCCCGAGGCTTTGGCTTACCTGGAGATCAAGTCAAAAGAAGGAAAGGATTACTTGACTGACATGACATTTTGTCAATCCTACGCGCGCCAAAACCGCCGCTTCATGATGGAGGCGTTCGCGCACGTGCTTAAAAGGGAAACGGGCAGGTCCACCTCCTGGAGCAAGATGGTGAATATACACCATAATTATTGTGAGTGCGAGAGTTGCAGGCATCGCGACGAGAAGACTGGGGCTGAGATTGAGGAAAAGTTGTGGGTGACCAGGAAGGGCGCCACCAGCGCTAGAAAGGGACAGCTCGGCATCATCCCAGGCAGCATGGGCACTGGCTCCTACATCGTCCGGGGCAAAGGGGAAGCAGAGTCTTGGCAGTCATGCTCCCATGGGGCAGGAAGGTCCATGTCCCGGGCCAAGGCGTTTCGCAGCGTTAGCAACAAGCAGTTCTTCGACCACATGAAGGCCCACGGCATTGTCTGGGACTCGCGCTACGCGGAGAAGGTGAAGGACGAGGCACCGATGGCCTACAAGGACCTGAACGAGGTGATGCACAACCAGCGGAGCCTTGTGGAGATCGTTCACCACTTGCGGCCCTTGATCAACATGAAGGGGTTCTGAGAGTGTGGGCGCGTCTCCCTCCTCATGGGATCCACGTCTGGGCCCTCGTCAAAATCAAGACCACGGACCTCTCCTGGGGCGCGTCCTGGCAAGAGTTTCACTAACTAGCTATTTCGAGGAGGCTCCAGCCGTGGCCACGAGGGCGCCCCAGGAGGCCGAAAAGACCAGAGGTCCTAGGTCATGGATCCTGGACCTACGTCCTCGACCCTCGACGCCGAAAAAGTGAAAAGCCTGGGTCCTCGATCCTGGATCCTCCCTCCCCTCCGTCCGGAAGTCCCCAGACGTCTCCGCAGAGGTCTTCGCTGGGCCTGCAGAAGCCCAGGCACACCAGAAATGCTCATAGCTGGGAGTTGTTTGTCTGAAGTGGTCAAACACTTCCGATACCTCGGAAAAGCCTCAGGGTAAATGTACCCGATCTGGGATCGTCCTTTCCCCTCCTTCGGAAGAAGGAGAACGATGAGAAAAAGGAGGAGGAGGAGGAGGAGGAGGGGGAGGAGGAGGAGACGGAGGAGGAGGGGGAGGTGGGAAGGAGGAGGAGTAGAAGGAGGAGGAGAAGAATACGGAAGGGTCCCCCTTCCTCCTCTTCCACCTCCTCCTCCTCCTCCTCCTTCTCTTTCCCCCTCCTCGGCGTCCGCCGACCCCCTGCGCGCCCCTCCTCCTCCTCCTCCTCTTTCCTCCCCCTCCTCCTCCCCCTCCTCCTCCTCCTCCTCCTCGTACTCCTCCTCCTCCTCCTCCTCCTCCTCCTCCTCCTCCTCCTCCTCCCCCTCCCCTCCTCCTCCTCCTCCTCCTCCTCCTCTCCTCCTCATTCCTCCTCCTCCTTTCCTCCTCTCCTCCTCCTTCTCCTCCTCCTCCTCCTCCGCCGTCCTTCTCCTCCTGATCCTCCTCCTTCTCATCATCATCATCAGCAGCAGCAGAATCTGCATCATAATCAGCAGCAGCATCATCATACTGAGTTTCAGCATCGTCGTCTAGGTCATCATCATCAGCAGTATCAGCAGCAGCATCATCATCAGCGGCATCATCAACACCATCAGCATCATCATCAGCAGCAGCAGCATCAGCAGCAGCAGCATCTTCTTCATCATCAGCATCATCCTCGCCCTTCATATTCCTCATTTCCCCTCCTCCTCATCTTCCCCCCTCCTCCTCATCATCCTGCTCCTCCTTCTCCTCCTCCTCCTCCTCCTCCTCCTGATCATCATCATCAGCATCATCATCATCATCATCAGCAGCAGCAGCAGCAGCAGCATCCTCATCATCATC
>CAUYUJ010016473.1:231396-276041 GCA_963575745.1 Prorocentrum cordatum | reverse complement strand
TCTCGGGCTGCTGATGCTGACGTCCGTCCTCCTGGCAAGCGTCGTGCCATTCCGCCCTCCTCTGGGGCGGCGCTCGGAGCCGACGGACCCGCTGAAGATGCTGAAGACGGAGAATGGGCTGGAGTGTCAGATGATTATCTACGAAATATGATGCGTTCAGAGTGGAATTGTCTCAAAGAGTCCATGCAAGAAGAAGTTGGCAAGACGGTCGCCGCCTCGGTTGCAGAATCGAACAACATTGTCATTCAAGCTCTTGACGCCGTCAGGGCCCAGCTCAACGGGCAAGCCTCCTCCCTTGACCAGCAGGTGCAGTCCGCCATTCAGCCGTCGCTCGACGAGATCGGTAAGAGGTTTCAGAAACAGTTCGATGTTCATGCGGCGCGCCTGGATGAGCATGATGAGATGATGGGCAAGCATGACGAGAAGTTGCAGGGCCTGCAGGGTGAGCTGGCTGAGTTCAAGAAGTTGCTTGCGGTCGCTGAGGAGAGGCCCGTGGTCCCCGTCGCGGTGCCGTCGGGCTTCTCCCGCGACCCTGACCACACGCTCGTGGTGGTCATGTCGCAGGTGCCGACCACCCTCGCCTCGGTCAAGACGTCGCTGGACGAATGGTTGCTATCCTTGGCGTTCAAGCCGGAGGACTACAAGATTGCGGGGCCTTCGCCTAGCCGCCGCTTCCTCATCAAGTTTGGCGGGCTCGTTGCGCCCGCGACCCGTGAGGTGCAGATGGTTCTCTCCAAGCTTCGCGAGAACGGCGTCTGGAGAGAGTTCTGGGCTGAGGTCGACGGCGCACCTGCGCGCCGTCTCCACCTGGGCCCTGACGAGAGCCCGCAGCAGGTCAAGCAGGACACCACACTGCGCAAGTGCATGGATGCCCTCCAGGAGTTGCGCGGGGCGGGCTCCAGGATCTTCCTGGACCGCGAGTGGGGGGCGCTTTCCTTCGGATGGGATAAGGTGCTGCGGGTCGAGGTCTTCCACGGCGAGTCCCCCCCGAACCTGTGGCGGGTCGTCGAAGGCCTGCAGAAGCATCGGATCTCGAAGGCGCAGGCCATCGCAGCGACGAAGGCGCTCACGGACCCTCCCAAGGAGCTCCAGTGGTGCCTTTGACGTCGCCTCCGTCTTCCACTTCAGTACGAATGGGTGCAATGGGTCTCCGCCGCCTCTGCGGTTTGCGACATGGAACTGTCGAGCGCTACTTCAGGCTGCTGGGGCGAAGGCTAGCATGAAGAAGAACTACCTCGCGCGGCTGCGGCCGCACCACGCGATCGCGTCGCTGCAGGAGGTCCACCAGGACGAGCTCCAGCTGCGCGCGTTCATGAACCAGATCTACCCCGAGTCCGTGCTGATCACGAGCTTCGTTCGCGCGGAGAGGGCGGGCCGCGTCAAAGGTGGGGTCGCGATTTTGCTTCCGAAGCTATCTATGGCGGGAGGGGCTATGACGACAATCTCGCATGATAGCCTCGTGATTTGGAGAGTGCTGAGTCTGGATCTCCAGAGGGGTGATGTCTTACTCACGGTCTTCAACAGGCATAATCATGTTTTGTGCTCGGACGACATCCGTCGTGCGACTGCGTCCATCGACGCTGCGCTGAGGGCCGCCCAGGGCGACCCTATTCACAGGCTGGCGGCGGTCAACGGCGATTTCAATTTTGCCGCGGATGAGGCGCTCATCCTGCACGCCCCCTCGGCCGCCATTCGGCGGTCGCGCCGTCGGCTGCGCTGCCGGGCTACGATCTGGAGGAGGTCGCCGGCGCGCGTGCTCGAGTTCGAGGGCGACGAGCCGACGCACTACGTCAAGGACACCAACGAGTCGTCCTGCATCGACGGGGTCTTTTGCTCCCTGGCCAGCTGGCAGGCCTGCAATATATACATCACCTCGTCGACGATCGAGTCGGCGGCCGCTGTCCCTGACAAACATGATGGACCCACGAACCCGGAAAGGGATATAGACATGTGGAGCATGGGCACGTTTTCACGATACCCAACGGGGCAACACCTCACGAAACATCCCACGAGACACCTCACGAAACATCCACGAGACACCTCACGAAACATTCCGCGAGACACCTCACGAAACATTCCAGGAGACACCCCGCGAAACATTCCACGAGACACCCCACGAAACATTCCACGACGACAGGCAACCACTCAACCAAGGCGGTGTGGTCGTGCTGGGTAGTGGTCGTGCTGGGGTGTGGTCGTGCTGGGGGGTGGTCGTGCTGGGGTGTGGTCGTGCTGGGGGGGTGGTCGTGCTGGGGGGTGGTTGTGCTGGGGCGTGGTCGTGCTGGGGCGTGGTCGTGCTGGGCGTGGGTCGTGCCTGGGTGTGGTCGTGCTGTGGTGATCCGTGCTGGGGGTGTGGTCGTGCTGGGGTGTGGTCTTGCGAGGTGTGGGGTCGTGCTGGGTGGGGTCGTGCTGGGGTGGGGTCGTGCTTGGGGTGGTCGTGCTGGGGTGTGGTCGTGCTGGGGTGTGGTCGTGCTGGGGTGTGGTCGTGCTGAGGAGTGGTCGTGCTGGGGTGTGGTCGTGCTGGGGGGTGGTCGTGCTGGGGGGTGGTCGTGCTGGGGGTGTGGTCGTGCTGGGGGGTGGTCGTGCTGGGGCGTGGTCGTGCTGGGGCGTGGTCGTGCTGGGGCGTGGTCGTGCTGGGGCGTGGTCGTGCTGTGGTGAGGTCGTGCTGGGGTGTGGTCGTGCTGGGGTGTGGTCTTGCTGGGGTAGGGTCGTGCTGGGGTCGGGTCGTGCTGGGGTGTGGTCGTGCTGGGGTATGGTCGTGCTGGGGTGGGGTCGTGCTGGGGTGGGGTCGTGCTGGGGTCTGGTCGTGCTGGGGTGTGGTCGTGCTGGGGTATGGTCGTGCTAGGGTGGGTCGTGCATTTCGCTCGAGACATCCTGCCAAAATTCCAGGAAATCGTACAAAAACAAAGGAATTAGTCGAGACATCATCGAAATTCCTTCGCGCGGGGCGCTTTTCCGCGTCGCGGTCGGCTCTGCAAAACAAGCGTTTCGCTCGAGACATCCTCGGCAAACTCTGCGGAGCAAGCGTTTCGCTCGAGACATCCTCAACACACGAAAAAGTGGCCCGCACCCTGTGATTTATCGATCGGGATTTCAAAACAACGTTTCGCTCGAGACATCCTCAAATTTTAAATTCGCCGGCCTCCTTCGACCTCGTTATTTATCAGGACTGATGGACCCACCGAACTCGGATAAGGGATATAGACATGTGGAGCATGACACGTTTTCATGATCCAACTGTGCAACACCTCACGAAACATCCCACGAGACAACTCACGAAACATCCCACGAGACACCTCACGAAACATTCCGCGAGACACCTCACGAAACATTCCACGAGACACCCCGCGAAACATTCCACGAGACACCCCACGAAACATTCCACGACGACAGGCAACCACTCAACCAAGGCGGTGTGGTCGTGCTGGGAAGTGGTCGTGCTGGGGTGTGGTCGTGCTGGGGGGTGGTCGTGCTGGGTGGGTGGTCGTGCTGGGGGGGTAGTCGTGCTGGGGGGTGGTCGTGCTGGGGCGTGGTCGTGCTGGGGCGTGGTCGTGCTGGGGCGTGGTCGTGCTGGGGCGTGGTCGTGCTGGAGCGTGGTCGTGCTGGGGTGTGGTCGTGCTGTGGTAAGGTCGTGCTGGGGTGCGGTCGTGCTGGGGTGTGGTCTTGCTGGGGTGGGGTCGTGCTGGGGTGTGATCGTGCTGGGGTGGGGTCGTGCTGGGGTGTGGTCGTGCTGGGGTGTGGTCGTGCTAGGGTGGGGTCGTGCTGGGGTGGGGTCGTGCTGGGGAGTGGTCGTGCTGGGGTGTGGTCGTGCTGGGGGGTGGTCGTGCTGGGGTGTGGTCGTGCTGGGGGGGTGGTCGTGCTGGGGGGTGGTTGTGCTGGGGCGTGGTCGTGCTGGGGCGTGGTCGTGCTGGGGCGTGGTCGTGCTGGGGTGTGGTCGTGCTGTGGTGAGGTCGTGCTGGGGTGTGGTCGTGCTGGGGTGTGGTCTTGCTAGGGTGTGGTCGTGCTGGGGTGTGGTCGTTCTGGGGTGTGATCGTGCTGGGGTGTGGTCGTGCTAGGGTGGGGACGTGCTGGGGTGGGGTCGTGCTGGGGTGTGGTCGTGCTGGGGAGTGGTCGTGCTGGGGGGTGGTCGCGCTGGGGGGGTGGTCGTGCTGGGGGAGTGGTCGTGCTGGGGGGGGGGGGTCGTGCTGGGAGGTGGTCGTGCTGGGGAGTGGTCGTGCTGGGGCGTGGTCGTGCTGGGGCGTGATCGTGCTGGGGCGTGGTCGTGCTGTGGTGAGGTCGTGCTGGAGTGTGGTCGTGCTGGGGTGTGGTCTTGCTGGGGTGGGGCCGTGCTGGGGTGGGGTCGTGCTGGGGTGGGGTCCTGCTGGGGTGTGGTCGTGCTGAGGTGTGATCGTGCTGGGGTGGGGTCGTGCTTGGGTGGGGTCGTGCTGGGGTGTGGTCGTTCTGGGGTGTGATCGTGCTGGGGTGTGGTCGTGCTGGGGCGTGGTCGTGCTGGGGTGGGGTCGTGCTGGGGAGTGGTCGTGCTGTGGTGAGGTCGTGCTGGGGTGTGGTCTTGCTGGGGTGTGGTCTTGCTGGGGTGGGGCCGTAGCGTTTCGCTCGAGACATCCTCAAATTTTAATTCGCCGGCCTCAAAAACAAGCGTTTCGCTCGAGACATCCTCAAATTTTAATTCGCCGGCCTCAAAAACAAGCGTTTCGCTCGAGACATCCTCAAATTTTAATTCTCGGGCTCGTTATTCCCGGAAAGGGCTCCGGCCCAGGGTTCTCTTTTTACTAGGTAAACTAGTCCCCCGGTGCCTGCTTGAAGGAGGCCGGCGAATTGCCGGCGAATTTTTTCCCTGATAAATAACGAGGTTGAAGGAGGCCGGCGAATTGCCGGCGAATTAAAATTTGAGGATGTCTCGAGCGAAACGCTTGTTTTTTTGTGTTATAGATTTGTCCTCTCCTGGGGACTGAATTCTGAGGGGACCACCTCCCGCCCGACCACCCCCCCCCAGCAATACTACCACCCCACAGCACGACCAACCCCCAAACAGCACGACCACCCCTCCAGCACGACCCATCCCCAGCTACGAACCACAACCCCAGCACGACCCCACCCCGCACGACCCCACCTATTCACGACCACACCCCAGCACGATCACACCCCAGAAAGACCACACCCCAGCACGACCCCACCCCAGCACGACCCCACCCCAGCACGACCACACCCCAGCACGACCACACCCCAGCAGGACCCCACCCCAGCACGACCCCACCCCAGCACGGCCCCACCCCAGCAAGACCACACCCCAACACGACCACACCCCAGCACGACCTCACCACAGCACGACCACACCCCAGCACGATCACGCCCCAGCACGACCACGCCCCATCACGACCACTCCCACGCACGACCACCTCACCAGCACGTTGACCACCCCCCCAGCACGACCCACCCCCAGGCACGACCACCCCACCCCGACCACCCCACCAGCACTACCACCCTAGCACGACCACACCCCAGCACGATCACACCCCAGAACGACCCCACCCCAGCACGACCCCACCCAAGCACGACCCCACCCCAGCACGACCACACCCCAGCACGACCACACCCCAGCAGGACCCCACCCCAGCACGACCCCACCCCAGCACGGCCCCACCCCAGCAAGACCACACCCCAGCACGACCACACCCCAGCACGACCTCACCACAGCACGACCACTCCCCAGCACGACCCCACCCCAGCACGACCACACCCCAGCACGACCACACCCCAGCACGATCACGCCCCAGCAACTACATCGCCCAGCACGACCACTCCCGAGCCGACCCTCCCAGCACGACCACCCCCCCAGCACGACCACCCCCCAGCACGACCACCCCCCCAGCACGACCACACCCCAGCAAGACCTCACCACAGCACGAACACGACCCACACGACCACCCGCAGCACGACCATGCCCAGCACGATCACGCCCCATCACGACACCCCCAGCACGACCACCCCCCCAGCACGACCACACACCCAGCCGACCACACCCCAGCACGACCACACCATTCGCCACCCCGTGGAATGTTCGTGGGGCGTCTCGTGGAATGTTTCACGGGGTGTCTCGTGGAATGTTTCGTGAGGTGTCTCGTGGAATGTTTCGTGAGGTGTCTCGTGGGATGTTTCGCGGGGTGTCTCGTGGGATGTTTTGTGAGATGTCGCCCAGTTGGGTATCGTGAAAACGTGACCATGCTGCGCATGTCTATATCCCTTTCCGGGTTCGTGGGTCCATCATGTTTATCAGGGAAAAATTCGCCGGCCTCCTTCGACCTCGTTATTTATCAGGGAAAAAATTCGCCGGCCTCCTTCAAGCAGGCACCGGGGGACTAGGTTTACCTACTAAAAGAGAACCCTGGGCCGGAGCCCTTTCCGGGAAAAAAATTCGCCGGCCTCCCTCAAGTTGGCACCGGGGGACAGGTTTACCTACTAAAAGAGAACCCTGGGCCCACGCCCTTTCCGGGAAAAGATATCGGATCATGTTGCTGTGGTTGTCTCGTTCTCAGCTCGCGCCCCTAAGCCCGCGGCTGAGCGCCCTGTTCTACGCGAGCTCTGCCGCGAGCCGTTATTCCTGGAGCGCTTGGCTGGTCTCATTCGGTCGAGTAACTAGTCGTCGATGTCCCCGCCCTTCCGTCTCGAGCATTACAAGTTCCTTCTTCGCCAGGCTGGTCTGGAAACTCGCGATCGTCTCTTCCGCCTGCGACCCCAGCACCCTCAGTCGTTACTACTACTTGCTAGGTCCCTGGCACGCGCGGTCTGGGGGCAGGATTGGCGTTTGGCCCGCCGGCTTCAGAACTCGCATCCCGAGACTGACGAGCACATCGTGATCGACGGCGCCAGTGTATCCTTGCGTCATCCGCCTTCGTTTCAGGAGTGGTCTTGCCGCGTCCAGCGCGAGGCTGCCGAAGCTCGTCGCCGCGAGCTCCAAGCTAGACAGGAAAAAGAAGGGAGTGCACAGCAGGTCCGTTTGCAACGGCGTGCGCTGGAGAAGAAGGCAAGGCTGTGGTCCCCGATCGGCAAGCGTCTGTCTCTCTCGGGCGTGGCCGACTCCTCCTCGCACAGCGTCGTGACTGACCCCTCCGACCGCATCGATGCCCTAGGGAAGTATTGGGGCCCTGTCGTTGCCAAGAAGCCGTTCGCTGCTGCCGATGCTCGCTCTTATCTTCGGGAACGCCTGCCTTCTATTGAGGATGTTGTCATGCCGCCGCCGTCGTTACGGTCGATGAGGGAGGTGACCAGGAGGGCGCGCCACAGTGCCGCGGGTGTTGATGGGCTACCGCATGATGCTTGGGGGTGCAATGAGTATGGGATCCGAGTTCGCCGAGTTCCCTTTGATGCCGGGTGATGTCGGGGCAGCGGCTGCTCTTGGAATCTAACGCTACTAGTCAGGCCTTTCTACCGAAGGCCATCACTGAGCACGAGATGAGAGACGGCACATGCACGCGCACCCCAGATAAAATATGGGTTCTCGGTTTGAGGAACACGGACGTGAAGATCATGTCCGCGGTCATGAATCGTGCGCTACGCCCTGTTGTTGCGCATGTCGTCCCCCAGGCCCAGAGGGGGTTCGTGCCTGGGCGGAACTTCGGGTTGAATATTCTGGAAGTTGATGCTCATGCTCGGAAGCTATCGGTTACATGTCCTCATGATCCTGGCCTCCCCCTCCTCTTCTCCCTGGGCTTCGGCCAAGTCTTCCCCTCCCTGAGCCAGGATTGCATGCTGATGGTGCTGCAGATGCTGGACCTCCCTGATGCTCTCCTCCTCTTCGTTTGCTCCCTGTACGCCGCGATCGAGGGCGTCGTCTCGGTCGGCGGGGCGTCGAGGAGGATCTTCTGGACCCGCAGTGGGATTCTCCAGGGCTGCGGGCTCTCTGGGGGCCTCTTTTCGTTAAGTACGGCGCCTTTCATCAGCGACTTGGAGTTATCGGTTGAGGGTCCTGGGCACGGTCTTGTTCGAGCGTGTGCAGACGACGTCGGAGGGGCGGTTCGGTCGCCCGTGGGGCTCCTGCAGGTCTTCCGTATCATGCAGCTTGCTGAGTCCTTCGCCAACCTAGTCCTCAAGATACCGAAATGTAAGGTTGTGCCCTGGCTGGGCGCTTCTCCGTTCCATTGGCGGCCCGTGTGAAGGCCGCGATCTCGGAGGCCATCCCGACTTGGGCTGATCTGGAGGTGGGTTGCTCTACTTGGGCCTATGGTTGGGCCCTGAGGCTGGCCCATGCGACTGCTGGGCGGACCCTGTCGCTAAGCTTCGCCTGCGGGCTCAGGCGATTGGCCGCGGCGCGACACCCCCCAGTGTCTCAGCCATAGTATATAACACCCGTGCGGTGGCCGCGCTCTCGTACGTCGCGCAATTCGCTTGGCTGCCCTCCAAGCTCCTGGCGCTTGAGCTGCCCACGCCGGCGCAGGCCTTTCGGGCGCCGCTTCGCGCCCTCTCGCTGGAGTCCTGGGCGCAGCTGGACCTGTGGGGCGGCCCGCGCGCCCCCCGCCGGGGGCGCGTCGCGGTCGCGTCGCTGGTGCGTGCTGCCGCGCTCACCTCCCCCGGGCACGAGGAGATCCTGAACTCGCTGGTCTCTGTCGTTAACGAGCACGACGACAGGCGCACGCTGTGCATGCTCCGCCTTGGCCGCTTATATCCGAGCTTTTGGCGCTCTCAGTCGTATGTGGAGACGCTGGCGCAAGCTGCCGCTGGACTCGGCCCGCCTGGTCAGCTCTCGCCCATGGTGCCCATCGCTCGCGACGCTGCCCGCGAGGAGCTCTTGGCGGCTGTTGGCCGCCGCCCGCGCCCCCAGCGCGCGGCGCATCGTGCCCATTGTGAGTCGGCTCGTGACGCTGCTCCTTTCGCTGGTGTCCTGGGGCTCAGACTGCGCAAGCTGACGCCGCGTCGCCGCCATGCTCTTGACGAGATAAATTGGGACTCGATTGTCACAGTGCCCAGGAGATGCCCGACGTCGTGGGTGTGGGCTGCAGTTCGTACCTGGTCGGACGCCTGGCTCACTTCGCATCGCGTCCTCCACGCGGATGGAAGGCGGCTCTGTGCTTATGGTTGTGCGCGCTCGCCCGACTCGCTCAAACACTGCGCCCGCTGCCCGAAGCTGTTCTCTGCGATGCGGCAGGCGCTGGGTCGGTCATTCCCTTTGCCAGTGCTGCGGCGTTGGTGTCTTCGTGCCCCGTCCAGTGATAATGCGGCGGTAATGATGGTGGCTTACAGTATGTACAACGTGACCCGCACCATCGCGCAGCGGCCGATTGACAGCAACCGAGCGTTCAGTTGCGCATTGGCTGGAGCACGGGCGATGAGGATGGCGTCTCCGACGCAGCTCTCGGAGCGTGCCGCCCTCGAGGTGGCGGACTTCGCGCTGCCCCGCCCTGGTTCCCCATTATCTTCCTCTTCGTCGTCGAGCTCGCCCTCTGAGTCCTCTGAGCCCCCCACCCCTGCCTCGCCCCTCGCTTCCCCCGTCCCTGTTTGCAGCTCAGTGTGCGAATGCTCGTCGATTTTCCCCTCTTCGCGCTGCCCCGCCCTGGTTCCCCATTATCTTCCTCTTCGTCGTCGAGCTCGCCCCCTGAGTCCTCTGAGCCCCCCACCCCTGCCTCGCCCCTCGCTTCCCCCGTCCCTGTTTGCAGCTCAGTGTGCGAATGCTCGTCGATTTTCCCCTCTCGTGATGCGACTTCTGAGCAGTCCTTTTCGTTCAGCGCCTCGAGTGGGCTGTTGCCTGCGCATGTGTGGCCGGGCCCTGCTGCGAGCCAGCCCATCATTGCTTCAGTCCCAGTGTGCTGCGACACCACCGAGCTCATTCTGTCTACGGCGCCGAGGCCTGCCGTCATTGTTCAGATACCTCGGTGCTCACCAATTCGCTCTGCTCGCATCTTTACTTCTCAGTCTGGCCGAATATTCTCCACCCGCCCGCTCTCTGTGTGCACCCCTGCCCTGTCTGACCACATCGCCCCCTCTCGTCCGTCCCTCCTGAGTGCTGCTACTGCGGGTGTTCCTCCTGCTCCCCTCTCGCTTCCTCCCCCCACCGCCGCCCCATCCGACCTGCACGCTGACTTCGACCTGGCGATGGGCGCGGAGGCCGCGCCCCGCGCCCCGCCGCCGCCGTAGGTGGGCGGACACGCGGCCCTCCCTACGCCCGTCTCCTCCCTGCGTTTCACCCACCCTGTACAGCGCTTCGTGGCCCCATAGGGAGCCCCGCCGAAGGTCCCAGTGCTACCGTCCGCATGCGCCCCGCACACCCAGTACAGCGCGTCGTGGCCCCATAGGGGACCCCGCCGAAGGTCCCAGCGCTACCGTCCGCATGCGTCCCGCCCACCCAGTACAGCGTTTCGTGGCCCTCCTCCCCCTCCTCCCTGCGTTTCACCCACCCTGTACAGCGCTTCGTGGCCCCATAGGGAGCCCCACCGAAGGTCCCCGTACTACCGTCCGCGTGCGCCCCGCACGCCCAGTGCAGCGCTTCGTGGCCCCATAGGGAACCCCACCGAGCGCTACCGTCCGCATGCGTCCCGCACACCCAGTATTATGGCCCCATCGGGAGCTCCACCCAAAGCCCCAGTGCCACCGTCCGAATGCGTCCGGGAAGTGTAATTCGGCATTTTCACCCGCGCAGTGCAGCGCTTCGTGGCCCCATATGGGGCCCCACCGAAGGCCCCAGTGGGACCGTCCGCATGCGCCCCGGGAACTCAATTAGGAATTTTCACCCACCCAGTGCAGCGCTTCGTGGCCCCATAAGGGGGCTCCACCCAAGGCCCCAGTGCCACCGTCCGTATGCGTCCGGGAAATGTATTTTGGCATTTTCACCCGCGCAGTGCAGCGCTTCGTGGCCCCATATGGGGGTTCCACCGAAGCCCCCAGTGGGGCCGTCCGCATGCGCTCCAAAAACCCAATTTGGCATTATCACGCACTCGGTAGAGCGCTTCGTGGCCCCATAGGGGGCCCCACCGAAGCCCTCAGTGGGACCGTCCGCATGCAAACCCACTTCGGCACACCACCCACACAGTACAGCGTTCCCCCCCGCCCAGTGCAGCGCTTCGTGGCCCCATAGGGAGCTTCACCGAAGCAGATATTCACACTCACGGTACCCACAACTGCATATGGTTGGGACCTTCGCCAGGATAATTTTTCGACCCTGACCCCGCCGATCTGCGTGAGGGGTGCCACCGAATTTGAGAAATGTAGCAAATCCCCTGTGATTTTGGACCCTGACCCTACGGATGTGCGCGAGGGGTGCCGCCGAATTTCAGAAATGTTGCAAAACCCTTTTGTTATTGGACCCTGACCCTGTCGATCCGCGTGAGGGGTGCCACCGAATTTCAGACACGATGTTGAGAACCCTTGGGTTTTCGGACCCTGCCCCCGCCGATCTGCGTGAGGGGTGCCAGCGAATTTCAGAAATGTAGCACATCCCATGTGTTTGTTGGACCCTGACCCCGCCGATCTGCGTGAGGGGTGCAACCGAATGTCAGAAATGTAACACATCCCATGTGTTTTTGGACCCCGACCCCGCCGATCTGCGTGAGGGGTGCCACCGAATGTCAATAATGTTGCACATCCTATGTGCTTGTGCACCCCGCCGATCTGCGTGAGGGGTGCCAGCAAATTTCAGAAATGTGGCACATCCCATTTGTTCCCAACCATCCTGTGGTGTTGGGTACTCGTTTTGGAGAGACGTCGCCCCGCGTTCTCCTCCTCTCCTCTCCTCCTCCCCCTTCTCCCTCTTCCATCACCATCATCATCATCATCATCATCATTATCATCATCATCATCATCATCATTATCATCATCATCATCATCATCATCAAACCATTTTGGCTCAAGCCATTTTGGCTCAAGCCACTTGGCTCAAGCCATTTTGGCTCAAGCCGCAGTCAGGAGCTGTACCCCCTTAAATTCCCGATCGCACCAGTACCCCCTTTAATTCCCGATTGTCGTGCCCTCTGAGGCGATGTCGAGTGCTCCTGTGTCTCTGGAGGCCTTCCAGGCGTTTCAGAAAGAGTTGATGGACCAGATGACAAGGAATGACAAGGCGGTGCATGATAAGCTCGACAAGGTCTCCCTTGGCTTGGAAGAGCTGAAGAAGGTGAAGGAAACCCTTGAAGAGCACACAGAATCCATTCAGAAAATATTCCGCCGTCTGGAACTCCTCGAGTCGAACGACGCGGGCAACGCTCCCGGGTTTGCCGCCGAGCCGCCCGCTAAGTATCATCGTGGTCCGGCTGGGGGGCCGTTCGAGCAGCCAGCCTCCGCCAGGTTCTTCTTCCATCGCTGGCTTCAATCCTAAACGTGTGTGGGTGAAAGGCTTTCCTGAGATGTTCAGTCGTACCGTGTTTCAGAACCATTTCGACCAGCAGATCAAGCCTATCGTGGATCCAGTTTACCATCCAGGTTTGCGACTTCGCGCTTTCAACTTCGAGCGCCAGTACAGTTTTGACTGCCCATCTGAGGCAAGTGCCGGTCTTGCGGGCACAGGAGAACAAGGTGAATTGGACTGACCCCACATCCCAACAAGTGGTCCAGCTCCGGGTCATGCCCGACAAACGGTTTGAGCACCGTTTCAAGGAGAAGATTTTGGGGAAGCTTTGGAAATCTTGCCTGGGCAAGTTTTCGTCTCACTCTTCTTGGTCCCAGCAGTATCGTCTTGGAGTGAATGGCCCTAAGGGCAAATTGCTTCTCCTTACAGATCTCCGTGCGCATGTTCTTTTCTCAGCTTCGTAAGTGATGTCCAGAAATGGGACCCCCTTATTGCGACATGATTCCCGAATACACCTATTTGGAACAATGGGGAGTGACCAAGGAGCTTGCTGACGGTTTTGTATCATCTGCTCTTGCAGCGACGCAGTGAGAATACTCAAGGTGGGAGGCTTCGATATCTGTCGCTGCCACTGCCTCTCCTATCTCGCTCCACTCTCCTGTCTTTCTTGGGGACGTTTTGGCTGCATCGTGGAACTGTCAGACCCTCTTCGGAGCTACATCTGGAAGTCATGCCCGCCAATTGGCTACATTCGGATGGGTTCAACGTTTGGCAGCTTATCACCGCGTTGTTTGTCTCCAGGAAACCCATGGTGTTTCTGAAGACTTGGTATCTCTTGGAAAACTTTTCCCGTGCCACTATCTGCTAGGATCCTTTGGAAGGTCTCATGCTGCTGGGGGGCTCGTGGTGATAATATCGAAGGACTTTGGCACTACCGTTCCAGATTGCCATGATCTTCGGGCCGGGTCTATCTTCAGAGTCGCGCTCTCTACGGCCAAGGGGCAGCTTCAGATACTCAACATTCATATTAATCCTGCTTGGGGCTCTCCGACTCGGGAGCGTGCTTTGCAACTAATTCAGGGCGAACTTCTGTCGCGTCGCTCTGGTGGCATGTTCATGGTCCTTGGTGAGTTCAATTTTGTCGAACCCGATGAATTTCGATACGCGCCGAGCTCATCGTCCAACTCTGCCGGGGACACGTCTCGATCCAACCAGTTCTATCGTCTTCTTCCCACTCTTATTGAAATTTGGCAGCCAATGTATACTAGGCGTGAATTCTCCGGCAATCCTCCCGCTATGTCGAAGCTTGCTCGTCTTGACCGCTGTTGCGTTACTTGTCACTCGTGTGCACTCGCAGATATCAAGCCTATGGCGTCTCTATGGTGCTCTTTTTCGGCTCGTGGTTGTCCTTCTGATCATGTTCCTCTTTCGGTTAGTTGGAGGCCCGGGGCCCCACGTCAGAGTTGCCATTCGCCTCGGATACATAAGACTGTTTCCAGCCATCCTCGTTACAGGCTTGAGTTCGAAGCTGCCTATGCCATCCTATATCGTGGACTCGTTTTGGACATCCCCACCAGGCTGACCATTGTCAAAGAATCGGTGCACTCGGCTGCTGCGAAGCTCCACCTTGCCATGCTCTGCACGCGGGGACTGCGAGTTGGGAACGTGTCATTTGTTCGGCGTGCTACTCTTGCTTATCCTGTTCTTGCTCCTCTGGCTTCCCGGTCAAATTCCGACGGTGCTGCCTCCTTGGAAAAGCATTGCCACGATCTTGCCAACGTTGTTTTGGACGATATGGAAGCGGAGCTGTGGGCTGATGCTGAAACTGACAGGGCCTCCCAGCAAGTTCGCTGGGCGGCTATCCAGTTCAGACGGTCTCTATGGCGACCCCACCGTCCCCGGTCTTGTTTGCAGGCAGTGGTAGGTCCCGATGGAACACCTCCGTCTTCGATGGACGAGTCCCTGGAGAATTTCATTGACTTCTGGGAGGAGGTGTTCAGCCCCGTCGATCCTGACCCTTCAGCTATGGCGCAGGTCCGCAGATTCATCATGCCTTGCTCTACTAAAGTTGACGGTATTGTTGTTGACACGGACTGGTTTGCGACGATGCTTGCTCGTAAGAGCCCGTCTGCCCCGGGAATCGATGGTACTACTTGGGATGCATGGGCCAACGCCGGTTGCACGGCCCATGCCTTCTTGCACGACCTGTTCTCAATGTTGGCCGAGACTCCCAACGCCGCCCCGGACTTCAATGCCGGTTGGATCGCCGCTCTTCCCAAGGGGGACAAGTCTGAGGATCTGGCTATGGTTCGGAGGTTTCCGAGCGAGACTCGCCCACCCAACCTTTGCAATATAGATAACAAGGCGATTGCCTGCGCAGCGAACTTGTTTTTGGCATGCTCTGCACGCGACACAGTCCACCCATCCTCCCGGGGCTTCTTGGGTGGCCGAAAGATGCAGGACAACATTTACGAGATTGAGGGCTCTGGGATCATCTGCTGTATCCTGGGCGTCTTGCACCCGGCCCTCGCGATGTTCGACATCAAGGCTGCTTTTCCGAGCCTGATTTGGTCTTGGATCTTCTTTGTTTTGGAGACGGCTGGATTTCCTGGTTTTATAATCCAGGTTTGGCGGGAACTCCATCAGGACTGCCGTGCTCACTTTCGTCTGGGTGGCTCACGTGGGAGGTGGTTCCTGATTTTACGTGGGGTGCGCCAGGGCTGCCCCGCGTCTGGTTCACTACTTGCCATCGTCTTCGACCCGTTTGTCCGCCTCTACCACCACCTCCTTGACCCGCATCTTTGCCTGATTATATCTTACGCCGACGATCTTGCAATGGGGCTTCGCGATCTCTTCTCCCATCTCGCGCTGCTGGTTCCTGCTCTGCAGCTGATGGGAGCTGCTGCCAGTCTGTGGATCCACCCCGGCAAGGCTGTAATCGTTTGGTTGGGCAGTCTCAGCCTGGATGCAGTGCGGCCCCGCATCGCCGCTGAAGTGGGATATTTTGCCTCAGCCAAGGTTTCGCTCTCTGGAGCGCTGCTCGGCGTCACGCTGGGGGGCAACGGCCGCGCGCTGAGCTGGTTGAAGCCTGCGGCCAAGTTCTGGGAGACGATCGCCCCGCTCAAGCAAGTGAGGGGCGGCTTTTGCAAGGCCATGCGAAATTTGAATTGCTACGGAACGCGGATTCTCAGATTTGTTAGCTCTTTCTACGTCCCTTCCCCTGCCGCTTTGAAGACTTTTTTCTAGAGCTGGGCAAGTGTTGTCTGGCTTGCCTCGGCATGCGATCTCTCCTCGTGCGACGTCGGCTCTGAGCGGTTTTGGGCTCCCTGAGTTACCTCGCCTTGAGCTTCTTTCGCGCGCTGCTATATTTCGTAATTCGGACGCCGATGTGTTTCGGACTGTATGTCGTGAGATTGACCGCATCTGGCTCGATGACGAGCGGGTTCTTTGGCCGGCTCGCATGCGTTGGATTCAGTCTTCTGCCATTTACCAAGCGAGAGCGGTTCGCGACTCGCTGAATTCGATACCCCAGTTTAGGATGATACCCGAACCGTCTTCCAAGCAGCTGCACAGGATCCAGCGACAGGCCCCAGACAGCAGTCTTCGTGAAATGATCGCTGCCAGGCTTGTGAATTGGTCCCTGGCCCCTGCCCCTTCCCCCTCTGCCCCCGCCCTCGTGGTCGCCCGCCTCCGGATTCTCAGCCGAAAAGTTAAGCCCGGGATTGTCTTTCATTTAATTGGCACAATTTGTAACGGCTGGCATACGTCCGCGCGGTTTTCCCAGAACGTCTTGGCATGTAGATTATGCGGCAGTGTAGGCGGTGACAAACTACAGCACTATCTTGAATGCCCCACTGTCTTGAGCTTTGTCAGCGAATTAGCGCTCTTCCAGTGGGCTCCAGACGGCCCGCCCATGTTTGTGAAGAAGTGGTGGCTTGCTGTGCACCCCAATCACACCCTAAATAGTTTGATGCAAGCAGCCTTGGTCAACGAGGCGGTTTGGGGGGTGTTTCAATACGCTAGAACGTCCCAGGCGGTGTGCCCTACCGCCCAGTGGATTTCTCACTTCCGCTCGAGACTCCGCGCAACTGCTCGCTTGGATTCTCGGGTTCGGCACTTCATTCACGAAATGCTCAGGTAGGTGCGGGGTGCGTCTCAGTCGTGATTCATTCTGCTTCCTGCATCACAGTCGTGATGCGCCACTTCCGTTTCACTGCTCATTCTCTGTGTCTCTGTCGTGTTGCGTTCTTCCTTCTGCTTCTCTGTTGTCTTCCGTCTTCTTGTCTTTCTTCTGTCTTTCTCTCTCTCTCTCTCGCCCTGCTGCTTTCCTCGTGCTCCGGCTGCTTTTTTTCTGTGTGCGCCTCCCGTCTTCAACTTATTATTGCCGGTTATTTTCCAATCGTGGCTTTCGGTGAAGACCTCGTGCAGTGGAGCATTCGGTGATCATCATCATCATCATCATCATCATCATCATCATCATCATCATCATCGTCATCATCATCATCATCATCACCATCATCATCATCATCATCATCATGATCATCATCACCCGTTTCATTATACCCGTCACACGCTTCGTGGCCCCATCAGGAGCCCCACCGAAGTTCCCAGTGCTACCGTCCGCATGCGCCCCCCCACCCAGTACAGCGTTTCGTGGCCCCAGAGGGAGCCCCACCGAAGGTCCGAGTGCTACCGTCCGCATGCGTCCCCCCCACCCAGTACAGCGTTTCGTGGCCCGAGAAGGTGCCCCACCGAAGGTCCCAGTGCTACCGTCCGCATGCGTCCCCCCCACCCAGTACAGCGTTCCGTGCGTTTCGTGGCCCCATAAGGGGCCCCACCGAACGTTCCAGTGCTACCGTCCGCATGCGTCCCCCCCACCCAGTACAGCGTTTCGTGGCCCCAGAGGGAGCCCCACCGAAGGTCCGAGTGCTACCGTCCGCATGCGCCCCCCCCACCCAGTAAAGCGTTTCGTGGCCCCAGAGGGAGCCCCACCGAAGGTCCCAGTGCTACCGTCCGCATGCGTCCCCCACGCCCAGTACAGCGTTCCGTGGCCCCGCAGGGAGCCCCGCCGAAGGTCCCAGTGCTACCGTTAGCATGCGTCCCCCACACCCAGTACAGCGTTTCGTGGCCCCATAGGGAGCCCCACCGAAGCTCCCAGTGCTACCGTCTGCATGCGTCCCCCCCACCCTGTACAGCGTTTCGTGGCCCCCGAGGGAGCCCCACCGAAGCCCCTGGGACTGTCCGCATGCGTCCCGGAAATTTAATTTGGCAGTTTCATCCCGCGCAGTACGGCGTTCCGTGGCCCCATAGAGAGCCCCACCGAAGCCCCCAGTGGGACTGTCCGCGTGCGTCCCTGAAACACAATCATTGTATTTTCACACCACCCACTACGGCGTTTCGTGACCCCGTAGAGAGCTCCACCGACGCCCCCAGTGGGACCGTCCGCATGCGTCTCGGAAGCCCAATTTGGCATTTTCACCCACCCAGTACAACGCTTCGTGGTCCCATAGGGAGCTCCGCCGAAGCCTCCAGTGGGACTGTCCGCATGCGTCCCGGAAACCAAATTTGGCACACCCCTCATAAGTTTCGTGGCCCCATAGGGAGCTCCACCGAAGCCACCACTGGGACCGCCCGCGTGCGTCCCACACACCAGGTTTTGCATTTTCTCCCCACCCAGTACGGCGTTTCGTGGCCCCATAGGGAGTTCGCCCGACGGCCCCAGCTCTACCGCCCGCATGCGTTCCCCTCCACCCAGTGCAGCGCTTCGTGGCCCCATAGGGAGCTCCACCGAAGCCCCCAGTGGGACCGTCCGCATGCGTCCTGGAAGCCAAATGTGGCACACCCCTCATACGTTTCGTGGCCCCATAGGGAGCTCCACCGAAGCCACCACTGGGACCGCCCGCATGCGTCCCACACACCAAATTTGGCATTTTCACCCCACCCAGTACGGCGTTTCGTGGCCGGAGTTCGCCCGACGGCCCCAGTGCTACCGCCCGCATGCGTCCCCCCCCACCCAGCGCAGCGCTTCGTGGCCCCATAGGGAGCTCCACCGAAGCCCCCAGTGGGACCGTCCGCATGCGTCCTGGAAACCAAATGTGGCGCACCCCTCATACGTTTCGTGGCCCCATAGGGAGCTTCACCGAAGAAAATAGTCACAATTGCGGTACTCACGACTGCACATGGTTGGGTCCGTCGCCAGGATAATTTTTGGATCCTGACCCCGCCGATCTGCATGAGGGGTGCCACCGAATTTCAGAAATGTGGCAAATCCCATGTGTGTTTTGGACCCTGACCCCGCCGATCTGCGTGAGGGGTGCCACCGAATTTCAGAAATGTGGCAAATCCCATGTGCTTTTGGACCCCGACCCCGGCGATCTGCGTGAGGGGTGTAAATTTTTACCCACCCAGCAATTCAGAGCGCACGCTCAGGGCGTGCTAAACCCTTCCCCTTTGGGCCTCCCCCCCTCGCGCGGTCCATCAACCAGGAACAATAAGCAGCAAGGAGCAGAACTGTAACAGTGGAAACTGGAAGCTGCAACTGGTACAGGAAACTGCAAAGCTTCGGCCTACAGCCTGGTGGCCCCACAAGGGGGCCGGCGGATTCTTGTGGACACACTTTCTGTGGAAACATGTATTGCGATGCAGTGCCTGCCTATTTCAAGGATTTGAGTTTTCGTGGCAAAGGCTGGTGTTCGACATCTCAGACTCCGTTCGAAGTACGCGGGCAATATGTGAAATGCCCGGACTGTAGACCAGAATGCATGACGTCACAGTTTGGCACATTTGCTGGCCAGAACAAACGCTGCGTACCGTGCAAGTACCCCGATCGCAGGAACGGCAAGTGCTCCAAAGGTGCAGGGTGTAACTTTTGCCACGCCTGCCCTTTCCGTCTACCTGGGAGTAACGCAGAGCAGCTCAATGCAAAGGAGGGCCTCTGCTCTGGAAGCACGTCCTGACAGCACGCACGCCAAGCCCAGTGCCCAAGCTGAATTCCCCGACGCTGTATCTAAAGGCGTTTTGTCGCGGCGACTTCCGCGGTCCAGCTTCGGAGCCACGCAAATTGAGCTAGCTCCACGGAGGCATAGTATTGGGACCATCCTTTGCTTTTGAACAGCAGGCATGGGTTGCATCAATTACAGTGTTGTTTCCAATACATGGCATGTGCGCGCGAGAGGCATGATGTCGAGCATGGATTACGATTCCGATGTATCCCCGCTCGCGCGCAGGGTTCTCGCTCTCATATCCTGCGGCCATGTTTTTGCGGAGCGCTTACGCGAAAACCAATCCTTCACGGTGTCCGCGCATATCTTTCGTAGTCGATGTATCTTGAACGCGAGCCCCGGATAATTCCGAGCTCGGCAAGAGCAACTCGCCTCTGGCCTATTCTCCAGGAAGGGAAGCAGGGAGCTATCTATGGGGTCGGGTGGAACGCTTCTTACAAAGCCCATGGTCGCACGGCGAAAGGGCCTGCTGGCCGCCTCGTCTCCCTGGGAGACGTCCGCTGTCGCTGTCCGCGGCCTGGGGCTCCGTTTGCGATCTTTCGCGATGCTCATCGCACGCCGGGGGGGGGCCCGAGAGGCTCTTGTCGGCTACACGTGACCCTTGGCCAGAGTGACCTTTGGTGTTGGCCCTAATGGGGTCGGACAGATTTTCTTGAGTGCGCTGGGCCTCGCGTCGGCGCACGCCCTTTCCAAGACCTGGAACGGGCGGCACATGTGGTCAGTGCGGCGGGAGGCCAGATGCAGAAGCGAGCACGTTTCTGGCACGTCTGCCGCCGGATCCTGACGGCGCGGACCTGCCCGCCGTCGGGGCGCGGCTCGCTGGGGGACGCCCCGACGGTGAGGATCGCCAGCCTTCTGGCGTTGGGTTCCCGTCTTGAATAGAACCTTGTGCTCTCCAACCTTCCTCGCATATGTAATTTATATATATACATATATATATATATATATATATATATATTCGTATATTCGCCATATGGTTAGAGAGGGTTGGGTACGCCACCGGGTCATTTCTCCACAGGCGTGGGCGCTCGAGTCCTCCCAGCTGGCTGCCCGCTGGCCGACGAGTTGAGAATGGTACCCCTTCGTGGCGGTTCCGCAACTCTCAGCATTTGCCTGGTGCCTGCGCAGGACTGAAAGATTTGCGCAGTCATCCTCGGACCCGTCGTGGTCGTGGAGAAGGAGGTGGAGGGAGAGGAAGAGAAAGGGCAAAGGGGAAAATGCATGTGTAAGCATGAAATCAAAGTATCTCTATATCTGAAGCGCTCCTCTCGTGGAAAGTTCTGGCGACCATGATGCCTCTTCTCCAATTCCGCGGCGCATGTTTGTTTCGCTTCCTGGGCCCTGCGCTCGAGATATTCTCGACCTGGAGCTGGCCACTGACGGAGGCGAAGTCGTTCCTTTCACTTGCCCTGCAGGTTTTGCAACATCTATGTGTCGGCATGTTTTCCTGCAGGTGTTGCCTTTTTGTCGGTGTTCCGTTCATCATCGGTGCTGGCTTCGCTCTGCCGTGTACTTGATTTGTCGGAGCAGAGCTTGAGGTTCGTCACTTGATGCACTTGATGTGGGAACGACGGGTTGCGGGTTAGCGCGCCCAGCCGAACTGCGCAAGAAAACACTTTGCAGGCATATCAACGTTTCTGTATTCGGGATGCGCCAATCAAGAATATCATTTTGTCGTTCGTCTGCTTGATGGCACAACTAAGGGTTGTGTGGTGCTGCCAGCCAATGCAGCAGCGCCTTTCACGCAGCAGTTTCCAGCAAATTGCAGCCCACGGTATCAGTTCAAGTACAAGGCTGACCGCTGCTTCAACAAAACATGATGGACCCACGAACCCGGAAAGGGATATAGACATGCGCAGCATGGACACGTTTTCACGATACCCAACTGGGCAACACCTCACAAAACATCCCACGAGACACCCCGCGAAACATCCCACGAGACACCTCGCGAAACATTCCACGAGACACCTCGCGAAACGTTCCACGAGACACCCCGCGAAACATTCCACGAGACACCCCACGAAACATTCCACGAGACACCCCACGAAACATTCCACGAGACACCCCACGAAACATTCCACGGGGGTGCGACTGGGTGTGGTCGTGCTGGGGTGTGGTCGTGCTGGGGTGTGGTCGTGCTGGGGGGGTGTGTGGGGGGTGGTCGTGCTGGGGGGTGGTCGTGCTGGGGGGGTGGTCGTGCTGGGAGGTGGTCGTGCTGGGGAGTGGTCGTGCTGGGGCGTGGTCGTGCTGGGGCGTGATCGTGCTGGGGAGTGGTCGTGCTGTGGTGAGGTCGTGCTGGAGTGTGGTCGTGCTGGGGTGTGGTCTTGCTGGGGTGGGTCGTGCTGGGGTGTGGGTCGTGCTGGGGTGGTCGTGCTGGGGTGTGGTCGTGCTGGGGTGGGTCGTGCTGGGGTGTGGTCGTGCTGGGGTGTGGTCGTGCTGGGGTGGGGTCGTGCTGGGGTGTGGTCGTGCTGGGGTGTGGTCGTGCTGGGGGGTGGTCGTGCTGGGGTGTGGTCGTGCTGGGGTGTGGTCGTGCTGGGGTGTGGTCGTGCTGGGGTGTGGTCGTGCTGGGGTGTGGTCGTGCTGGGGCGTGATCGTGCTGGGGTGTGGTCGTGCTGTGGTGAGGTCGTGCTGGGGTGTGGTCGTGCTGGGGTGTGGTCTTGCTGGGGTGGGGCCGTGCTGGGGTGGGGTCGTGCTGGGTGGGGTCCTGCTGGGGTGTGGTCGTGCTGGGGTGTGGTCGTGCTGGGGTGGGGTCGTGCTGGGGTGGGGTCGTGCTGGGGTGTGGTCGTTCTGGGGTGTGATCGTGCTGGGGTGTGGTCGTGCTAGGGTGGGGTCGTGCTGGGGTGGGGTCGTGCTGGGGTGTGGTCGTGCTGGGGAGTGGTCGTGCTGGGGTGTGGTCGTGCTGGGGGGTGGTCGTGCTGGGGGGTGGTCGTGCTGGGGGGGTGGTCGTGCTGGGAGGTGGTCCTCAGAATTCAGGTCCCCAGGAGAGGACAATCTATAACACAAAACAAGCGTTTCGCTCGAGACATCCTCACCATTTTCTGAAAAACAAGCGTTTCGCTCGAGACATCCTCAAATTTTAATTCGCGGGCGCTCAAAAACAAGCGTTTCGCTCGAGACATCCTCAAATTTTAATTCTCGGGCTCGTTATTTATCAGGGAAAAATTCGCCGGCCTCCTTCGACCTCGTTATTTATCAGGGAAAAAATTCGCCGGCCTCCTTCAAGCAGGCACCGGGGGACTAGGTTTACCTACTAAAAGAGAACCCTGGGCCGGAGCCCTTTCCGGGAAAAAAGAAGGCCCCAATACGGCCCTAGCGGCGCCCAAGACGGCCCAAGAGGGCCCCGAGACGACCCCAAGAGCGGCCCAAGAGCAGGAGCCCGAAGCAACGATTCGAGCTTTCCGTTCCAAGAGGCCCCCAGGATGCCCGAAGAGGCCCCCAAGAGGCCCCCGAGGCCCCCAGGAGAACCGCAAGCCGCCCTAAGAGGCATCCAAAATCATTTCCACGAAAGCCCCAACACACAAAGTGTCACTGTCCGCAGTCTTTTTCAAGGATTTTCCTGTGTCTTCCTTTCCCACTAGCCCGCGCTCCACGACGGGTCTAAGACGAGGATAAATCCGTTCCAGAGCATTCCAGAACGCTCTCAGAGCGTTCCGGAAAGCACTGAGAGGGTCGCGGCGCCCGAGACATCATCCAGAGCCGCCAGGTCTCAGAGATTCTCGAGTTATCCTCGCCCGATGTGATTCTCGTCCTGGCCCCGTCTTGCGATGCTGAGGAGTACCAGGAGGGGAACATGATGGACCCACGAACCCGGAAAGGGATATAGACATGCGCAGCATGGTCACGTTTTCACGATACCCAACGGGGCAACATCTCACAAAACATCCCACGAGACACCTCACGAAACATCCCACGAGACACCTCACGAAACATTCCGCGAGACACCTCACGAAACATTCCAGGAGACACCCCGCGAAACATTCCACGAGACACCCCACGAAACATTCCACGAGACACCCCACGAAACATTCCACGAGACACCCCACGAAACATTCCACGAGACACCCCACGAAACATTCCACGGGGGTGCGACTGGGTGTCGGGCTGGGGTGTGTCGTGCTGGGGTGGTGGTCGTGCTGGGGAGTGCGTGGGGGTGGTCGTGCTGGGGCGTGGTCGTGCTGGGGTGTGGTCGTGCTGGGGCGTGCTGTCGTGCTGGGGAGGTCGTGCTGGGGTGTGGTCGTGCTGGGGCGTGGTCGTGCTGGGGTGGGGTCGTGCTGGGGTGGGGTCTGCTGGGGTGTGGTCGTGCTGGGGTGTGGTCGTGCTGGGGTGGGGTCGTGCTTGGGTGGGGTCGTGCTGGGGTGTGGTCGTTCTGGGGTGTGATCGTGCTGGGGTGTGGTCGTGCTGGGTGGGGTCGTGCTGGGGTGGGGTCGTGCTGGGGTGGTCGTGCTCGTGCTGGGGTGTGGTCGTGCTGGGGTGTGGTGGGGGTGGTCGTGCTGGGTGTGTGCTGGGGTGGGGTCGTGCTGGGGTGTGGTCGTGCTGGGGTGTGGTCGTGCTGGGGTGTGGTCGTGCTGGGGCGTGGTCGTGCTGGGGTCGTGCTGGGGGTGTGGTCGTGCTGGGGTCGTGCTGGGGTGGTGGTCGTGCTGGGGGGTGGGTGCTGGGGCGTGGTCGTGCTGGGGTGGGGTGATCGTGCTGGGGAGAAGGAGTGGTCGTGCTGGGGTGTGTCGTGCTGGGGGGTGGTCGTGCTGGGGAGTGAGGTGGTCAGGACCCCAGGAGAGGACAATCTATAACACAAAACAAGCGTTTCGCTCGAGACATCCTCACCATTTTCTGAAAAACAAGCGTTTCGCTCGAGACATCCTCAAATTTTAATTCGCCGGCCTCAAAAACAAGCGTTTCGCTCGAGACATCCTCAAATTTTAATTCTCGGGCTCGTTATTTATCAGGGAAAAATTCGCCGGCCTCCTTCGACCTCGTTATTTATCAGGGAAAAAATTCGCCGGCCTCCTTCAAGCAGGCACCGGGGGACTAGGTTTACCTACTAAAAGAGAACCCTGGGCCGGAGCCCTTTCCGGGAACAAGCGTTTCGCTCGAGACATCCTCAAATTTTAATTCGCCGGCCTCAAAAACAAGCGTTTCGCTCGAGACATCCTCAAATTTTAATTCTCGGGCTCGTTATTTATCAGGGAAAAATTCGCCGGCCTCCTTCGACCTCGTTATTTATCAGGGAAAAAATTCGCCGGCCTCCTTCAAGCAGGCACCGGGGGACTAGGTTTACCTACTAAAAGAGAACCCTGGGCCGGAGCCCTTTCCGGGAAAAAGGCATACAGACACAATTCATCGCCGACTCCCAAGAAAATAAAGGAAACTACAGGAAGTGGGGGTGGGGGGGAAGACGAGAACCCAGAACATATGGGAAAAAATGGGGGATCATGGGATTTGCGTCTGTTTATTTGTGTGTGTGTGTGTCCCTGGGTCCCTTCAGACTGCTCCCCTGGGGGCCGGCCTAGGTTTTTTTTTGTTGTTGCGTTTTGAGCTCGGCGTTTTGGACATCTTTTTGTTTGGCGCTTCCAGGTCTCAACAAAACACATCAGAGCGCTATAGAAAATGCGTTGTTTTGGCGTTGCTAGGCCTGTGTTTTAGCGCATTCTGCCTGAAAGCGCAAAACAACGCAAAAAACAGCCCTGAAAACGCTAAACAAATGATGCTGTGTTTGAGCGTTTTCAGACAGGTGTTTCAGCGCTTTCAGCTCGAACACGCAAGAACGAGTTGACACAAAGAGACGCAACCAAAAACACACACACACACACTCTCACACACACACACTCACACTCACACTCACACTCACACTCACACTCACACTCACACTCACACTCACACACACACACACACTCACAGCCACACACTCACACACACACAGCCATGGAAGCGCTAGAACAACGTGCAGCGCTGTTTCGGCGCCTTCTGGCCCGCGGAGGCCCCCCTCTCCGCTGCCGCTCGTGCTGCCCGAGGCCCCGGTGCCGAGGGCGAGAGAGCACGCTGAGCTCCGCCCCCTGCGGCGGCAGGGCGCCCCCCCCGGCCTTCCGTGCGTCGTGGCGGAGCCGCGGCGGCAGGCTGGGAGATGTTCCTCGGAGGAGGAAGACACGTACCCATACCTCCAGGACTCCCCGAAAGGGGGCGCGAGTGGATGGGGTCGGAGGATCGCGCCGCATCGCCGGTGCATCGGCGATGCGGCTCGATGCGGAGTCCGTTTGTGTCCACGCCGACGTCGCCGATGCGTCGCTGGCGTCGGCGATGCATCGCCGGTGCATCGCCCATACGTCGCCGATGTATCGTCGATTCGACGCCATCCTCCGACCCCATCTACTCCGACCCCATCCAGGAGGCCTCTAATACCTCCACCCGTCTCTCGTCTTCCCCTTCTTGGGCCTTCTGGGAGGCCCTCGTCGCTGCCGCTGGATCCGCCTTGAAAGCCTGGTCAGAACGCACCCCAGGAGAGGTCTGGGGAGTCGCGGTACCAGTGCCTTTTGGTTTCCCCAGTTTCGGCTGCTGGGCGCTTGCCTCTTGTTCAGCACCGGCCGCGCTCCTGGGGGGGAAAGGCTTCCCCCCCGGGCGCGCCGCCGATGCCAAAGAGAAGGTGTGGGTTGGCAGTGCGAGCCCCGCCGCCCGCCCTGGGCGAGGCCCTGAATGGCGGGGGGGGGGATTTTTCTCACCCAGAAGCGAGAAGGGGCGGGCCTCCTCAGAAGGCTCGGAAGCCCCCCGGCCTTGTGAGAAGTGTTCGAAGCCTTCCCCAGAGGCACAGAGAACCTCTCGGAAGGCGCGAGGGCTTCTGAGAAGTCCCGCCGCCTTCTGAGAAGGCCTTCTCCCTCTCACTTCCCCTCCCCTCGCTCGTCGCCGATTCTGGGCGCTCTTTTGTTTACCAGGCCCCAAGGTTGCCAAAAACGGCTGCGAAAAGCGGGTCCTTGCGAGTCCTCGGGAGGGGGCCCGCTTTGTTGTGGGTTTTGTGTGTTGGCAGCACCCCCACGGTCTTGCAGATTCATGAGGTTGGGCTGGTCGTGCTGTCGCAAGAGTTTTCTCGCGGGGTGGGTCACTGAAGCCTGCGCTTCCCACTTTCCCAGATGTCCCTCCTCCCTCCTCCTCCTCCTCCTCCTCCTCCTCCTTCTCCTCCTCGTTTTGAATTTCGCTTCAACCAAGATGTCCGACGGCTCGACTTCTGCGAGTCGCTGGCCCCTTGCGCCTTCGACCCCTTCCCGCGTCGCCAGTCTTCCGTACCGAGTCGTTTTTGAAGCTCCCGTGGCCTAGAAGCCCCTGGAGGCCGAACATGACTGATGCCGTCCGTCGCGTTTTTGCCGAGTCGCCGCATGGAAGCCTGGGCCTTCTTAAACAATCACACGCCGACTTGTTTCGGGGTGCACCCTGGGTAACATTCCGAGGGGGATCCAGCCGTGGCGACGAGAAGCCTCCCAGACACCAAATACCCTCGATCCTCCCTCCTCCTCCCCTCCTCCCTCCTCGATCCCTCCTCGATCCTTGTGCTCGTCCATCCGCGTCGCGGGGTTGCGTGCGCCGCCAGGCGAGGTCGGCGGCGGCGCCGCGCCTGGTGGCAGCCCCGACGATTTCGTGGGGCCGAAGCCCATGCCGCGCGGGGTGGTGTCGGTCATATGCTGGCCAGCTTCGGTGAAGGGCACGGTGGCCGGGCCGCCAGGAGGAGGGGGAAGAAGAAGAGGGGGAGGGGGCAGGGGGATGTCCACAGTCAAGGTGTGCAAGGCCATCGACTATTTGCAGGTCTGGCGGCCAACGTCCATTCTTGTCATGTCAGCAGGAAGGTGTCGACCAGGTCGCACTGGCCAGTCGTCGTGCAGTTCACAGGCTAGCCGATGGAACAGCTGGTCACAGTCCTGAAGAATCCAGCAGCTTTTCCCAATGAGGTGGTGATTGGGCCACAGCCAGAACCCAAGGGGTACTCGTAGTTGCTCGGGAGGGTTCAGCAGCGCGGGGACCACGGGGCTCTGCATGAGTGCTGTGAGCTTTTCGTTGAGACCTCGGAGGCCGAGTTGGCGCTTCGCCACGGGGTCCAGAACCAGAAGAAGTACTCCAGGAGTTCCAGGGAGCGCGAGTTCGTCAAGGTGCCTGCTGAGGACCTTGAGAGGCTCATACCCAGTAGGATGCCCTACGAGCCGCGGTTGGAGGTGGGTTTCGATTTGGCTCTAGGAGCTCATGTAACTCAGGAAGAGTGCTTAGGAAGGCTAACACCATGGGGATCCTGAGCCAGGTTCGACGAGGACCCAAGCAGCTGCGAGGCAGCGAGGAGTGGGAAGGCTGGACGCCGTCCTGCGACCAGGTGAGGCAGGCCACGGTGGTCTAGCTGCGCGGCCGGAGCGGCCAGGCCAGCAAGCGTTCGGAGGTGTTAGAGCGCAAATTCAGTTCGGAGCGGTCCAAGCAATGGCGCGAGTGGGTCAAGCAGGCAACAGCCAATGAGGGAAGCCAGGCCCATCAGAACAGTCATGTGTTACTAGTCTGGGTGCCAGAGAGCCCAGCTTCCGCCAGCAACTCGGATCCTCCAAGAGCACCTACGGGTTCTCAAGAACAAGTCGACGACTTTCACAGGTACTGGACTGGGCATTCGACTCCTCCAATGGCCGGTCGGAACTTCCCGAACCCATTGAGCACCTCCTCACTAGGGAGATCGATAAACAGGCGCAGGCTAAGAATGGTAGTATCGAGGACCTCGTGGGCCGCCCCGAAGTCTTCTCTGCAGATTCGGCAAGCAGCTCGGAAGCCCAAGCGACACACAGGATGTGGGGTGGACGTGCTCAGGTCCAGGGACTTCGACAACGCCTCCGACGGGATCCTCGAGGCGCTTGGGGAGCTCTGGAGCTGGATGGAGTGCCGTGGGACTTGCCCCACCCTGGTGCTGACCACGATCCTCGCGATGCCAGGTAAGCCAGAAGGAGGTGCTCAACCAGTGGGCCTGCTCTCAACCCCACCAAAGTTTTCTCGGAGCTGGATCGCCACGAGATCCGTGCCTGGGAGGCCAGCGACAAGCGGCCATATGGGTATGGCATTGCCGGCAAGAGCTGGGAGAGAGCGGTCTGGGAGCAGAGTCTAGTGGTCGAACGGCAGTCGAGAGCAAGGGGGGGTGTTCTTCGGAAGGCCTCATTGATTCCACGGAGGCGTGCCAGCAGGTGAACCACTACCTTCTCGCTAAGGCCGGTGTCAAGCACCGATGCGATCTACTTCGTTCGAGGCTGAAGTCGTCCCTGTACCGCGGCAAGCGGGTCATCCGCCTCCTAAGAGTTTGTGCGCAGGCAGCCGTGGTCGAGCAATGGATTCTGTGGCCGCTGGCCCGCTGTGCTGTCTGCTCCTGGACCCTTCGGCCCGGCGAAGCAGCACTTTGGTAGCGCAGGGAAATGCAGCGTGGTAGAGGTAGACGACATCACGTTACAATCATCATGGCGTACTTCGCAGCTGGAAGTTCGGGTGTCGCGCGTTGTCCTTTGCCTTTGCACGTCGCTTGAACAGCTGGGGCAGGTGATTTCCCAGTCCAAGGGGCTGGTCTTGGGTACGCGCGCAAGTCCAAGAAGTTGACCTTCGAAGGGGCGCTGTCGGACAGGAGCTTCGGTTGCGATCAGACTCTCGCCAGGAAGGTCACTAGAGGCTCGAAGCTGCCCCAGGCTCGACTTAGACGACTTCAGGGTCGCAGGGGACGTGCTCGTGGGCCCAGGACCTCCAGGAAGGGGCTGATGAGAATCGCTCGCTCTGGGGGCCCCGCGCCAGCTACCTGCGGCCTGCGAACAACCATGGGAACGGACCTGTGCCGTCTTCGTCGCGCGAGAGCGCCGCGCCGCGACGGCGCACCGGCGCAGCGAAACCACGACACCGTGCGAGGAGACCCAAACCAACGACGCTGCTGGAGGAGGAGGAGGAGGAGGAGGAGGAGGAGGAGGAGGAGGAGGAGGAGGAGGAGGAGGAGGAGGAGGAGGAGGAGGAGGAAGAGGAGAAGGAGGAGGAGGAGGAGGAGGAGGAGGTGGAGGTGGAGGAGGAGGAGGATTTTCTTTTACATCAACCGTGGCAACCCAGGGCGACGATCAACAGGCGTCGCCCCCTGCTATCTGGCCTGAAGCGAGCCAGCGAGCAGTGAAACAAAGAAAGGAGGGCAGGCGCGAAAGCCACGGGGCGATTTCCCGCAAGAAGGGAGGATCCCCTGTGGCTCACCGCCTGCCCCCCTAAGCCCACGACCAGTAGAGAATGAGGTCTGGGCGAGACGCACCACGCGCGGAGGACGCATGCTGCATCGCCTAATCTGAGTCGTCAGACTGTGGTGCAGCGACGGCGACGAGCGAGGCCACTTCCTCTTCGAGGACGGAGGCAACTCGGTCTCGGCCGAACGCTCCAACCGAGGAGGCTGGCTCGGGCACCTGCCGCACGGCCTGCTGGGAGGGACTCTCACCAGGCAAGCCAAACCACGAAAAGACTGCTTCCTCTTCCACGTCCCGTGGTCCAAGAGGGAACGCCGAAGGGGCAGCAGCATCGACGGTGCACAACGACACGGACGAAAGGTCAACGACACGATCGTGCTGCTGCCCCTGTGGCGGTACCGACGGTGGAGGATCCACCTCCAGCTCCACGCCCGCTGGGGCCGATGCCCCCCCTGCAGCGGTGATGAGCCTCCGCACCAGCTGGGCTGTCCGCAGCTCCCTTTCTTGGTCGGTGAAGCGCCGTGGCCGCTCCTCCTGCTGCAAATCTTCATACCAGGGGCCAACCTCGACTGAAACGCCTTTGCGCTTGGGGTGGCGTCCAGCCCCCACTGAACTCCAGGCAGACTTGGCGCCTGCACTCTGTGGTTGACCGCCACATTGCCTAAGCAAATTGCGAGGCTGCCCGTGGGAAGAATAGGCATAGCATCGCATACAAATAGTGAGGGCAGCGCCGTCGGAGCATAGCAAAGCGATACAGTTGTGCCTGAGGGCTGAAAGCACCGTAGACGTCAGCTTGGAATCTCTAAGGCACGCCCCTGGGGCAGGCGGGTCGAGACCTCCAGGCCGAGACCCGTCAGGGTTCGTCCGCGGTACGCCCTTAGCAACCTTGAGACATTCAATGCACTGCCAAAACGAAGACACCCGAGTCCACTGGTGGGACCTCGGCTCTACCTTAGGCCGCAGGGGCTTGGGCACAAGCGGGACCCCTGTCATGTTTAGCCGAGGCCACTGTGGCATCAGCTCAGTAGAAAGACGCATGACACACTGGGCGACCGAGAGGCATCTCTCGAGCCAAACCACATCCTCGGGGTCGGGTTGCGGGTGGCGGGCAAGCGAGCACTTGGCAACCAGATCCGCAAGGTCGTTGCCTTGCTTCCAAAACCGCTCCAGCTCGGTAAGGTCACAGGAATCTTCAACATGCGCCTTGACCTTAAACACCCCTTCTAAAAGCTTGCGGTGGGTGGGGAGCAAAAAGCCAGAACACACACGTTGGTAGGACAGAGCCTTGAGCAGCGGCTCATTGGCTTGTACTACCACATTCTTACAATCGGAGTAAATGGAACTACCTGGCTGGGCATGCATTGCAGCAACAGCGTAAGCCCCAAACTCTCCCCCTTGGGCAGTCTGGAGGTTGGGGGCCCAAAGGGGACAACTAATGCGACAGATCTCGTCTCCCTCGTCACTAACCATCACAATCCCCCACCCAGCCCTGGAGAGTTCTTTAACAGGGTGCGCAACGCAGGACCCGTCCACAAAGATGTGCCAAGCAAAAACTAAGCGATTTGGAGGTACGGTCGTTGGCCCAGATAATCTGGAGGCCAGGAAACACATCCCCTGGGTGCCGAAACAGGCCACGCGTAAACAGCAAGTGGTCTTCTTCGTTGTTCTCGGGCGAGAGGTCGGGCGGGGGCAGGATGGAAAACTTAGGCTTGCAACTGTCAAGCACTGCCTCCCTCTTGTCATGGCACGCTGGGCAGAACCATAGCCGATGGAGCATGGTATCTGGCGCACCCCCACAAAGCTCGCAGACCGTGCTGACAGCGTACCCAGCTTCAGCGGCTCTGGTTCTAGTCCACGTGGCATTACAAGCAACAGCCTTGGCACAACCTCGCTGGTACGGCGTGCCCTTCTTGGAGCGGAGCGTAGGAGCAACCACGTCATGGCAAACTCGAGCTCCTGGAATGCGCGGGAGCAGAGCAGCGCCGCTGGACCTCTCATGAGTCCTCTGAGCAGCTGCCTTCAAAACTTTTTAAGAAGAGCTGGGGACGTGACCGTAAGCGAAACTTCAGTTCCAAAATCGTCCAACAGGGTGCAGTAGTTAGGCATGCTCCAAGATATCCTCTTCAAGGCCAGCTTCATGCCCCCCAGCGGCCCACGGACCCCACGCCAGGTTTTGGGCCCAGGGGAACCAAACACCCCTCTCCAAGCGTCCCTCAGCTCAGCCCACGGGATAACAAAGGGAAAGAGCTTGGTTTGGTTGGCCCAAATCTCCTTGGAGTACCTCACGATGGGCGCCACCGCGGGGTACCAGGTCGGGCCCTGGAACAAAATCAGGACAGAGATCCGTGACCTCATCTTGGCAGATGGCTGCATAGTACTGGCCGCAGCGACCTGCAACCTGTGCCATTCAAAGTCCGAGAGCCCATGAACCTCAGACCCAAACGTGAGGCTGGGGAGGGGGCCAGCAGTAAAGACTTTGGCAGCGCGCCGCCCGAGGGGCCGCCTAGCTCGCTTGAACCTCCTGACTTTTTTGGTTGAAAACCCGCTTGCGGTCAGAAAACTTCTTCCCCCTACCAGGAAGGCGTCGGGAGGACCCTGGGGCAAAGTCAATACCCAAGTTGACGGTCCCTGGATAATGGGCCCCGCGAGGCCGCCAAGACAGTCCCTGACTTGCATGGCGAGCGCGCCCGACGAGGCGACGAGGGAAGCTTTATCAGGAGAAATGGCCGCCCCCATGTCAACCTCGATGGCATCCCTGAGGTTGGCTGCGGCCTCAGGGAGGTGCCTGAGAATGTAGGCATTGGACCCGTTGCAGCTGAGACCGTAATCGTCAATGTCAACGTCGAGCGTAATACCTGGTGGCAGCTGCAACGCGTCGAGTGCAGGAATAGCATCAATGCGCACCATGGTGGTTGCAAACCCACAGCCGGCGACGACGCCGTTGGTGACATGGGACGGGCCGACGACCACGCCGCCAAGAGACATGAACCTGCCATGCCGATATCCTGGCACAGCAAGCCGAGCTAACTGGACGGGGAACTCATACTGATGGCAGCGCTGAAGGAGCGTGCCCAGGTGCACCAACTCGAAACATTTGTAGAGGTCCCACAGAACCGTGCAGCTGGACTGGCTGCTGGCCACAGCTCTTCCAGCTCGCAAAGTCTGCCTCCAGACAACATCGTCAGCAGAAGAAAACTGGCCCCCCGCAAAATAGCACCGCTGAAACTTGCTTTCCCGCTGGGCCGCATAGGGCCTGCGGCGCCGCCCCCAGAGGCGGTGAGAGCTGCAGAAAAGGCCAATGGGCCGATGCCCTCCAGAGGGTTTGTGGAGGAGGGAAAGCACATCCAGGGAGGTTTGCCCAGGAAACAGCCCAGACGCTTCCATGATGGAATACATGGTACACAGGACATCCAGGGACCCATCCGAGAGCGAGGCAAAATGTTTCATGTGGAACCCGTCAACAGCAGTGGCTGAGCGGGCGGAATACCGCCTAGAAGCCGAACGCAGGGTTTCAGCAGTGAGACGGGGGAGGGGCTCAACGAATTGGAACTTGGTCTCCTTCGGGGGGGGGGGGTCCGGGAGTGGCCCTCCAAAGCTTACTGAACTTGCTGGCCTCCGAAGCCAGCAGCGCCAGGGGGTCCGAAACAACAGCTCCATCCCTGCTGAGGGTTGTGGTGGGGGTCCACGGCTGGCTGCCTCTAACGTGCTGGTGAGCTCTCCTGGCGCCCTGGTCAATAGACTGAAGAAGCCGCTCTTTCCACTCAGCGAGCGCCTGCAATTTGGCCTTCACGGCGAAGGTCGCGAGGTGCTCGTCTAAGTCGGAAAGGATGGATCCCCCAGCGGCGAGGTCGAGGAGATCATGCTGGCCTAACGAGGACTGCACTCGGATGACAAGGTCGCTGTGGACATCAAGCCCTTGTTTCAAAAAGCTAGGAGGGTTCAGCAACAGCCCCCGAACTTCTTGGGACTGGGCGGATCCTATAGCAACGGGGTCGAGTTGGAGAAGGAGCCTGAACTTGCTCACAAGCCATTTGATCGAAAACAATTGGCGCTGTCGGTGGGGGGCCCCCCGATCTTGATCGAGAATGTTGACCCAATGTTGCTGTGGCATCTTTCCCCTGCTCCCCCAACAGGGCAGAATGGTTTGTCTCCCCCTCCCTAGCTCCTTCTCCGAAAGGTCGGCCCAGTGCATATAGAGGGGTGTCGAGCATGCACTGCACAGCGTGCGCGTCACCACTGTGGCAAGCAACAAGGGCACGATCAGCTTCACACTGACTAGCTGTCCAATATGGCGGTGGGGGCACTGGACCGATCGCAGGCTCAATCGGCAACGGCGGGGCTTCCGACATACGAGGCCGTGAAGCCTCCCAATCCCTGCGTGAAACTGCATCTGCACTGGGAGGTGAGTGACGAGGTTGGACGTGTGAATGGCACTGACGGTGGAGATACCTTTAGCAAGCCCAGCAGCAACAATAAAATAATCGAGCATGCTAGTGCCACACGTGCCCACGACATCTTTGGGAACGACCACCTGCGCCCCCAGCCTGTTGACGACCCCTGACGAAACGATCTTGTCGGGGCTCATGTTAAAGTCGGCTCCAATGATAGTGGGTAGGCCTACCTGCTCAACGACCGTGCCAACACATGCAAGGAGCTCCACGTTGGTGCCCGAAAGCCCCTCGACCGCACGCAAGTAAGCGCTGCAAACGAGGATGGGCCCCCCCCGGGAATGTGCACAACGGCTCCGATCGAACGATGCCTGTCGATGATGTGGCCTCCAGGAGGAGCGTGCCATCCCAAAGAGTTCCGAACCAGGATCCCAACTCCAGAAGAAGTACCGTGTCCCACTCCTGGAGCAGCAGGCCCAAGGATAGCTTTCCACCCATGCCGATGAGCCCAGCCAGTAGCCTCCTCCAGATCAGCCCCAAGCAGGTGGTGCTCTTGGATTAAGAGAACGTGCGCACCGCACTTGGGAAGCCAAGCTTTGAGGCCGCCTCCCGAGTCAGATTGCCAAGACGTGGCATTGGCGGTCTGGATCACGAGCTCAACACTAGAATCTCCAGGGCTGGAGTCGGGGGTGTGGAAGGGGAAAAACTTGGAAGCCTGAGAGCGTTCTACACCTTGGCCTGGCGCGGCCCTGGTAAAAACTTCGCGGCCCTCGGTGCCGAAGAAACCAGGGGGGCCATGCCGATGTCTAGGGTGGGGGCCGCCAGCGGCCAGTCGGGGACAGGCGCTGTCCGACTTGGCGAGGGTGGCCTCCGCAGCTTGCGACAGGTTGAAACACTTGTGGGCATCGGCCCATCGAGCGTCGAGGGGGCTCCGCACTCCATCGACACTACATTGATACGACCCTAAATGGGAAGGCGCTCTGAGACCGTGGATTTCGAAACCATCCGAATCAAAAGTTGGGGACGGGCATTGTGAATTCCCTTGTGCGCTCACCGTGAGAGCGCTGAAACTGGCACGCGCATGCAGGCATGAATGCACGGCCAGACTAGGCGGTGGTTCCTCCCCCCACCCCGCCAGGGGCGGGGGGAGGAGATTGAAGGGCCTTCTCTGCCTTGGCCCGCACATCGTCTGCAGCTGCTGGGGCTCCACCACCAGCTGGGGTAGCGTCAGCTGCCGCCGTGCCAGGGGCGGGGTCAGGTGCCTCACGCGGCTCACCTTCAGCTCCAGCATCTCCCCCTGCCGCTGCTCCCTGATCTGTGCGCCGCCGCTTGCTGGCAACCCGAGCCAGATGTTCTCGATGTGCATCTCGGGCCGCTTTGGCGGCAGCCACCAGGGGGCCCAGCAGGTCTTTGGCCAGCTTGGAGACCCCAGCGTTGAGGTCGTCCTTCCGCTTGGCGATCTCTTCGCGGTCCTCGTCCTCGAGCTCTGCGTCGCCCTCGAAGAGACTGACCTCATCCACTGTGAGGAAGGCGCCCAGGTCGAAAGCGTCGGCGCACAAGTCCTCCAGCTTGAGCTTGGCAGGGGCTGGGGCAGCGGGGACAGGTGCCACAGCCGCCTGCTGCTGAAGATCAGCCACCAGCGCCTTGTACTGCTGGTCGGCTGTGGCCAACTCCTCACGCATGGTACGCACCGTGTCCTCAAGCTTGGCGATGTCGTTCCTCCAGCCCAGGAGCTTGTCCACCTCCCGATCCAACGCCTTCTCCAGTCGAGCCACGGCGGCAAACTGCTGCTGCACTCGCTGGTGGAGCGGTGTGGGAGGCTTTGGCGACTCCTGTGCATGCAGCTTCTTGAACTCGGCCTCGTATTTGGTAGCTGTGGTGAGGTCACCTCCTTTCCGTGCGAGATCTGCCAGCCGCTTGGCCTCGTTCGCTTTAAGCTGGCTCTGGGGCCCGACGGGGAGAGGGGGTGCCCTGGCAGCTGCGCCTCCAGGGTGCCCACCCCCATGCCCAGCTCCAGCAGGCTGTCCAGGACCTCCAGGGGGCCCAGGGAGAAGACGCGAGTGCTTGGCCCAGGGAGCCGCCGAGGAGAAAACGCCAGGAGGGGCCTGCGACCACGCCCCGCTCTGTGGGGCTCCACCATCAACAGGACGAACAGCAACGAGAGGCGCCCCACAATGCTTGCAGTAGCGGGCCGCCTTGGGGTTCTTCGCGCAGCCACAGGAGCTGCACTTGAACTTGGAATATCCTTCTGTAACCTTGTCCGAGTACATGTAGGCGCCGTAGTGCCAGGGGGGGGCGGCCGTGCCGCTGGACCAGTCCATGCGAACTCGTCCTTTGCCACGCCCGTCTCCTTTAGCACCACCATTGCGCGAGGCAGGCGGGGGTGTCATGCACCCCGAAGTCAATCACTGAGAAGATCCGAGCCAGAAGGCCCGTTGACGCAGTGTGCCGCTCTGAAGTTCGCGTCAACAAGCACAACACTTGTGCCAGAACGGCTGGAGGAGGAGGAGGAGGAAGAGGAGGAGGAGGAGGAAGAGGAGGAGGAGGGCGTGCTTGGCGTGTGCGCGGCCGCGCGCACGGCACGCGCGGCATGGCCCAGCGCGCGGCGCGCGGCGCGGCGCGGCGCCCGCGCGTGCGCCGCACTCTGAGAACCGAGCGCGGCACGGCGCGGCACGCGGGCACGGGCACGGCACCGCTGCCGCACTCTGGGGAGCGAGCGATGAGGAGGAGGAGGAGGAGGAGGAGGAGGAGGAGGAGGAGGAGGAGGAGGAGGAGGAGGAGGAGGAGGAGGAGGAGGAGGAGGAGGAGGAGGGGTCGTTACGCCAGCAGGCCAGGACGTACCACGGGCACGGGCACGGCACGGCACCGCTGCTGGGCACGCGGGCACGGCACGGTGCGGCAGGACACCGAGTTCTGCGTGCTGGATCCGAGGCCCGAAAACCATCACGTCACTGGTTTTGGGAGCTGGTTCTTTGCCCTACACTTTGCTATCCCCCCTTTCTTTCCCCCCCGATTGGTGACGGGCACACTGGCGGTAAGTCGGGCCTGTCCCTCTACAGGAAGAATATTCGATAATAGTCAAAACTTAGTCTGGGGACGATTTTTTTGACTATGTTTGATTGTGCTTTGTTTTTTCTATAAAACATGTTTTATTTGTCGCCGGAACCGCCAGAGGTGAGGGGGCGGGGTGAAGGCGGAGGAGGATGAGTAGGAGGAGCGGGGAGCGGGGAGCGGAGATGGGGGAGCGTGGGGACGAGGAGGCGGAGGAGGGGGAGCGATTCGGTTCTGGTTCTGGTTCGCTTCGGTTCCCCCCGGTTCGGTTCTGAATGAATTCGATTCGGTCCAGTTCGGTTTTGATTTTCCTTGTTTGGGGCCGGTCCGGTCACGGTTATCGGTTCTCGGTTCGGTTTGGCCCCGCCATACATGAGGAAGGGCAGGTTCTGTGTGCGTCAGGGTGGCAGAGATCGCCTATCTCTCTTTAGGACCCCCTTGGAGGAGATTGCACTCTGGTGGGTGCGCGTGCCGAGTGTCGGAGCCGAGTGTCGGCGCCGAGTGTCGTTGCCGAGTGTCGGTGCCGAGTGTCGGTGCCGATCGTCGTTGACGCGGGGGGTCTCTAAGGAGCTGCCCCCCCAGACACACACACGCACAAGGTAGGTTCAAGGTTCGAGGACGTCTTTTTACAGTCGGGAACTTTTGTAGCGTGTCGCGCCGCTGGGTCTGGCCCACCACTCTTCGGCGCGACACGCCATCCGCGTCCTCATCTCCAAGCGCCAATGTCCCGAGCCTTTCCAAGCCTCCCGCCTCGCGGAGCGGAGCGACACGCTATCCGCTCGCAGCGCACAGCGTGTCGCCGGGGCCGCCGCCGCGACTCGCTAAGCAAAAGTTCCCGGCCGTAGTTCTTTTCGGGATCAGCTTGCTGTTTCGGGCTCCATGACCGTCAGCAATCGATCGGAGATGACAAAGTGGCCAGGGTGATCCCTGGAGGGGTCTGGGGACAGATTCTGTGTGGATCTCTGGAAGGCTCACAAGAGAAAGTCATGCGGATACCGATCCCCTTCCCTCGTCCTCGCCCTTTCGGGCCTCCCGGGGGGCCCTCGTCGCAACAGCCGGATTCGCTTCGTAGTTTTAGCCAGACCGCGCCCAACGAGAGGAGTGGTATCGGTATTTTTTTTGTCCCCTGCCTGGGACCATTGGTGGCCGCAAACATCCTCACCCACCGAATTTCCGGTGGTGTGGGAGGGGGGGAATTGGAGATTTCAGTCTTCCGATGCTCTGAGAAACACCCCCCAAGGGGAATCGTATATTTCGGGTGGCCTTTGGGTAGGGCTGGGGTGGTGTAGACACCAGTCAAAAGTGCAGAAGAATGTCTCCAGTGTCTGATGGGTTCTAGGAGCTCAGAGGTGCCAGGGGCTTCGAGGGTTTCTGCGTGTATCAGTCTCTGGGGCTACTGGGTTCTACGGGTTTCTCGGGGCATTTCAAAGGCTTCTCATGAATCTTGGGGGATTCTAGACAGTTCGTGGGAGCAGGATGAGGCAGATGAGGCTGATGATGATGCTGCTGCTGATGATGATGGTGCTGATGATGGTGGTGATGATGATGATTAGCTGATGATGATGATGATGATGATGATGATGATGATGATGATGATGATGATGATGATGATGATGATCATGATCATGATGGTGATGATGATGGTGGTGGTGATGGTGGTGATGGTGGTGATGGTGGTGATGGTGGTGGTGATGATGATGATGGTGATGGTGGTGATGATGATTCTGATGCTGCTGCTGATGATGATGATGACGCTGCTCTTGATGATGACGATGATGTTGATGTTGATGATGGTGATGATGATGCTGCTGATGATGGTAATGTTGCTGATGATGACGGCGACGATAAGGATGAGGATGAGGATGAGGATGAGGATAAGGACGAGGATGAGGATGAAGATGAGGATGGTGATGGTGATGGTGATGGTGATGGTGATGGTGATGGTGATGGTGATGGTGATGGTGATGGTGATGGTGATGATGATGATGATGATGATGATGATGATGATGATGATGATGATGATGATGATGATGATGATGATGATGATGATGATGATGATGATGATGATGATGATGATGATGATGATGATGATGTTTGGATGGAATACAGGAAGTGGGAGTTAGTATGAGCGGGGCCGCACAACGTTGTGGCTCAAGCTTTTTCGGGGGCCAGGCGGCCCCCGGATGTGGCACCAGGCCGTCGCTTGGGCTTGGGAGGCTTCTCTGACCTATTTCGCCTCCTGTCCCAAACCCCCTCCTTGTCCCACTTGCCCGCAGTGCCCTGCGATACCGGCGCTGCCAGCGTGCCCGGCGTGCCCAGGAGCGCCTGCGCCCGCCGAGCGCTAGCGGCGGGCTGTCGGAGTTCCCGGACCTGCGGCTCCTGATCGTCTTCGCCAGCCTGCTGGTGCTGGCCAGCTGCGGGTGCCTGGGGGCGGCCGTCGTGACGGTGTGGGGCACGAGCCGCCCGCTGGGCCGACGCTCGAGTGCTGCTGAGCCGCGGGCAGAGGGCACGCCCCCCATCCTCGACCAGGAGGCCGAGCTCGGATCGCTAGCGCAGGAGCAGCTGAGCGTGATCCGACAGCGGCGCAGTCGCGTGTGAAGGTATGGCTGCGGCGGTGCCGCCGCCAGTGCAGGGCCTCGGGATCGAGGCCGGAGACTTCGGTGCTGTTCAGTATAATGTGCCAGGAGCGCCCTTGTACCACGAGCGGTTGGTTCTCATCGAACCCGGGGCTGGTACCACCGTGAGTGTGCTGACCCCAGACGGTGACAACTACGACGAGGATTGGCTGCAGGGAGCCGACATCATCTGGTTCGGCCTGATGGCTGGCGGCGCCTGTGGAGGTGGAGCTCCTCTCGGCGCTGGCGGGGCGGTGGTGCCCGTGTATCGGTTCCAACACGTGCCGACGCCTGCGGCCTTCCAGGCGGCCCGTGCAGTCGCTGCGGCGCGCAGGGGGCTCCCCGTGCCCGCCGACGGCAAGCAGCCGAATCTGGCAGGGCGGGCAATCGGCGGCGGCGGCGCTGGTGGTATCGGCGCTGGGGCGGCTGCAGCAGGAGGAGGCTTGCCAGCCGTGGGAGCCGGAGTCGGAGCTCTGGCTGCGGCCCTGGGTCCTGCGCCTGTGGCCCCTGGAGCTGGCGCCCTCGCTGGCGCTGGAGGCGTAGTGCCTGCTGCCCCGCCGGCCGCTGGCGCGGCAGCCGCAGGAGGTGCTCTACCTGGAGCCGGGGCCGCTGTTGGCGTTGACGTGCCTGCTGCTGCTGGGCCACTTGTTGTGGGTCCTGGCGGTGTCCTCGTACCGGGAGGCGGTGGTTTTGGAGCTGCAGTTGCTGGAGGAACATCGGTGCCTACCGTGGACGTGCGTATCCAGCCCGTCGGTCACGATGCTTCGGGAGCTCGGTTCAGAGAGTTTCGCCTCGCCGTCGAGGGCATGGTGGAGACTCCGATGAACGACTTCCCAGTGCGTGGTCCGAGGACCACATGGTGGCTGTGTCGGTTCATGGTGTCGAACGGCCAGACCCCTCTCGGCAGACACGCTCGGTGGAAGGCAGACGCCAAGTTGCAGAACAACGATGGCGGGGTCGAGAACCATCTTATGTGTTGCCAGATGTTAGAGAGCTTGACCACGTTCGATCAACTGAACCTGCCCGACATCGCTGGAGCGGAGATCATGGCCAGATCCATCCAGCTGTCCGAGGAGAGGTACCGAGACCGCATGCCCAGTTTTGCGGGCAGCAGTGGCGAGACGACGCAGGATGCCTTCCTGTACATGGGTCTCGATCATGTTCGTGGGAACGTGGCCGTCTGCCCGGCACTGCAGTCCTGGGTGTCGGCCGGACTCCAGAAGGAGGTGTCCGTCATGAAGGAGAGGCGTAAAGCTCGAGAGGAACGGGCCAGCGCCAAACAGAACAAGAACAAGACCAAGAAGGACGGAAAAGACGATGGCTGATCCGTCGCGGGCGGCGGGACCAGGCCGACCGCCGCCTCTCGGGATGGGGGCCACCCCAGGTGATGCCCGCGCCTCGCCTGTTTCTTTTGTGCGTATTTCTCCCCCTCCTGGTCTTGAGCTCGAGACCGACCCCTCTCACCCTCAGTGTGTGTCGCCGCCGCCTGGCCTCTCTGGTCGCGCGGGTAAGCGCCCTAATATTAATGCTGACCGTGAGCGGGACATCTTTCCTCTGCCTTTTTTTGCCAGAGGTAGGGGGCAGCAGCAGCAGTTTTGTACCCGTGCCGCAGCGTGCAGAGAAGGCGCCGCAAGGTTCAGCATTACCGTGATTGGGCTAACGATGGGATCTCTTGTCTTAACCAGTTGTCTGGGGTGGATGTCCAGGGGCGCTCTCATGGACCTGAGAATGCGGGACAGCGGGATGCCATCAAACACGTTCGCGATTCTTACTCTGCCATTTCAGCTGCCCCCACAGATCTGGCTACTGGTGTGGGATCTTTGCGCGAGATCTGCACCGCCTCAGGACTCTATGACGACGGGTCTGGGTCCACTAGAAGGCCGTACAGTCGGCGATTACTCGCCCTCCCCGACCAGGTACATGCCGCTTGTGTGACGACAATGTTGTCAACGGGGGATGCCGATTGGCTGTGCGATTATCATGTGAATTTGCTTAGGGACGTTAATGATGCCAAGGCCTTACATCAAGACTTGGGTCCGAAGGAACCATACGTCGACCCCTTCTTGAAAAACAACCCCAGGGCCTACTCCGACTTTCCCTCCCTCCTCTTCGATCGCGGGATGCTCGACTGGACTTTGGCCCCGGAGACGCCCCATACGCTTGGAGTGTTTTTCGCTGCCAAAAAGGATGGGAGGATTCGCGTTATTTTCGACACCCGCGTATGTAACTACTCATTCAGGGACCCACTATCTACCAGGCTGCCGACGGCTTCGCCCCTCAGTCAGGTGGAGTGTGATGGGCCTGCCTTTGTGGCCACAGGAGACATCAATGCCGCGTTCTATCGGATGGGATTGCCATCCTTTTTGCGTGCTCACTTCAGGCTGCCGTACATAACTGCCCGACATCTCGGTCTCAAGAATTTGAACGGGCGCGCCCTCCACCCCAATACACTGATCGCTCCTCAGCTATGTGTGTTACCCATGGGTTGGTCGTGGTCACTACTGTTGTGTCAAAGTGTGGTCAGATATGCCATCTCCTCCGCTAACATCCCTACCTCCCTCACGGTCCTGGACGGTCTCCCGGCGGTGGTGGTTAAGGGAGACGATGTGGCGGTTGCAGGGTACGTTGACAATGTTTTGACAATCGGGACGGATAAACCCTCGACTGACAAACTCCTGGGAGACATTCGACAGGTTTTGGATCAGAAAGGTCTTATGCTTCACGAGGTGGGGGAGGGCGCCCAGAATTTAAGTTTTCTCGGCCTCCAGCTCACTGGAGGACGATAAAGCACCGCAACCTGTGGCGCCTACGCTGCGCTATCGAGGCGGCGCTGCGACGGCGACGCTGTAGTGGACACCTTATGCGGGCATTCCTGGGACATATTACTTGGGCCGGGTTGATCCGCCGGGAGGTCTACAGTGTTCTCCAGGTCAGTTATGCGTTCGCGTCCAAAAGTGGTCCCAGGGTCGTGGAGATCTGGCCAGCTGTTCGACGAGAGCTTAGGACTGTCAGGTGTCTACTACCGCTACTGAATGTGCGCTGGACTGCAGGCTGGCATACGACTGTGCTGGCTACAGATGCATCGACTCTCGGTCTAGGGGTGTGTACTAGACAGGCCGAGGCTTCTCACGTTGGTGCGATCGGTCGGATATCCGAAACATGGAGATTCAAGGTTGAGCAGTGCCTCGACGCGCGCAACCACGCGCTCCTCGACCCCGTGGACCCCCCGACAGACCCTCAGGATCTCGAGCCCAACGATCCCGGCTGTGACGACGGCGACCTACATACTGGCGGCGGCGACGGCATACTACCTGGTCAGGGAGTTACCGACGGCGACGACGTATGTTACGATGGCTGTGAAGGTTACGCCAAGGGGGTCGATTTCAAGGTCCTCGACGGGGCCTGGAAGTCTGGGGGTGAACATATGTATAAGTCGAGTAAGCATGAAAACACCAAAGAGGATCTTGCCGCGTCCTTCGACGAAATCGATTCTGAATTTATGAATGACAAGTTTTGGAACACCGTGGTGGCTACTAGAGTACGACACCGTTCAAACATCTTGGAGCTCGAGGGAGATGCTCTGGTCCTAGGTTACCGACACATTCTAAGGACTGGAGGCGCCCGAGGCTCCCGGGTGTTGGCTATTGTTGATAATATTCCGCTTTGTCTGGGCGCCGTCAAGGGTCGGGCCCGATCCTCCTACCTTCTCCGACCTCTCCGACGTATCGCGGCCCTGTCGATGGCCACTGGTACACGACTGTATGCGAGATGGGTTCCCTCAGAGCGTAATCCAGCCGACAAGGGATCCCGGGGCCAAGTCGGTTTCTTTGCAGGCCCGTCTTGGCTCGAGGTCCAAAATAAGGCTCCAACCGACATCCAACTCCAGCAGCCTCCCGATTCCAGATGCCCGCATGCCGAGGGCCAAGGGGAAGCCAGCGACTCCGCGCCAGCTTCGGGCCTCCGCCAAGGCAGGGAAGCTGAAGAGGGAGAGGTCCACTCGAGCTCAGCAGGCCGCCGCGAAGGTGGTGGCCACTGTCGCTTTCCCATGGATGAGCGTGCTGGAGAAGATTGCGGTCAAGCCCGGCACCGTGGCATTGCACCAGAGGACCCTTCGACTGTTCTTGGAGCACTGCCAGAGACGGGGCCTAACATGGGCCTGTCACGACGAGCTGGACACCATCACTGTGGGTTACCTGAATGCGATGTACCTGGGGGGCCACGGGGCCGACGAGGCGAGCCGGCTGTTGGCCGCGCTGGGCTACGTCTTCCCGGAGCTCTACAAGAGGGCCCGTTTAGCTTTGCCGCGCTCGACACGGTGCGCCGTCAGCTGGAGCCGACGTGCGCCAGCCCAGTCGCGCCTGCCGTTGCCGCGGCTGGCAGCGCTCGCGATCGCGGGCGGGGCGATCATGCTGGGCCTCCCGAGGATGGCGATCCTGGTTGCGGTCTCGCACGCCAGCTACCTTCGCCCCATCGAGGCCATGGCCTTCCTCGGCAAGAGCATCGTGGCTGCGGTGCCAGTGGCCGGCGCGGGGTACACCATGACGGGACTGGTCTTGCACGAGACCTCGCTCGGGGTGCCAGGGAAGACGGGAGCCTTCGACGACGCGGTCACGATCGACGACCGCTGGCTGTGGGAGCCCCTGCTCGGTCTGAAGGCCGCCAGCCACGCCGAGAGCACGCTGTGGGATTTCAGCAGCGAGCTGCACCGCGAAGTGTTCAGCGCGGTGGCGGAGGGTCTCGGACTGGGGCCATTCGATCCGCATCCGTATCAGTTACGCCACGGTGGTGCGTCAGAAGATCCGGCCTCACAGAGACGAACCCCCGGACAAGTCATGAGAAGAGGGCGGTGGACGACAACCACCCCTCTCAAGCGCCACGGCAAGGAGACAAAGTTGTTGCGAGTAATCAGCCAGATCTGTCCGTCCGTCTTCAGCTTCGGAGGCGAGGTGCTTCAGAATTTCAGCCTCGCCATCCAACGAGGTGTCGGAAGCCGTCAGAATCAAGTAGCAATGCCAGTGCTTTTGGAGACAGGGGCCAGGCGCGAAGTAGCCAAACTACACGTCGAGCTACTGCGCCTGATCCCAGCCCTCCGCCCAAGGTGAGCTCCAGTTTACAGGTGAGCAGGTGCC
>CAUYUJ010016473.1:208896-226396 GCA_963575745.1 Prorocentrum cordatum | reverse complement strand
GACCGCTGCCGTTGTGGTGTTCGCTGGCTGTTTTCCATTGTCTTAGCTCCACTTGCGCTACGATCGTGTCGATGACCTTTGTGGGGTCGCCGTCCGCGCCCTCAGGTTTGAGCTGCCATTCGTCACCAATTGGGTCGATCCATCTGTCGGCTCCTATCGGGTTCCAGTTTAGCTCCCATAGTGTAAGGATAAGTGAGCCCATGATACCTCGTTGTACTTGCCACCTCTTGCGCTTCTCGGTATTCTGCAGTTTGGACTTTACTGTCTTCCAGGCTCTCTTGATGCGATGTTGGACTCCATCCCCTGATGCCCATAGATCGAACCAAGCTTCTAGCTGTGTCCTAACGGTGGTAACTTCGGGGTCCGTGCCTTCAACCGCAATCAATGATGTCAGGCACCTGCCTGGCCATGCACGTCGCAACGCCTTGGCGTAGCGTCGTCGCGTAAGCAGCCTCTCGTTCGGTGAAGCTCCATATACTTTAGATCCATAAAGAATTGAGGCCGCTGCACCTTGTTGTAGTAGCCCTCGTACTCGTCGCGTCTTGGCTTTGCGGAATTTTCTCCCAACAAGTGCCGTGCGACTCCAAGCTTTCTTCTTCCTTTTGAGATGCGTTTTCCTGCTAGTACATGTCCTACCCGCTCTGTCAACTCCCAGGTCTCTGCCTTCTGTGTCGCGGTCGATCTGGATGTTGTGGCTGCTGAGGGCTTCGACGATCTGCTTGGTAGTGGCGGGGTCGCTGGTCATGATCACCGACTTAGCCGCTATGTATAGTCCTTGCTTCTTAAGCTCATCGTGCAGGACGATTGTGGAGTCGATTGTGATCTGCTTGATGGCTTCCTTTGTGCCGAAGGTCTGTACCCCGATGTCATCGAACCACGTCCTTGGCTGGGTCTTCGTCATGCGGCTGCTATACTGTCTCATGACGAAGTATACCAGGGCCCGCGCAAGGTTGTTCGAATGGCGTGCTCCTGCTAGTAAGGATTTGTCTGCGTATAAGGGTACATAGGCTGTAGCAATTTCCCAATCTCAAGAATCTCGGTGTGAGGTGTAGCTGTAATGATAAGGCCAGTACTCGTACAGGAAATCCAAACTCCGCTGCTGCTCGGGCGATCTTCTGGAAGCTCAGCGAGTCGTAGAACCTCTTGATGCCGAGGAGTGCGATCGCAGTATGGATGGAGAATGCCTGTGCCACCTCATCTCCAAGGGCTCGGATCATTGCCTCTCGTGGGCAGCTGTTGCCCGCGACTGCTGCGTCCCATGTTTCCTCAACATCTTTGGCCCAGGTTCGAACCCGGTCTCGATGCATGAGCTCCCATGTCCGTCCTAGCCACGGTACTAATGCCAGCGCTCTGTCTTCTCCATCTGCAACTGCTGAGTCGCCTTTGTGGGTGGAGGGCTTGGGCTGCAACATAACTATAGACTGCATGGTTTGCCACGGCCATGCGACTGTTTCTTCGATTTCATTGAGAAGATCTGTAAGCGCTGCTCTGCCAGCTCGCGGTAGTCTGCGTGCATCACTTGTGCTCAGTCTGTCTGTGCCTTTACCTCGGTCGGGTAGGCCTGTGATCGCAGCGTCGAACTGGTCCACTGACCACTGTGTGGCAGTGGTTTGCAATGCTTGCTCACGTAGGACTCGCAGGAGGTGCTGTTGGTCGTCGTGCGATTCACATAGGTCACTCCAGATCTGCCTGAAGGTCGATGCTTTGAGGTCCAATCGCTCCATAGTAGATCCTGCGTTCCCTTCATCTTCAACTAGTTCGTCTTCATGTCTGGGTCGCGGTTTGGTCATACGATGCATCATGCCATTGTCGCAGTCGTCTGCCAACCAACGTGCGTGCTCCTGTCCGCTGCGACGTAGCTCATATCTGAGTGCCTTCTTCGCCTCCTCCGCTGCTTGTAGTGCCATGCCTTCTATCACTTCCACTTCTAGCACTGACATGTCTGCAAGCCGATCTCGCCATATTGCTCGATGGAGCCTGGCCGTCGCTGACGCTGCCGCGCCGACTGAGGTTACTCCATCCAAGGCCAGCCTTCTGCAGCATGTCTCCAGTGAAGAGATTTCGCTCTGCCCGACTTGGCGTCGTTTGAGCTTGGCCAGTGTTGTGGTAGCGGATTCGGCTCTGGCCCACCAATTTGCTGAGCACGTGCTATATCTCATACGTCGCTGGCCCTTTTCCTTTTGCTCGACGTTCTTCAGCTCATACTGTATGCCTCTCCCGCGGAAAAGCTGCTGGTCTTTGTTGCTGATCTTGTAGGCTCGGCAGCAGAAACTCTCAATGTGGTGGGCAGTTCTCTGAAAGCTTGCTCCTACTCGGACGGCTGCCTCTGGGACCGCCCTGAAGGTAGCGCTGTCTGTGATGTATGATGGTGGCTCGGCTGCTGCGGTATGTTGCTCTGCTGCAACCTCAGCCCACATGTCATCCATCGTGCGCGTGTCCTGATCAGGGGCCTGGAATGGTGTTGGCCTCTCGTATCGCTGGTTTGCCTTGGCCTTGTGCTCAGCTTCACTGTCCTCCACATTGGCAGGGACCACTGGCTGAGGTATTTGTGGCCTGGGCTCCTGGGGCGGCATGTCTTCTTCTGAGTCTGAGAACATGTGGTCACGATCATTCATGGGGTCCAGCTCAGCGTCTAAACTTGTATTCTTGGCTGATGGTGTTTGTGCTGGTTGTGTGTCCGCTTGTGCTTGCTCTGGTTTGAGGGAGTTTCTGTGGAACTCACGTCATCCTCACCCCCGGCGCGAAGAGCACGAGTCCAGAGCGGCCTCCGGCACCGTTTCCGGACAGATCCGGTGGATCCGCTGGATCCGCTGGATCCGGTGACGAATCCCAAGCCGGCGCCCTCGCTTGAGACATCCTCACAAAACCGGCCCCGGGGGAGGTGCCCAGAGGAGCCCAGAGCGGCCTCCGGCACCGTTTCCGGACAGATCCGGTGGATCCGCTGGATCCGCTGGATCCGGTGACGAATCCCAAACCGGCGCCCTCGCTTGAGACATCCTCACAAAACCGGCCCCGGGGGAGGTGCCCAGAGGAGCCCAGAGCGGCCTCCGGCACCGTTTCCGGACAGATCCGGTGGATCCGCTGGATCCGCTGGATCCGGTGACGAATCCCAAACCGGCGCCCTCGCTTGAGACATCCTCACAAAACCGGCCCCGGGGGAGGTGCCCAGAGGAGCCCAGAGCGGCCTCCGGCACCGTTTCCGGACAGATCCGCTGGATCCGCTGGATCCGCTGGATCCGGTGACGAATCCCAAACCGGCGCCCTCGCTGAGACATCCTCACAAAACCGGCCCCGGGGGAGGTGCCCAGAGGAGCCCAGAGCGGCCTCCGGCACCGTTTCAGGACAGATCCGGTGGATCCGCTGGATCCGGTGACGAATCCCAAACCGGCGCCCTCGCTTGAGACATCCTCACAAAACCGGCCCCGGGGGAGGTGCCCAGAGGAGCCCAGAGCGGCCTCCGGCACCGTTTCCGGCCGGATCCGCGCTGGATCCGGTCCGACGAATCCCAACCGGCGCCCTCGCTGAGACATCCTCACAAAACGGCCCCGGGGGGGTGCCCAGAGGAGCCCAGAACGGCCTCCGGCACCGTTTCCGGACACCGATCCGGTGGATCCGCTGGATCCGGTGACGAATCCCAAACCGGAGACATCCTCGCTTCCGGATCCGGTGGATCCGCCGACGAATCCCAAACCGGCGCCCTCGCTTGAGACATCCTCACAAAACCGGCCCCGGGGGAGGTGCCCAGAGGAGCCCAGAGCGGCCTCCGGCACCGTTTCCGGACAGATCCGCTGGATCCGGTCCGATCCGACGAATCCCAAACCGGCGCCCTCGCTTGAGACATCCTCACAAAACCGGCCCCGGGGGAGGTGCCCAGAGGAGCCCAGAGCGGCCTCCGGCACCGTTTCCGGACAGATCCGGACAGATCCGGTGGATCCGCGCCCCGGGGGAGGTGCCCAGAGGAGGAATGAGGAGGAGGAGGAGGAGGAGGAGGAGGAGGAGGAGGAGGAGGAGGAGGATGATGGAGCTGCGGGGTGGAGGAGGACAGACGGAGGCAAGAGAAGGATGGAGGAGGAGGAGGAGGAGGAGGAGGAGGAGGAGGAGGAGGAACCTCATCACCCTCGCCAACAAGCGCACGCACCTTCTTCTATATACAGAAACTCCCGATCAACCGCAGAGCGGCCGGCTAGGTACGTCATCCATCCCGTTGGCGTGATGGCTTCCCATCTCGCTGCTATCAGCTGGTCGTAGTCAGGTTGTGCTGCTGGAGTCGGCTGAGGTCGGGTGGGACGCTGTGCTAGAGCTTGATGTCGTTTGCTGGATGGGTCGGGTGGCTTGGGTGGGAGCTTGGGGTGCTTGAGCGGCAGTGGCATGTGTAACTGTCGAACGATGTTGTACTGAGCTCCCCACGCAAGATGAACCTCTGCCCTATGTGAGGTCCCCATGGTACGTCACTGACAGGTTCCACTCCGACTATGTGTTGTTGTGCTGACGGGCTGACAATAATGTAATCAATCTGCGATGGTGGGCTGTCCTTCTTGAAGCATGTGTGCGCATTGCCCTCGGGTGTGAGAATGCGCCCGTCTCCTAGTGCTTCTGGCCAGCCTGCTGCTGCGAATTCGGTTGGGGGTGTGTTGAAGTCTCCTGCCACAACCCACGGGATATTCAACGTGCTCAACAATTGTCCGATCTCTTTAAATATGTCCGCAGTCGGTCCCGTTCTGAGTGGCTTGTGGCACTCGAGGTACAAGCTGATGACCACGATGGAGTAACCACGCATATGCCGCACCATGGGTATCCAATCCTGGAAGGACAGGAGATCGGCTGAATCAGTACAAGGTTTGCCTGCCGTCGAGTGCGACACGCTGCCCTTCTTCCCAAGCTCGCGTAGGAACCTGGTGCAAACGTGGTTCTTAGCAATCGCAGTCACACCTCCATGAGAACCCTTCACTGAGGCCTTCGACTGTCGTGCTGAAGTGAAACATGCTTTTAGACCCAACTTGGCGAGAGAGGTTTCCGCATCCTCGAGCTCCTGGAACTTGAGGTGCGTCTCCTGTAGGAGGTACCCGTCGTACAGTGGCCGCTGATCCCGTCGACACTGTAGCGTTCCCCTAATCCACTTCTCCGCCTGTGGTCCCCACGTAGTACTATTGCCAACACATATTGAGATCTGCTCACGGGTGGCCGAGCGGTTGGCTGTCATGCCACCCCGCAGCTGTTTCTAGTTGGGTACTGCAGCAGGCAACTTCCCTTCGCGGATCTGGCGGAGGAGCTCGTCACGCTGCTCTGGTGTTGTAGGGGTCCCTTCAGCTGGTGTCGGCGTAGGCGTGCTCGGTGGTGCGCTTGCCGATGCTGCTGAAGATGCTGCTGTCTGCTGCTGCTGCTGCTGCTGCTGCTGCTGCAGCTGGTCCGTGGTCTTGCGCTTCTTGGCCTCCCTGAGCCTTGTTGCATCTGCCATAGCCTTCGCCTTGGCTTCGTCGATGCGCGCCTTGATCTGGCCCGCGTAGGATTGCGCTCCCGCCTGTAGGTCTCTGATGGCTGCCTGCTTGGCTGCCAAGATCTCCGTCTTCAGCTCCTCGTCCTCGTCGCCTTGCAGCACGTCCTCCAACTCAAGGTCGATGACCCCGTTCTGCTGCAGCTCGTGCTCTGAGGAGTTCAGGAGCTGTTCCATGAGACTCTCCGGCTTGTTCTCCATCGTGATCTCTTTCAGGTTGGCCTTCGCTTGCTCGAGTGCTTTGCCTTTCTCGATCATGTCCTCATACGCCTTCGCGACTTGACCTTGCAGTCTGCTGTGCTCGTCGCAGGCTTTGTGGAACTCATTGTAGGCCACCTCTTGTGCTTTCGCCGCTGCTGTGCAACGAAGCTCTGCAGGTTGTTGTGGCCGAAGTGGTTGGAGCGTTTGGGCTAGAGTCGTCAGCTGTGCCCCCAGCGCTGTCACCGCTGTGTTGGCTCCCAGTCCCATCTCTTGGAGCTGCTGGCCAAGCGTTGACATCAGCTTGGTCATCTCCTGGGTCTGGTGCTGGCTGCTGCTGCTGCTGCTGCCGCTGGTCCCGCCGTTCTGCTGGCGTTCCTGCTCCTTGATGCAGTTGGGCTTTTTGACCAGTTTGCTGCAGCGCCAGCACTTCCATCCATTCTTTGCCAGTGTAGTGTCGTACGTCCACTTGCTGCAACTTCGGCACACCGTATCTTGTGCGCCTCCTCGCCGAGCCATGTCTGCTGCGGCTGACGGCGGGCTGCTGCCGTGGTGCTCTCTCAGTCTCTCCAGGTCTCCTGCCTCTCGCAAGCGGCGCCGCGCCACGGCGCGCTGGCGCCGCTCTCTGCGGTGCCACGCGGGCGAGGGAGGCCGCCCCTGGCCTCGGCGGCCCTCCGTGGGCCTGGGGGCTCCCCTATGGCGCGGGCCGCCGCCGCGCGCCGCCGCCGGGCAAAATGCTGCGCGGGGGCGGGGCGGGGCCACGCTGGGGAGCCACCTAGGAGGAGGAGGAGGAGGAGGAGGAGGAGGAGGAGGAGGAGGAGGAGGAGGAGGAGGAGGAGGAGGAGGAGGAGGAGGAGGAGGGGGCAGGACCCAGAGACCACCAAATCTCCCCAACGGAGGCCTCATCCCCGGTCCCCGAGGCCCGTCCCCTCCACCAGGGCTTCCTGCACCTCCCCGCCGGCTCTGGGAGGCTTCTGCGGAGCCTCGGGAGAGGCAGGCAATAGGGGAACACAAAGTGACATAAGCATAACAACTCGGAGGTCCGCGCGGATTTCTCGGATCGGCGCTGGGGACCCCCGGCGGCGCCTCCGGCGCCGCCCCTGGCGCGCTCCGCCGTGCATTTTTCGGTTTCGTGCTTGCTTTTTTTTTCTCTGATGATCCAGGATGCTCCTCGATGGTTCGTGCCGACAAACATAGGGGAACAAAAAGTGGCATGAGCATAAAAACTCGGAGGTCCGCCCGGATTTCTCGGATCGGCGCTGGACCCCCCTCCCTGGCGCGCGGAGCGCGCCGGGGGCGGCGCCGGAGGCGCCGCCGGGGGTCCCCAGCGCCGATCCGAGGAACCCGCGCGGACCTCCGAGTTTTTATGTCTGTGCCGCTTTTTGTTCCCCTGGGCAAGGGGGAGGTGGCCGAGGTGGAGGAGGAGGGCCAGCACCAGGATGAGAGAGGGGCGGCCCTGCGCCCGCCGCCGCGCAGCCTCAGAGCTGCAGGGGCCTCTCGCCCCCTGCCCCCGGCGAGCGGGCTTCCTCGCGCGCGTGCCCCGACCCACGGCGTGCTGATGTGCGCGCGTGCGCACGTCTGTCTCGCTTCGCCAGCTCTGCATTCGCGGCAGGGCGGCAGCGAGGGAAGGGGGGGGGTAGGGAGGCTCCCTCTCCCTACCGCCCCCCCCCTCCTCTTCCCTCTCCCTACCCCCCGGGCCAGCCTTCCCGCCAGGTGGACGCGATCGGAAGCGGTCGGCCGATGCCGTCGCTGGCGCTGAGGGGGGGAGGGCTGGGTGCATGCTCTCTTGGTTCTTGGCATCGCTCGGACGTGTGCATCTGTTTTAGGAGAAAAACAGTGACATAAGCATAAAAACTCGGAGGTCCGCGCGGATTTCAGTATGAGTCCGGGTAGGACGTCAGTCCGCTGGGCCCAACAGCTCCATTGAACGTGGCAGCAGATTCGCATATCGCAGACCCCCAGTGATGGCGATGTAGAATTTGAGTCCGCGTGGGACGTCACTATGATGGAAGCCCCACCGAAAGCTGCGACAGTTTCGCAGCTCTCAGCCCTGCCACGGCCGGCGAGGTCCAATCCGAATCTGCGTCGGAAGTCATTCCGCACGGCCTCCAGCAGCCTCCGACAGTGGCGACCCTCTGACACCTCGCGGGGCGCCCCGTCCAAACTCAGGGTAGAAGGTAGGGGGATGGATAAACCCTTCCCCCATATCAGGGTGAGAAGGAGCTGTTGCAAGAAGTAATGCAAAGGTTCGTTAAACCACTTACGCCCTGGGGGCTGGTGGGATTCGCAGAGTAGGACGAGAAGGAGGAAGAGGAAGAGGAAACATGAGGGAAGGATAACGAATAACAGTATAAAAACGGCGATGTCTGAAAAAAAGCAACAAGGCGTTATCGCTCGATTGTCTGCTTTGCATTCCTGCCCTTCCGCCTGCACGCCAAACCTCAAGGACCAAAGTGCATGGCGCGAAACGCCAATGCAGCCCTGTATCTATGCAGAGAGAGGGAGAGAGACAGAGAGAGATATGATCTGATCCAGGGCTCCGGCCCCCCCCTTGTGCTGATGCCTTCGGCCCCCACCCCGCGCGATGGTCCCCCGCCCCTTGTGGGCGTGGCGTGGTGGAGCCCCCCCCTGTGGGCGTGGGGTGGTGGGGGTGCCAGTGCCACCCCGCTCCCCTTTGGGCATGGGGTGGTGCGATGTCGTCGTCGTCGTCGTCGTCGTCGTCGTCGTCGTCGTCGTCGTCGTCGTCGTCGTCGTTGTGGGTGTCCGTCCGTCCGTCCACTCGTCGTCCGTCGTCCGTCGTCCGTCGCCCGTCGTCCGTCGTCCGTCGTCCGTCGTCCGTCGTCCGTCGCCGTCGTCCGTCTTCCGTCGTCCGTCCTCGTCCTCGTCCTCGTCCTCGTTCTCGTCGTCGTCATCGTTTCCGTCGTTGTCGTCTGCATTGTCCGTCGTCCTCCTCGTCTTCGGTCACTGGCCTGTGGCGGGGGAGGGGGCGGGGGGCCTGGGAGCCCGCCCCCTCTGGGGGGGAGGGGGTGGAAGGGCCCGTGAGCCCTCGACCCGGGACCACATGATCCCCACCCAGGGGGCTGAGCCGGCCAGTGGGGCCGAGGCCCTGCCCGTGGCAAAGGGGATCGGGTGGGCGTTGTTCACGGGCGGCGGCGGGGCCCCCCGCGGCCGAGCGGGGGCCTCGGGCAGCTCCCGGGGCGGTCTGCCAGGCCGCGAGGAGGAGGGGAGGATGGAGGACGGAGAGAGGGAGGGAGGAAGGAGGAAGGGAGGATGGAGGATGGAGGAGGGAGAGAGGGATGGAGGAGGAGGAGGAGGAGGAGGAGGAGGAGGAGGAGGAGGAGGAGGAGGAGGAGGAGGAGGAGGGGGAGGGGAGGGGGAGGGGGAGGGGGAGGAGGAGGTGAGGTGGTCTTCGGCCGATACTTGTCCGATCCTGCTCCAATCGAGCCGCTTGGGCTCAAGGCAGGCAGCCGCGCCCAGGAACCTCACCACTGTCCGCCGAGTGGCGGCCCCCATCGCCCCATCTCAGAGCCATGCCGATGGCTGAGCCAGACGTCGAGGTGCCTTGCTACTCGTCGTCGTCATTGTCGTCGTCGTCGTCGTCGGCGTCGGCGTCGTCGTCGTCGTTGTCGTCGTCGTCGTTGTCGTCGTCGTTGTCGTCGCCGTCGTCGTCGTCGTTGTTCTCGTCGTCCTCGTCGTCGTCGTCATCGTGCTCGTCGTCGTCGTCGTTGTCCTCGTCGTCGTCGTCGTCGTCGTCGTCCGCGCCATCCTCCTGCCTGGTAGAGGGAGCTCCTCTTCATCCTCCCCATCCTCCTCCTTCCCTCCCTGCCTCCCTTCCTCCCCCTCTCCCTCCATTCCCGTCCCTCCTTCCTTCTCCCTCCCCACTGGTCCTCCTCCTCCTCCTCCTCCTCCTCCTCCTCCTTCTTCTTGGGCCCCCGGGAGACCTTCGGAGAACTCGAGAGATCTCCGTAGAGCTTCGGAGACCTTCAGGGCAGGGACATCCAGGGACCTCGAAGGAGGAAGAGGGGGAAGAGGATGATTATGAGGACACATACCTCTTCTATTTTGAAAGCGTTGAGATACATTGAGATACAGGCTTTTCTCCATGTTCGGCCTTCGGGGGCCGTTCTGGGGAACATTGCATGTAACGAAAACCTGCTCCTTGGGAGAGGCTCGGAGTTCCGGGCCCGCGCATAGAACAAATGAGGACATCGCCTCCAACAAACAATTCTTACCCCGACGTCCTCCCCATCCTCCTCGTCCAGGTGCCGGAGGGGGACGTGAAGAAGGGAGCGAAGTTGTTCAAGGCCTGGGATCTTCCAATTTGAATCCCCTGCGCCTTCAGTGACCGTTTCGCCCTCAGCGAAGCTGCTCAGGGCCAGGGATCCTCAGACCTGGGACATCCTGGGAGAGGATGGGGCAGCTGACGGTTGCTGCTCCCCAGGAGGAGGAGGAAGATGAGGAGGAAGGGAGGGAGGGAGGGAAGATGAAAAGAAGGAGAAGGAGAAGGAGAAGGATGCTGACGCTGATGATGATAATGATGATGATGATGATGATGATGATGATGATGATGATGATGATGATGATGATGATGGTGATGGTGATGGTGATGGTGATGGTGATGGTGATGGAGGTGGTGGTGATGATGCTGCTGATGATGATGCTGATGCTATGATGACGCTGATGCTGATGCTGATGATGATGCTGATGCTGAGGCTGCTGATGATGCCGATGCTGATGATGATGACGACGATGATGGTGATGATGATGGTGATGCTGATGGTAATGATGATGGCGACGATGACGATGATGATTAGTGATATGACGATGATGATGATGCTGGTGATGATGATGGTGTTGGTGATGACGAGGAGGATAATACAGATGACGATAATTATAAGAAGGAGGGTATGGATGATTCAGGGTGATGAGGAGGAAGAGGAAGGAGGATGAGGGCAATGGTAATGTTGATGATAATATTGCTGATGCTGGTGATGGTGTAGATGACGATGCTGATGATGATGTTGATGATGAGGGAGAAGGAGGAGGAGAGGAGAAGGAGGATAAGGAGGATACTGAAGAGGAGGATGACGAGTAAGACAACTAATAAGGATCACGCACGAGGAAGACATATGAGGAGGGGAAGGACGAGGAGGTGGAGTGGGATAAGGAGAGGGGGAAGGAGGTAGGGAGGGCGGTAGGCAAGATGGTATGAAGGGCGGGAGGAGGGATGATGAGGGAGAAGGGATAAGAGGAGGAGGAGGCGGAGGAGGAGGCGGAGGATAAAGAGGAGGAGGAGAAGGATAAGGAGGATGACGAGGATGATACTGATGATGCTGGTGATGATGATGACGACGATGATGATGCTGATGATGATGATGCTGATGATGATGAGGAGGAGGAGGAGGAGGCAGAGGAGAAGGAGGAGAGGCGAGGAGCGAGAATGATGATGAAGTGAGGAGGAGCAGAAGCACGAGGAGGAGGAGGAGCAGAAGCAGGAGGAGGAGGAGAAATCGGAGGATGAGGGGAAGGAGGAGGATCAGAGTCAAATCAATACGCATCAATGATGCCGCAGTTCTCCCTCCCATCCCAATCACCATGCCCATAAGTCCCTAGCGGCCTGTCTTTTCACTGCAGTGCGAGCCCTCTTGCAAGACAAGCACACCATGGGCCTGCTATCCGGGCAAGGGCACAGTTTTGAAAAAGGAACTGCGTTCCATCCTCCTCCTCCTCCTTCTCCTCCTCCTCCCTTCTCCACCTCCTTCTCCTTCTCCCTCTTCCTTCTCCCCTTCCTCTTCCTCCTCCTCCTCATCCTTCGCCTCCTCCTCCTCGCGCGCAATGAGGAATGCAAGAAGATAGGGTCACACAGTTCAACAGGGTGTCAAGCCAGATTCCTGCTTTGAAAATCGACGGCCCCACCCGTGTAACTGGTGAACAAGCTTGCACTCGGGTCATGGTCCTTGTGGAACCATCGAGCGAGAGCGCCATTTTGAAAAGGAACAGCCCTCCATCCGTACAGCTGCCAAGTGCAGGTGTTGAAGCTCCTGGCTTTTACTTTCAGAAAGTCTCAAGCGATGACGCAAGTTCGAAAGCCGCCTTTGCTCTGTCTGTGCTGCAAGCGGTTAGTGCGAATGAGCCCCATTTTGAACATTTGCCGGCCTCCATCATTACGGCTGTTGCAATTTTCTTGCACGGATGTGCGCGGCGCTAGGGTGATAGCCCTATCTTCAGATATTTTCAAAGCCATTGTTGCTCCACGTTTGTAACTCTTGCACGTTTTCAAGACGGATGCGCGCGGCTCTAAGACGAAAGCTCCATGTTGAAAACGACCGGAACTCCATCCGTCTGGTTGTTTCAAGATTTCCAGCAAACGTGCGCGGCGCTAAGGCGAGAGCATCATTTTCCCAAACCACCTCTGTGCATATTTGGAAATATGTGCTCCTGTTTCGAACTTCAAGCTTCAGGATCTGAAGTTGAGATCGGGCATGTCCCTCTACAGGAGGAATGCTCAAGAATAGTAGAGAAAGACAGTCTGGTCACGATTATTCGTGCTCTTCTGACGTGGAGAAAATACATTTGGACAGCTTACTTCTTGTTCTTTCAAAACCCGCCTGCAGGAGGACATGCCCGACCGAATCTTCAGCGGTGGGGAAGTCTCAGGGGAACCGCTCGGCCCGCCCTGCCGACACGTCTTGGGGGTGCGACATCGAGGAGTTACGGTCAGGATCTCTTGTCGAGCTTTTCGCGGCGGCCGCCCCAGCGACACGCTAAGCCTTGCGAGTTGATCGCGTGTCGCTCCGCTTCGCGGGGCGGGAGGCTGCGAAAGGCTCGGGACGTTAACGCTTGGGAATTGGGATGTGGTTAGTTAGTAGCGCCGAAGCGTGGTGAACCAGAATCGGTGGCGCAACACGCTGAGCAAAGGGCCTGACCGCATCTGCAGGGAAAAGCACGGAGGATGGCGATGATGATGATTCTGATGACGTTGGTGATGTTTATGCTGATGCTGATGCAAATAACAACACTCATGTTGATAGCAGTGATGATGAGTAGATGATTATGATGACGATTATGATGATGAAGACTAAGATGATGATAATGATGATGATGGTGATGATGGTGGTGGTGATGATGATTATCATGTTGATGATGATGCTGACGATGATGATGATGGTGATTGCGATGGTAATGCTGATTATGATGGAAATGAGGGTGGTGGTGATGATAGTGATCATGATGATGATGACGATGATGATGATGATGATGATGACGATGGTGATGGTGATGCTGATAGTGATGGTGATGGTGACGATGCTGATAGCGATGATGATGACGACGACGGTGATGATGATTATGGTGGTGTTGATGGCGAGTTTGATGAAGGTGAATGTAGTTACCATAATGCTGACTATGATGATGATGATGATGATGATGTTGAGGATGATTATTATTTTGACTACCACATCGGGGATCACAAGAATAAGGATGTCGATGCTGACGATGATGATGCTGATGACGGTGACGGTGCTGCTGATCCTGATTATTATCATGATGATGGCGATGATGATGGTGATGATGATGACGACGGCGATGCCGACGATGGCGGCGATGATGATGATGTTGGTGAAGATGACGATGACGATGATGATAGCGATGGCGATGATGATGCTGATGATGACGATGGTGACGAGTCTGATAGTGATGACGACGATGATGATGATGATGAAGAGGAAGATGATGATATGGATTATGAAGGTTGGGATGAGGACGATGATGATGGTGCTGATGACAATGACAATGACAATGACAATGACGATGATGATGATGATGATGATGATGATGATGATGCTGATGATGATGAGGATGCTGCTGCTTGTGATGATGATGATGATGATGATGATGATGATGATGATGATGATGATGATGGTGGTGGTGATGATGATGCCGACTGGGAAGAGTGGGAGAGGAGGAGGATACCGATTTCTGACGTCTTTCGTTTTTTTGATTCGGCCTCTTGGGGGCCTTATCGTCGCCATGGCTGGATTCGCCTCCGAGTCGTCCTGGTCAGAAGGCTCTCGAGGACAGGTCGGGGGGTCCACTGAGGATGGAGGGCCCCTCTTGGCCCCCGAGGTCGTCACAGGCGCCTCGCTGCTCCCGTCCTTGCTGCTGTTCCTTCTCTTCATCCTCCTCATCCACCTCCTCCGTTTGCTCCTTCTCCTCCTCCTCCTCTGCCTTCCCTTCCTCCCATTTCTCCCCTTCCTCCCCCCCCATCCTCCCGCTCCTCCTCCTCCTCCTCCTCTTCTCCGTCCCCTCCCGCCTTCCCCCCCTCACTGCTCCCCTGTTCTCCTCCTCCTCCTTCTCCTCCTCTTCTCCGTTTCCTCCCGCCTTCCCCTCCTCACTGCTCCCCCCTTCTCCTCATCTTTCCCAGGGTGTATTCGAATACAGGGGGGAGAGGGCGCTCCAGAAACCTGCGGCGGCCCGGCCACTGGAACCAGGGGCTTGCCGCAAGCCGCAAGCGGCCCGCAAGCCCCCCCCCCCCCCCCCCGCAAGCCGCTTGCGGGGGGGGAGGGGGCGCACAGCACCGGCTCTCTTCAGGCGTTCGATCGTTGGGTCCGCTTCGGGGCGCTGTGTCGTCGTCGGGAGAAGGATGACCGCTCGGCTGTTCGCACAAGTCGTGCGATCCTGGATTGGGCCTGGTCACGGGATGGTTCCCGAGGCCAGGTGTCTGGCGTGCGTTCGATTCAGATCCCAGGTTGCCACAGACGTCTCAAGATCCTTGTTGGAACCACTGTGGGTTAGGACGTTCCGCCCCACCCCGCGGACTCGAACGCCACGTGCTCGGCGGCTGCGGTGGACCTACCGAGGGACGATCCGTGAAAGCTCGTACGGCCCGGATCTTGATGAATGGTGGTCATGTTGATGATGATGATGATGATGATGATGATGATGATGATGATGATGATGATGATGATGATGATGATGATGATGATGATGATGATGATGACGAGGACGAGGACGAGGACGAGGACGAGGACCATCATCAGTGATCATGACCATGACGATAATACTTTTCATGATGATGAGGAGAAGGAGGACATGATGAGGAGGAGGTGGCTGCTGGTGCGGCGCGACGAGGCGAAGTGTGCCCAATGCCACACCATCGAGAAGGGCGGCAACGCCAAGCAGGCTTCGATCCTCCTCCTCGAACCTCGCTCCTACTCCTTCCTCGCTCTTCAAGCCTCGCTGCTGCTGCTTCTCCTCCTCCTCCTCCTCTTCCCAGGGGGCTGGGTCATGTAAGGGATCCGCTGATGGCGCTCGTCCTGTTCAACCTCGTAAGCGCCCCCAAGCCTCTAAGCATGATGAGGCGAAGCTCTCTGACGATGACCACGACGACATCCCTGAAGAATACGTCAAACAGTGGTGTCGCGAGGTCTTCCACCCGATGCTCGATGACATACGCGACCAGCTCACCACGTCGCTCACCGAGTCGCTCACCAAGGCGCTGGCAGGTGACATCGAGACCTCCAGCGCTGCAACGATCATCTTGCTCGACATGTTACGAGTTGAACTCACTGGTATCGGACACCTTGATGAGAGAATTGCGTCCGCAGTACGGCCGCAAGTGGATGTTTCCAGAGGCATGCAGTTGCGTACCGGCCATTGCCAGTCACAGCTCGGTGCCCACAACAACCGTCTGGCTGCCGCCGAGAGGGAGATCACCGACCTTCGTGAGGAGATGGCCGAGCTCCGCAGGCCCCTTGCTCTCGCGGAGTCCCGCCCGCAAACCCAGATCCCAATCCCTGGCGGGTCCGAGCGAGACGTTGACACCTCCATCGTTGCGGCCGTGGCCCAGCGGCCTGCCTCCCTCGAGCCTGCGAGTGCCATCCTCGACCCCTGGTTGGCACACAGCGGAGTTCTTGCTCCGTCGTGCGCGTGCTGCTCCGTCGTGCTCGTGCTGCCATCACCGCAGCGCTCCCCAACTTACACCTTAGGCGATGCTGAAGAAAACCCAAGGTTTCGGCCAGAGTCTCGATTATTCTTAATGTTTCAATGTAGATCCTAAGATTTGAATAGACATTCTGGATGTTTATTCAAATTCTGAGACTATGAATTTCTTAACCCATGATTTCTAAAGCATTTCGCAGGGTGTACGCCTGTTCTCTGATCGAGAACGTGGCACGTTTTCTGTGGGGTGGGGCCGCATCGTGCGAAATGAGGCTCGCCCGGGGGATCGGCGGGCAGAGCCCTTCCGGGATGAGTAGAGGGTGGCCAAGAGCAGCCTCGACGAGGCCCAGCTTCCGGCGCTGGTCAAGCACCTGGCTGAGCCCAAAGCCCGGTCCGTGTGGTGCCCTTGGCGTGTGGAACTTGTTTCGCTGCTCTACACTTTCGGCTGACGCACGCCACCCATCACTACGCGTAGTGACCCGGGACACGCGTGCCCTTCTACAAGCTGCTGGCGAAAGAGCATCATCAAACGCGAGTGCTTCTCCAAGTCGTGTCCCGCATCACACACACTTTGCCTCCAGGAGGTGCATCAAGACGAACTTCAGTTGAGTGTGTGTTCGAACTCTGTCGAGCCCTTCGCGGCGTTCCACACGTCGTTTTGTGAACCCGACCGAGCCTGCCGCCTCCGCGGGGGCGTCTCTGTTCTTCTTCCTCAGTGCGATCGTGCAGCTGGGGGGCGAGTAATTTCGAGCTCGGGGGCCCTTCTGCCCGGCCGCGGTGTGCATGTCAACGTGGAGTGTGGCCATCGGGTTGCACCGCCTGTATCCGAGGCTATGCCTCCTCTCGGCCTCGCTCTGAGGCTCCGCCGCTTCCTCCCTCCTCTTCTCTGCCTAATTCAAGCTTCGCGCGGCCCGCTTAGCTTCGACCGGAAGAGGTGCGCTCTCGACCCGCGGATCAAAAAAGTGTGGCCATCGGGTGGGACATTTTACATGTCAATGTGCACCAGTTGTCGGGAAGTCAACGCGGTCGGCAGGGTGACCGCGGCGACCAATCAGTTTGCAGGCATGGGTCCCTCCAGTCGCTTGGTGACTGCGACAGGGGGGCTTCCATGTCGCTTGGAAGGAAGCCGCGACGCTTCACATGCCGCGGCCGTCCGTCGAGCTGCCTGGCAGCACTACGCTCGTGCTCCTCTGTGGCGCTCCATCCTGGCGTCGTATGTCGAGATCGAATGTGATATGCCCTCGCGCTACGAGAACAGTAACAATGTTGAGACCACCATCCACTGTCTCTTCGTCTCGCCTCCTGGCTGACAGATATGTGCCAGTTGTTCCTCCAGGCCGCTGCAGTGGGGACCCCCGCCTGGGTGTCTGATCGGAAGTTCTCCGGCCATGCTGCGGTGACCTCCACCGTGCCATCTCGATCCGCTCGCCCCCCCGATGAGCGCCAAGCATCCAAGCGTTTGTACCAGGACCCGTTCTATCGCATCAGGCTGAAAGCGGTGATCGGATGCTCTGGCTAGGCCAGCATGTCTGCCCCCGTCAAGCTTGAGCACTATAAGTCGCTCCTAAGGCAGGCCGCGCGTGAAACGTACGATCTTCTCTCCGCTGCCATCCCCAGCACCTCCGCACTCTGCTTCAGCTTGCTCGGTGTATGGCTCGTGTGGCGTGGCGCCAGAGCGTCGCCCTGGCCTGGAGATTGACTGAATCGCATTCGGCTGCCTCGGACTCCCTGGACATCTCGGGACTGGCGGTGTCTCGCTTCGACGCCCCGAGTCCTCCCAGGCCCGCACCGACAGGCTACGGCGCGAGGCGGCGGAGGCGGTGGAGGGGGGGCATCGAGGGGCGCCGGGAGGTCGGGGGGGGGGGCACTCGC
>CAUYUJ010016473.1:201396-203896 GCA_963575745.1 Prorocentrum cordatum | reverse complement strand
GTCCGCTTCTGCTCCTCGGCGCGCCGCTCGCGCTCCCCTCCCGCTCTCATCCTTCGGCCCCCTTTTCTATCCTTAGCCACTCCCTGCCCCCATTATCCCTCATTCGGTTGGCCCCAGAGGTGGCCCTCGAGGCTTTGGTATCAGACCTCCCCTCCTCTCTTCTTCGTCCTCCCTCCCCTGCGTGACTGTCCAGACCGTTGCGGCACATGCAGGAAAAAACACACCAAAAACATTACACTTGAGAAAACCCCAATCAGTGGATGACTTGAAAATTGATACTATGGATCTTGAGATCAATTGTGAGAACGATAATGAGATCGATAGTGGAATCGATAGCGAGGACGATTGTAAGGTCGAACGTGAGACCGAGAGTGAATTCGATTCAATGAGATCGATCGCGAGATCGCTCATGCGATGTCTAGTGAGATCGCTTGTGAGTTTGGTAGTGAGATCGATTGTGAGATCGATGGTGAGATCGATCGAGAAGTCGGTAATGAGATCGATGGTGAGACCGATCGATAAGAAGATCGACCAGGAGCCTGGGAACCCGGGAACCTCGCCGCCCTCCGATCGGCCGGGAACCCGGAACTGGGAACCCGGGAACCCGGAACCGGGAACCCGGGAACCCGGGAACCCAGCCTGCCACCAAAATCGAAGGGGGAACTTTCGCCAAATCCTTCAACTTCCGCTAGGACCCCTTCAGTGCAAGCACTGATTGGGGAAAAACACAACACAACACAACACAACAAAACAGACAAAAAACACAAATAAGCACAAACAATACCGGACCGAACATAAAAACACACGCACACACAAACAAAAAACACAAAAACCACACACGCACACAAACATGAGTAAATTATGGCTCTGACTTTGCACGACGACGACGTAGGCGGCGCGCCTCGGGGGTGCGCGCCGCGGCCCCCGTTGCCGTTACCCACTCCCCGCCCCCCCCTCCAAGGTAACATGTGGTATCCCCTCAGGAATAAGAAATTGTTTCATGATTCGGTGCATGACAGGAGCTCCTCGAGCCCGCTGGTGCTCTCACAAGGCCGAATGCCACGGTTTGCATGAGGTCAGGATCGTCGCATGGTGGGCGCCCCTGGAGCCCACCTGTGTCATCATCGTCCCCCGCTGCTCTCTCTGCTTTGCCGAATGCCACGCTTTGCGGACGGGCAGGATCGACGCATGGCGGGTGTTCCTCGAGCCCACCTGTGTCATCATCGCCCGCCATTGCTTTGCCGAGTGCCACGTTTTGTTGGTGGTGCGGATCGTCGCGTGCTGGGTGCGGCTTGAGACGACGCGTGGCCCCGGCGCCGCCAAGTCGCCACATGCTTAGTGGGACCCGCCTGTGGCATGGGCTTGCAGACGGACCCGCCTGTGGCCAGGCTTCTTTCCCATCTGGTCCCTACCATCATCCTGCCAATGCCAGGGCCCAGATTGCCTGGACGCGCGCGCTCACTGCTTCTGCCGCGCTGCGACGCAAAACTGTTTACCCGTGTCTTCGTCCGCCCCTTCAACGAATTGCGCAGCGCGCCGCCCTTCGGGAACGCCCGACACACCCGCACGCACGCACGCGCACACGCACGCACGCACGCACGCACGCACACGCACGCACGCACGCACGCACGCACGCACACATTTTTTTGATCCGCGGGTCGAGAGCGCACCTCTTCCGGTCGAAGCTAAGCGGGCCGCGCACAGCTTTAATTAATAGAGGGGGGAAGGCAGAAGGAGGGGCCTCACGTCAAGGCCAAGAGAGGGCAAAGCCCGGAACCAGGCGGTGCCGAAGACGATGTGTTTGCAAAGGAACGCCTTGTACAGGAACCCGGTGGCGAAGTACTGGAAGAAACAAAATGCTGCGGACGCACGCACACACACATACACACATTTACACACACACACGCACGCACGCACGCACGCACACACACACACACACACACACGCACACACGCGCACACGCACGCATGCACGCACGCACGCATACACGCACGCACTCACGCACACGCACACGCACACACGCACACACGCACACACGCACACACGCACACACGCACACAGACACACGCGCACACACACGCACACACGCACACACGCACACACGCACACACGAACACAACACACGCACGCACACACGCACACACGCACATGTACAACGCACACACGCGACGCACACGACACACGCAACAAGCACACGCACACACACACACACACACACACACACACACACACACACACACACACGCACACGCACACGCACGCGCACGCGCACGCGCACGCGCACCCGCACACGCGCGCGCACGCGCGCGCACAGGCACAGGCACAGGCACACGCACACGCACACGCACACGCACACGCACACGCACACGCACACACACATACACACGCACATACACATGCATCAACGCACGTACGCACGCACGCACGCACACACGCACACACGCACACGCAGCCACGCACGCTCGCACGCACGTGCGTACGCCCGCCCGCCCGCCCGCCC
>CAUYUJ010016473.1:198833-201296 GCA_963575745.1 Prorocentrum cordatum | reverse complement strand
ACGCACACGCACACACGCACACGCACACGTGCGCGTGTGCCACGCTCACGCTCATGCTCACGCGCTCACGCACACACGCACACACGCACACACGCACACACGCACACACGCACACGCACACGCACACGCACACGCACACGTACACGCACACACACACACACGCACCCATACACATACATACAGACATACACACATACATACAGACATACGCGTTTACACATACACACACGCACGCACGCACGCACGCGCGCACGCACGCACGCACGCACGTACACACACGCACACACACACATACGCGCACACGCACACGCGCACATACACAGACACACACACACATACACACGCACACGCACACGCACACGCACACGCACACGCACACGCGCACGCGCACGTGCACGCACGCACGCGCGCACACGCACCTTCCAGGATCCTCGACACATCTTTCACTTTATCGCCCCGTCCTGCGCCCCCGAGCGGCTCCGAGCGTTGCGGATGCTGCTGCAGTGCCCCCCGCCGTCGCCCCACTCGCGCGCGCGCGCGCCCCGGGGGCACTCGCCGCCCCGCGTGCTTTGATTAAAACATCGGCCCCTCTCTCTGCGCGGCGCCCGACGTCTTTCATATCGGCGTTTGCTTCGTCGGGAGCGGTTTGTTCGCCAGGCGCGCATCGGCCTCCCCAGGTGCACCCGCCGCCGCGGGGTCTGCAAGGGAGGACTGGGCCTTCCTTCTTACGCTCGTCTCCTCCTCCTCTTCCCCCCCCTTTCCTCCGCATCCTCATCCTCCTTCTGCTGCTCCTCCTTCTCTCCTCAAGCCTCGTACCTTTCCCTCCTCCTCCTCCTCCTCCTCCTCCTCCTCCTCCTTCAGGGGCCGCCCCTGTGGGGCGTGTTCGGCCGCCAGTCGGGCACGCTGGAGGGCTTCGCATACTCCGAGGCGAGGTCGGGTGGGGAGGGCTGGAGGAGGCTTTCGAGGGAGGGAGGGAGGGAGGGAGGCAGGGAGGACAAGGAGGAGGAGGAGGTTGAGGAGGAGGAGGAGGAGGAGGAGGAGGAGGGAGGGAGGGAGGGAGGGAGGAGAAGGAAGGAATTGGTGGGAGGAGGAGGAGGAGGAGGAGGAGGAGGAGGAGGAGGAGGAGGAGGAGGAGAAGGAGGAGGAGGAGAGGAGGAGGAGGAGGAGGAGCACTAGGAGGAGGAGGAGGAGGAGGAGGAGGAGGAGGAGGAGGAGGAGGAGGAGGAGGAGGAGCACTAGGAGGAGCACTAGGAGGAGGAGGAGGAGGAGGAGGAGGAGGAGGAGAGGAGGAGGGAGGAGGAGCACTAGGAGGAGGAGGAGGAGGAGGAGAGGAGGAGGAGGAGGAGGAGGAGGAGGAGCAGCAGGAGGAGGAGGAGCAGCAGGAGGAGGAGGAGGAGGAGGAGGAGAGAAAGGGGAGGGAGGGAGGGAGGGAGGGAGGAGGTCTTCGAGGAGGCCTCTTCGCCCCCTTCGGCCCCGGGAGGCCCGCGCCGGGCCGCGGGGGCGCCGGGAGAGTCGATCTGGGGGTGGGGGTCGCCGGCGACGGGCGGACCCCGGGGAGCGATCCTCAGCGGTTGCCCGAGGAGGGCGAGCGGGGAGGAGGAGGAGGAGGAGGAGGAGGAGGAGGAGGAGGAGGAGGAGGAGGAGGAGGAGGAGGAGGAGCAGCAGGAGCAGGAGGAGGAGGAGGAGCAGCAGGAGGAGGAAGAAGAGGAAACGGAGGGCGAGCGGGGAGGAGGAGTCGGGGGGCGCCGGCGGCGCGCGGAAGGGGGCATGGCGGGGGCGAGCGGCCTGCTGAGAAGGCGGTGGCAGGGCCGCCCTGCCCTCGGTCTTCTCGGAAGGCCACCCTCGCGACAGCCGAGCAGGCCTGCGAAAGTGGAGCGCGCATGGTGCAGCGCGTCGGACAAGGCAAGCGCCTTGGGTCCGAGGTTTGGGAGAGCCCCTCGGCGAGGGAGCCCGGCGCCCAGCTCGTGCATGGATGACAGGGGGCACGGGGGGGGGTTCTCGGAAGCCTTCCTTCCTTCTGCGACGCCTTTCTTGGGAGCCTCCAGCCGCGCGGCACGCGCCTATCGTCTGGGGAGCACTCCGCCCCAGGCCACGCCTGTCGGGCCCACGGTTGTCTCCAGGAGGCCTCGTGGGGCTTTCGGAGGCGTAGAAGTCGGCACCAACGCCAATGTCGGCAGGTTGTCTCCACCGAGGGATGGATCCCGACCCCGGCCATGGTGGGAGTATTCGGGCTTCTTAGGTGGCCGAAATATCACCAGCATCAGAATCAAAGATCATCGCCCCCTGTGGAGACACCTCCATGTTCTGGTGTTGGTGCCGACGTGCAGGCCCCCAAGGCCTGCTCTCGCGGAGAATAGTTCGCCCACGAGACAGCAGCAGTTGCCGTCTGCACCCTCTGCGTGGGGTGGCCCCTTCTCTCTTGGCCTCGCCCGCGGCTGCCGCACCCACCTTGCGCGGGCTAAC
>CAUYUJ010016473.1:163833-193833 GCA_963575745.1 Prorocentrum cordatum | reverse complement strand
TCCAAGAAATGTGGACCCCAGGCAACAAAAAAACAAGGTTGAAAGGCGAAGCGCAGCGAGCCTTAAAATCTGGTTAGTCGTGATACTAGCACGAGTAATACTGTTAAGAAGAATAGAGAACAATAGAGAAAGAAAGGGGCAACGGAGAGGTGCGCCAGCCTCCCGTGTGCTGCGCCACGGGCAGCACCAGCCCACCGAGGGTAGGTGGCTCCCGTGCCTCTTCCTGCACCGGGGGGCACAGGTTACTCCACGTTTGGGCGCTGCGTAATGGGGGGTCATAAATGGGGGGGCGGCGAGGGTGGTCCGAAAAGGTACCCAAACGGTACCTAAACGAGCCCCCTGGGGCTCTGGAGGGGCTCGAAAGGGGCACGAAAGGGGACCTTTTCTGACCCCCCCATTTGTGACCCCCCATTAAGCCACGCCCAACACGTCGCCGTGCAGGGCACACCCGGGCACATGCGGCGCGTGTTTCCGCGCACGGGACCCGCCCTCACGGGCCCCCACTGCCCACGGGGGGGCCGGCGGCAGACGCCTTTTGAGCCGTGCGCCGGCAGGCCGACCCCCCGACCACACGCCTGCCCCGCAGCGCGACGGGAGGGCCAGCACAGCAGCCACAGCCTGCCCCGACATAGTTCTTTTTGATTCGCGGGTCGAGAGCGCACCTCTTAAGGTCGAAGCTAAGCGGGCCGCGCGAAGCTTGAATTAACAGCGAGGGGGGGAAGGGAAGGAGCGCAGCCTCACGGCCCCGCCCCGACACAGGCAGGTGCCGTGCAGGCCAGAGCGGATCGGCGAGCCGATCCGAGCCCGCGCAGGGACGGGTGCCCTCGCGGCCCCGAGACGGCAGACGTTACCACAGCGGGGCCACCGCGAGAGCCGGGGGAGCCGCCCCAGGCCCGTCAGGGCGCTGACGCTCCTGGCCCGCCGTGCCGATCCCACACAGGCGACGTCCTGGCGGAACTCAGTTCCCCCGGGACCCCGACGTGCCGCCCACACGCCGAGGCACCTCTCTAGGGGCTTCCTCCTCCTCTTCCTCCTCCTCCGCCTCCTCTTCCTCTTCCTCTTCCTCTTCCTCTTCCACCTCTTCATCCTTCTCCCCTCTTTCTCCTCCGTGTCCCTCCCCTTCTCCTCTTCGTCCGTAGCTTGTTGGTTCGAGCGTACTGCACGGCTCAACCCGGCATGCCCTTGGCGTCGTGCCTTGCACCCCAGCGCGGTGCTCGAGGGACATCGTGGCTGGTCGGCACGTCTTGCATAGGCGATCTTTTCGCGTTGACGCAGCAAAGCAGGGAACCAGGCTGTGTTTCGCCGTGCGCAAGGTGGTATACCTAGCACGAGGCCTTTGAGCTTTCACTCTCTTCACGGGGTCATGTTCGTCAAGGTCTGCTCACATGTTGCTGTTTTATCGTGGTCAGCTTTGGTGCAACCTCTTGGGATCGGCGTTCTGTCACTCTACATCTTCCGTATCCCTGCTCAAAGTGTGGGCGAACATGTGTTTTCGGCCAGTGGCGCAGGCATGGGCGGTATTGTGGTGGCTTCGTTCGTAGTGTGCGTGGGATTCGCTTCCCCTTCATGGGCGCGGCCTTCATTCGCTGTCTGTCGCCGCGCATTCAGAAGACAAGCAGCATGAAAAGGCTTCACTTCGTCGCCACCTTCTTCCCTCTGCCCGCGTCGCTGGAGATGCTCTAGGGGGTGGCTTAGGTTTGTGTTTTCGCCCCTTGACATTGTCATTATCATTCCCCTTCTCCTCCTCGTCCTCCCAATTCCGCTCCTCCCTCTCCTCATTCCTCAACCTCGACCTCCCGCTTCTGCTGTTCCGTCCTCTCTTACCCCCGATCGTCACCCTCTCCGCCCGATCCTCAAGGGCACGAGCAGAAACGACGACTGCCGCAGCCACTGGCCTGGCTCAAACCCGAAGCACGCATACCACCGTTTGCACAAGGCGGGCAGCGCCATCGCCGGCAGAGGAGGGGGACGGGGGGGGGAGAAGGCGCAGCAGCAGCAGCAGCAGCAGCGGGGCGAGGAGGCGCAGCGGCACAAGCAGGAAGGAGGAGCAGGAGCAGGAGTAGGAGGGAGCGAGGCGAGGAGAGGGGGAGGCGGACGAGCGGCACGGAGGAGCAGCAGGAGCTGGGCAGGCGGAGGGGCTGGCGTGTGTGCGTGTTTGTGTGTGTGTGCGTGCATGTATGTGTGTGTGTGTGTGTGAATGTGTGCGTGCGTGCGTGCGTGCGTGCGTGCGCGCGTGCGGGCGGGCGGGCGGGCGGGCGGGCGGGCGGGCGGGCGCGCGTGCGTGTGCGCGTGCGCGTGTGCGCGTGTGTGTCGCCCCCCCCCCCCGCCCTGGCTGCTCATGCTTGGCGCCGCCGCCCGCTGCCCCGCCGCTGCCTGCCACCCGCTGCAAGCAGACGCCCGCGGGGCCGCTCCCGCCGGTGCCCCGTTGGGCGCCGCTGCCCGCTGCTCCCCGCCACTGACCGCTGCCCGCCGCCCCCCGCCACTGCCACGTGAGGGGCCAGCGTCTTTCTTCGATGTTCACTTTCCCTCAGCCTGGCGTCAGCCACTCTGCGCTGGTCGTGGGCCGAACGCTCGAAAGGCCTCCTGCCCCAGCCGCATGCGCCCAAAAGTGTGTGTGTGTGTGTGTTTGTGTGTATGGGTGTGCGTGTGTATTTGTATGTTTGTGTGTGCGCGTGCGCGTTCGTGTAATCTTGTATCTATATATAGAGGTTTGATATATCGCGGCCGCGTGGTGGGCTGAGCTTTCCAGCGCCAGCACCCTCACCATCACCGCTTCTTTAGCCTTGCCTGTATATGCGCCTGTCAGTACGCACGTCAATATGCACGAACGTAATTGCAGCTTTGTCCTGGTGCCGCATCTCTCCAGGGATGCTGATTTCTCGGCACGGGAGTACGATTCGCAGGAACCGTTCAGGAATCGCACCCAGGGCTCCTCCTTGTAAGAACAAGTCTCAAAAAATGAAAAAGCGCGAAATCTTCAGGACGAGTATTGGGAACTTTCTCGTGGGCAAAGTTGGTTAGGTGTTTCTCCTCACGATGTGTTCGCGACGGTGTGGAGGCGTGAGTCCTATCTGTGTTGTACCGTTCTCGCGACGACCGCTCTTATGGCATACATAGACATACCCATGTCTCTCATTTCGACGTCGGTTGGTTGTGTTGGCCCATCTGTGAGGGTACATCGTCAGCGAGTATCATTGAGACAGTTAATGCGACGTTGCGAGCGTTCGCCAGGACCCGAACCTTTTTCAGTACCGTTCCTCATGCGATTGTGACACAGCTATCCAGACGACTAATAATTTCGCTGGTCGGTTATATGAAGATTATCGACGAAACCTTCCAGTTCGATGTGCGGGTATGCGCGGGTCTTCCACGCTTCATTTTGCGCCGCAGCACGATGTTAGCGAGCCTCTGGTATTTATCCCAGCCCTAAGCCTCAACCCTGTATCTTGACATGATCGAGTTGCTGTTCCTCGAGTTATCCCCTTGGTTCTTTGGAGGTTATGCATTCAATTATCCCAGTGCGACCCTACCTAGGAGTTGGAGCCTCTAGGAAAGCAACATTAGTAGGAGCGGTAAGCGCCGTCCTCCTCCTGTGTAGCGCTATACTATGCTCTGCTCTGCTCTGCTCTGCTATGCTATGCTATGCTATGCTGCGCAATGCTATGCTGGGCTAGGCTAGGTTAGGCTATGCTATGCTATGTCATGCTACGCTATGCTGCGCTGTACACTGCTTAGCTATGCTGTGCTATGCTATGCTATGCTATGCTATGCTATGCTATGATATGCTGCGCTATGCTATGGTATGATATACTATGTTATGCTATGATATGTTATGCTATGCTATGCTGCGCTAGTATCTGCTTTGCTATGCTATGCTATGATATGCTATGCTATGATAATGCTGCGCTGCGCTAAACTGAGCTAAGCTCAGCTAAGCCAAGCTAAACTAAGCTAAGCTAGGCTAGGCTAAGCTAAGCTGAGCTAAACTAAGCTAGGCTAGGCTAAGTTAAGCTAAGCTAAGTTAAGCTAGGCTAAGCTCAGATGAGATAAGCAACGCTCAGCTAAGGGGACGTAACTGGGGGAACCGCGGGGCGGATACTGGGGGAACCGCCCGCGGCGAGTTGCACTGCCTGGCCCTTTAAGCATACCGAGTAAGAACCCTTCTATGCAGAGCCTAGGTAGGGAATTGTTGTCATGAAAACTCGTTGTATGAATCTCTGTTAGTTGCTCATTAGATCGTACGTCGTCGGCATCTGTCGACGACGCCCCAGAGGTATTGCACAGCGATGCTCTTTTCCCATGCATCCTGGCCTGCAGCGGGCCTTGTGTGGACCTTAATGAGCATTGCTTGTGGCGTTGGTTTGAACCGTATGGCAGTCTGAGCTTGTAGCTACAATGTATACTTGTTTCGGCATCGTCCTCTTTCTGCTCATCGTCTTTTGTGTACCAGGTGAGCATGCGCACGCGACACATAGGACAGGGTGGCATTCGACGACGCACCCGTGTACATCAAGGAGTTGTTGCACGGGCGCGCAAGTATTTCAAATCACCACGTATGTGCGCATCGGGAACCCCTCTCCCTGATCGACCACGTTGTTTCTCATTCATTTCATCGCATCTTATCTACGGCCCGATCTACACGCTCATGCCACTCAGGTTCTGCGCTTAGAAATCGCACGGGGCTGCGTGGCAATATGCGATCAAAAGCAGAAGGAGGATGATGATGAGGAGGAGGAGGAGGAAGAGGAGGAGGAGGAGGAGGAGGAGGAGAAGGAGGAGGCCTGCGGAGGAGGAGGAGGAGGACCCTGCGGAGGAGGAGGAGGAGGAAGAGGAGGAGGAGGAGGAGGAGGAGGAGGAGGACTGCGGAGGAGGAGGAGGAGGACGAGGAGGAGGGGGAGGAGGATTGCCCCAACGGCTTCGCGATCTGGCTGTCGGATGACGCGCCCCGGCCGGCTGCGGCGGCGACGGCGCCGAGGAACATCGACATGCGTTCCCGTGCAAGGGGGGCGGGGAGGATGTGCACGAGGAAAAGAGGCAGCAGGAGGAGGAGGAGGAGGATCAAGAGGAGGAGGAGGAGGAGGAGGAGGAGGGGGAGGAGGGGGAGGAGGGGGAGGAGGAGGGTCAGTGCAAACCCAAGATTCATTCCCGATGTTGCAATAAACCCTCCCTCCAAGTTTATTTTTCACAGGTCCCTGCAAGGGTTCGCTTTCGCCGAGGAAGGGGCCCGTAGGCCGTAGGAAGACAAACGTTTGAAAACCCTGAACAGCGCCAGAGTACCATTCTGGGGACTTCAGCGCCGCCTGTTGCGTCCTGATGATTTGAATCTTGCCAGAACGCCATTCCTGGGACTTCAACACCGCGCATCAATGTAATTGTTGCGCCCTGACAGTCGTACATCGTGCCAAAACACCATTTTTGACACGTCAACCATGAGAGTCCTTTTCTCGGCGCTATGGCGAGAGCCACGTTTTGAAAACGTGCCGCCCTCCATCCGCGGAGCTCTTGCAACGACGAATGTGCGCAGCGCAAAGGCAAGAGCCACAATTCGAAATATGTTGAGAAAACGACCTGCCCCCCCATCCGTGAAGCTCTCGCAAATTCCCAACTTAAGGAACATGAGTGGCGAAGGAGTCTCAAATTAAACGCCCAGTTTGCCGTGCTGACACGTTTCGGGGTGCGACAGGGGGATCTACTCATAAGGGAAGAGGGTGCAGAAGGAGGAGGAGCAGGAGGAGGAGGAGGAGGAGGAGGTCCTCCGCCGCCAAGGGCGACCTGTTTCTGAGCTGCTCCCGGACTCTTGCGCCGCTCCGCAGCAGCAGCCTCAGGTCCCCTGGCACGGATGCCACAGTGCACACGAGACGTTCGGCGGTCGCCGAAAGTCAGGGGAGCTCTTCGCCCCCGGGTCAAGTTGAAGGGGCCCTAGGATGCCGCGCGTCTTCGTCGACGGGGGACCAAAAAGGCCACCTGGCACGGATGCCTCCGCCGTCTGCCCCCATCGATCGCTTGTGGCCCCTTTTGCCTCGAACAAGAGGCCCTTCCGGTGGGACCCCCTGGCCCGAACATTTTCGGGCCCTCCCCCCCCCCCCGGCCCCAGAGCCCCTTCCGCTCTCTCGCGCGGGCGTGCTCCGCAGCTCGGGCCGTTCCTTCCTTCCGCCGCTCGCCCGCTCGTCCCTCGCCCGCTCGTCCCCCCCCACTGCGGTCGGGAATTCTCGGACCGCGCGCGTTCCTCCACCGGCTCCTCCTCCTCCTCCTCCTCCTCCTCCTCCTCCTCCTCCTCCTCCTCCTCCTCCTCCTCCTCCTCCTCCTCCTCACGGCGCGCCATCCACGTCGCGGTCCCCAGGCGCCCACGTGCCGAGCTCCTCCCAGCCGCGGGGCCCCGCGGAGCTGCGCGGCGCGCTGCCCGCGTGCGGGGCACGGCGTGCCGCTGGGGCCACCGGGGCGACACACGCCGAGCAGTGGCTTCTGACCGTGAGTTGTCCGCCCCTGCCTTCGGGTCCCGGCGACGTCGACGGCCTCGCGACGCCCAGTGTGCAGCATCGCCCAGTTCGCGACAAGTGGCACGCGTGCCCAGGCTCTGGCGCGAGGGAGCGGCGAGGGGCAGGAGGAGCCGGGTGAGGAGGGGGGGGGGCCTTCTGGGGGCCTTCTTGGGGCCATCCCAGGTCCTAGGAGGACAGGGCCGCAGTCTCCTGCGACGTCGCATCGCTCTTTCGTGGCGTCGGCTTCTGGGGATTCGACCACTCCCGTGGGGCCGGATTCTCATCCTGACTTTGTCTTGACGGCCCGCGAGGCCGGCCGAGACCGACGAAAAGCCGGCCGTCGTGAGTTTCTTTGCGCCGCCTGGGTCTGAGGGCCGTTGCATGCGCTCGCCAGGCGGGCGCCGCGCGGTGGATCGCCCAGCTGGGGAGCCGAGGCCGGAGGAGTCAGAAATGGCCCAATCGTGAACTTTCGGAGATCCACGCGGATTTTCAGGATCGGCGCTGGACCTCCTCCCTGGCGCGCGGAGCGCGCCGCCAGAGGCGCCACCAGTGGGGTCCAGCACCGATCCCTGACATCGGCCGATCTGCTTTTCCTGGAAAGGGCGCGGGCCCAGGGTTCTCTTTTAAGGCGGTACACCTGTTCCGCGGTGCCAAGCTCGAAGAGGGTCGGCGGATTAATGTCCGATGCGTAACGAAGTCGAGGAGGGCTGGCGGAGTAAATTTTGAGGACGTCCCGAGCGAAACGCGTGTTGTTGAAATTCCGATCGGTAATACACATGGTATAGTGAACATTGTCGTTTGTTGCGGATGTCTCGAGCGAAACGCTTCCTTTGCAGAATTTGTTGAGGATGCCTCGAGCGAAACGCTTATGTTGTTTTATAGATGGTTCCTCTCCTGGGGGCCAGGATTCTCAGGATGTATCAGGCGAAATGCTTGTTTTCACGTGCCCGGGTCGTTCAGGAAGATATATGGCATGGTTTTCCCCAGATGGGATCTGTTTTCACGTGTCCAGGCCACCCAGGGGGATATCTAAGATGTTGGTCCCGAGATGGAACCACGTGTTTTCACGCGTCTAGGCCGCCCAGTTGGGTTTCTAACATGGCGGTCCCGAGCTTAAGCCATGTTATATATATATATATATATATAACTACGTGTGTGTCCAGGCCACCCAGAGGGGTATCTAACATGCTGGCCCCGAGCTGGAACCACGTTCTTTTCGGTGTGCGGGCCACCTACGTGAGGATATCTAACGTGTGATCGTTTGAGGGCCCCCAGCGTGGTGTCCCACAAGAGCCAGACATGTCTAGATAAAATCAATAAAGCGACACCAAATGTGTAATAACTTGACAAAGTTTACTCGGCGGGTGTTTTTCTGATTTCCCCCTGGGGTATCTAACATGGTGGCACCGAGCTGGAACCATGTGATTTTACGTGTCCAGGCCACCCAGAGGGATCTCTAACATGGTGGCCCCAAGCTGGAACCACGTGTTTTCAAGTGTCCAGGCCACCCTAACATGTGTTTTTACATGTCCAGGCCACCCAGTGGGGTATCTAACATGGTGGTCCCGAGCTGGAAACGCGCGTTTTTGGCTGTCCTGGTTGCCCAGGGGGGGGTACCTAAGATGGTTGCCTTTTGCCCCTCGCTGGAACCACGTGTTTTCAAGGGTCCAGGCCACCCAGAGAGGTATCTAACATGGTGGTCCGAGCTGGAACCAAATGTTTTCACGTGTCCCGGCCACCCAGAGGGGTATCCAACATGGTGGCCCCGAAGGGGGGAGGAGGAAGAGGAGGAGGAGGAGGAGAGGAGGGGGAGGAGGAGGAGGAGGAGGAGGAGGAGGAGGAGGAGGAGGAGGAGGAGGAGGAGCCACGGGCTTTTGGAAGTCTCCGGGCCACCGAAGGGGGGGGGGGGGTATCTGGCATGCGGTCGCCTGGGCGCGCCCAGCGTGGGGGCCCACGAGAGCCAGACAGAATTAACAAATCTACACGAGAGGTGTGGTGACCTGGCACAGTTTCTGCGGCTTGTGATCTTCCAGACTTCTCACTGGGGCATTGATCGAACATGGTGGCCCTAAGCTTCAACCATGTGCTCGTCCAGGCCACCCAGATAGATATCTAACATGGTGGTCCCGAGCTGGAGCCACGTTTTTACCTGCCCAGGCCACTTAGGGCGGTATAGAACATGGTCGTCCCGAGCTGGAGCCATGTGCTTTCACGTGTCCAGGCCACCCAGGGGGTATCTAACATGGGGGTCCCGAGCTGGAGCCACGTGGTTACACGTGTCCAAGGCACCCCTGGGGTGTCTAACATGGTGTCCCCGAGTTGGAACCCAGCGTTGTTGCGTGTGCATGCAGGCCGCCCCGGAGGGGGGGGGGGCTGTGCAAGATGGTTGCCTCTTGCCTCTCGCTGGAACCACGTGTCTTCACGCGTGTCCAGGCAGCCCGCCAGGGTATCTAGCATGGTGGCCCCGAGCTGGGACCACGTGTTTTCACGTGTTCAGGCCACCCAGGAGGGGTGTTTCACACTGCGGCCTCGAGCCACGTGTGCTCACGTGCCCGGTCCGCCCAGAAGGTGTACACATTGTTCATTTGTAATTATTCAAAAGTTCTTTGACTTTTTTGGGGCCAAGATCCTTTCATTTCTAATTGTTCTTCTATCCTGGGCCGTTTCCTGACCACCAGGGGGTCAGGAACAATTGGAAACGAGCACGACTAGAAATGAGCACGATTAGAAATGAACGACGTGTATCCAATGTTGCCAGCATGGTGGCCCCGAGCTGGGGCCACACGTGTTTTTTCTCGTGTGGGGGCCACCCACGGGGGGTAGCTAACATGTGGTCGTCTGGGCGCGCCCAGCATTGGGGGCCCACAGGAGCCAGACAGAACCAATGGATCGACGACAGATGTGTACATACTGATCTGACACGGTGTCATCGGCAGGTGATCTTCCAGATTCCCTCATGGGGCTCTAACATGGTGGTCCCGAGCTGAAGCCATGCGTTTTCACGTCTCCAGGCCACCCAGGTGGACATCCAACATGGTGGTCCTGAGCTGGAGTCACGTGTTTTCAGATGTCCAAGCCACCCAGGGCGGTATCTAACATATGGTGAACCCGAGCTGGAACCATGTGTGCTTCACGTGTTCGGGCCACCCAGGGAGGTATCTAACATGGTTGCCCCGGGCTGGAACCATGTGTGAGATATCCAACATGTGGTTGTCTGGCTCTATGTCTGAGAGTCTCGAGCGAGGGCTGCGGAACTGAGTCGGATCTTGACCTCAAGCTGGTCGAGCGCCCCGCGCGCTTCGGTTGCAATTCGCCCGAGTAGGAATGTTGCCTATTGCGTGCGCGCTCGAGGATGGCGCGCCCCGTGTGCAGAGTATCTGAGGACGTCTCGAGCGAAACGCCTGTTTTGCAGCGCTTAAAAAGCATGGGCGCCCCATATTCCCAGGTGGTTCTGGGAGTGCGGTCGGACCGTTACTCACAACGGATCGTGGCCCTGGGAGCGTGGCAACACGTGGGTTTCTAACGCCCCCCAAAGCGGGACAACGTGTGTTCCTGGCGCCCCAGAGCGGGGGCAAACGTGAGAGCACCACATATGGGTCCCTGACGCCCCAGAGCGGGATAAGCGTGAAGGCACGCGGGGCCCTAACAGCCAGAGCGGGACAAGTGTGAACACGTATGGGTCCCTAACGCCCCCGAGCGGGACAAGCGTGAGCACACGTGGTTCCAAACGCCCCAGAGCGGGACACGCGTGAAACCACGTGGGTCCCTGACGCCGCACAGCAGGACAAGCGTGAAAACACATGGGTTCCTAACGCCCCAGGGCAGGACAAGCTCCTAACGCCCCAGAGCGGGACAAGCGTGAAACCACGTGGTTTCTTAACGTCCAGAGCGGGACAAACGTAACAGCACGAGTGTTCCGAACGCCCCAGAGCGGGACACATGTGAAAACACGTCGGTGCTTAGTGCCCCAGAGCGCGGCAAGTGTGAACAACGATGATTCCTAACGCCCCAGAGCGCGAAAAGCGTGAAAACACGTGGGTTCCTGAGGTCCCGGGGCGGGACGAGCGTGAACTCACATGGGTTCCCAACGCCCCAGAGCGGGAGGGCGGAGCTGGTACCATGCGCTCTCACGTGTCCAGGCCACCGAGGTGTTGCATGCGTCCAGGCCACTTGGCATCGCTCGGACGTGTGCATTGTTCCTTCGGCGAGGACCATCGAGGAACATCCTTGATCATTTGGCAAAAAAACACGCAAGAAACCGAAAAAGACTCAGGGAATGGACGTCCGAGCGATGGTCAGCAGGGGGGGTTCTAAGATGGTGGTCCCGCGCTGGCACCACGCTTTCAGGTGTCCAAGCCACCCAGGGCGGTACCTGACATGGTTGCCCCGAGCTGGAACCTCGTGTGTTTCACAACCACATGCTAGATATCCGTCCATGGGTAGCCTGGACACGTGAAAACACATGGGTCCCTAACGCCCCATAGCGGGACACGCGTGAAAACACGCGGGTTCCTAACGCCCTAGAGCAGGACGGTGTATGCCCCTCCACCCTCGGCGCGTTCCTTGGCTCGTCCTCCGTCGCGTTCCTTGGCTTGTCCCTTGGCGCTTTCCCTGCCCGTTCCGTGGCGCGTCCCTTGCCACGTCCCTTGACACTTCCCCTGGCGCATCCCCTAGTGCGCCCCTGGCATATTCCGTGTCGCGTCCATGCGCCCTGCGCCCCGCGTCGATTCGTCCCGCTTCGGAGCTGAGTCGGATCTGGAGTTCGAGCTGATTGAGCGTTCCACGCGTTTCGACTTCAACCAGCTCTGGGCCAGCTTTGCGGTCAGGCAGCTTGAGCTTAAGATCCAGATCAGCTCGGTCATGATTCGGATGCCAAGGGCGACCTGACCCACGACACTATAGAGCACAACGCAACTCCTCGCGGCACGGTGCACCTCACTCCCGCACGGCACAGCGCCGCACGATCCCTTTGCACGGTGCACCACGATCGATACCTTCGGCAGGTGCAGCTGCCCGTCGCCCAATCAGGCGTCTTGAAAACGTAGCCACGCCTCGCGTTTCGAAGCTCCTTGCCAGGTTCGTGGGTCGATCGTGTCTCCAGCCCGCGGCCCCGGAAGCCCCGGCCTCCTCTCGGGGGGGGGCAGTATTCTGGGTGAAGAACATGGCCCGAAAGGGGTCCCTTTGGGGCCTTTGGGCACGCTCGAAAGGGCCCGTTTAGGACCCTTCTTCACCTCCCATTTGGGTCACCCCCAGTTCCACCCGCCCGAGTTCCTCGCCTCTCAGACCAGTATTTCTGGAGTTTCACAAAGCCCCCGAAGAGGGGCAATTTCGTTAACATCAATGCTCTGTATTGTTCACCACCTCCCAGAGTTATTCCGTGACATCTTCATCTTGCCGTTGCAGCATGTGCGTCGCCCAGAACCACAGGCTGCCTGGAAGGATGTGTATACACATAGATATATATATATACACATACATACATACATACATACATACATACATACATACAGACAGACAGACAGACAGACAGACAGACAGACAGACAGACAGACAGACAGACAGACAGACAGACAGACAGACAGACAGACAGACAGACAGACAGACAGATAGACAGACATACATACATATGTACATACACACATATACATCTATATATATATATATATATACATATATATATATACACAAACACACCAAAAATCGCCTCTCCCGAGAGGCCGAGGACCCGGTCGCGGCGGCCGAGGCGCGCCCGCCGCGGCGAGCCACGCGCTGCACCGCCGCGCGCTTCTCCGGCGCTCGCGCGGGCGGCGCCGGTCGCGGGCGAGACGCGCCGGAGGGCGCAGGCTCGGCAGGATCGGCACGGGCATGCTCCAGGCTTCCTGGATGGGGTCGGAGGACCCTGACCTCCCTCCTCGCGCTGTGAAAACAAAAAAAACGCGACGGGAGGTTTTTCGCTATTTTCGGCCTCCGGGGGCCCTCACCGGGCCTGGGGACCGTCAAAAAACGACTCGGGACAAAAAGCTGGTTCCGGGGAAGGGGTCCAGACTTCTGGGGGTCGACGTTGTGAAAACGTCGGGGGTCGGCGGATCGCGCCGCATCGCCGATGCGTCGGCGATGCGGCTCGATGTGGAGCCCGAGTTTCTCCACGCCGATGGCGCCGATGCCTCGCCGACGTCGCCGATGCATCGCCGATGCATCGGCGATGCGGCGCGATCCTTCGACCCCATCTACTCCGGCCCCATCTAGGAGGAATTTTCTATGCGGGGGGAACGGCGTCGACTACACATAAGATTGACCTTTCGCCGGAGTGACCGTTGGTGCAGGCCCAAAGGGGTCGCCCGATCGCCGAACGCGACGGGGTAGTGGCGTCTTGCGCGCTCGCATTTGGGCCCCCGCGGCCCCCCCAAAGCCGCGCACCAAAGGGCACTCTTACCCAGGGCCACTTCTGCGTGTAACCGAAACGAGCACGAAGATCAACAGCGGTTCCAGTCCATTTTGAACAGGATTCGCTGTCGGCGTCGCCGCGGACGTTGTCCACGTGAGACACAAGGTCGCCTGCCCAACAGCGGCCGCTGTCTGTGTTGGGCAACATTCGCTGTTGGACGTCGTGCCCATGTCTTCCGTGCCCACTGCGAGGCGTCCAAACAGGCTCTCAGAAGATCGAGGTTCGAGTTTCGACCCTGACTCTGGATAGCGCCGGAAGTCTGGACTGTCGTGTACCCCAGCTTTTCCTGCTGAGCCCGTTCGGCATGGCTGAGCCCATTCGGCTGCTGTATGGGCCGCCGAACGAGCTCAATTCCCACAGGGTGATGCGAAGCTGGCCCGCTTGGCAGCCGAATAGGCTCAATCCCATCTTCCTTCGGCGGCCGAATAGGCTCAGACGCGGAACGGGCACAGAAGGTAATCCTGCCCTGGCTCCAGATCCGCTGTACATTTGGCGAGTTCGCAAGGCGGAAAGTTATACCCTGCTTTTCGTGCTCCTTTGATACCACTTTCCGCCCTACTTTGCTGTCGCTGCTTCCGCCATACGTTTGCGGGAATCTCTGCCATACTCCATGGCGGGAATTCCCGCCCAACTTTTTCGCGCCGTTCGGGGTGTCTTCCCGACAGTCGGGAAATCAAGCACGGTACGGTGGACCAGGAGCCAGGGGAGAAGTTTTGCTTGCCCTCTGTTCCCGGGTGTGGCGTCCCGGGCCTGCAGGGCGTTCTTGGCTTTCCGCTCCATTTTGGAGCCCTCGGGGCCTCCTTGGGCATCGTGGGGGGTGCTCTGGAGGCCGCGGAGTCCTTTTCTGGAAATCCCGGGGACACCTCAGCCTCTGGCCAGGGAGGTTTCGGGAACACCCGATCTTCAGGCTCCGGAGGCACGATTCGGGCCGTGGGGTCGTCAGAGATTGGGATGAGAAACTGGCCAGGATAGGCGACGGCAGGGGTCTTGAGACAGATTTTCATCGTCTTTGGGTCGGGGGAGGTTCAAGGAAGACCAGCATACCGATAATCACCGCTGCCCTCCCCTGCTCTTTGCCCTTTTGGGGCCTCCTGGGGGGCCCTCGTCGCCACGCCGCCCAGGTTCCTGTCGGACTCCTGGCCAGATCCGGCGCCCTGGGAGACCTGGCATCGCTCGGACATGTGCATTTTTTTCTCGGCGAGAACAATCGAGGACCATCCTGGACCATCGAGCAAACATTATCCCAGCAAAGCAGCCTAACAGCGATGTGTAAAAGCATAGCTGGAAGCATTGCCTATGGTATTCATGTAGGAGTGCTGGTGTAGAATTTTTGTTTGTTCTCGCAGTCGCATTCGGATTCGCAGTGGCAGTCGCAGTGGCAACATCAGTCCCAGTCGCAGTCGCAATGGCATTGCCAGTAGTTGCAGTAGCAATACCTACAGGAGCAGCAGCAGCAGCAGCAACAGCAGCAGCAACAGCAACAGTAGTAGTAGCAGTAAAAGTAGCAGTGACGGTAGTGGGTGCAGTGAAGTAGTACCAACTACGCATTGTCCTCAATGGGTGTAGATTCGAAGGATCATTTGCTTTCGATAATTGTATGTCGAAACGAGACCCCCGGTAGCAGTGGACATAGGTCCGAACGAGAAACTGCTATCAACGGATGTAGCTCCAAACGAGACACCGTTTTCAATGGATGCTTTTATGGAACGACCAACTGCTTTCGGTAAGTGTGTCTTTACACGAAACGCTTCTATCAATGGATTCAGGTCCAAACGAGACACTGCTATCAATGGGTGCACGTCCAAACGAGACAGTTCCATGAATGATTTTAGTCAGGAGCGAGACACTGCTATCAATACTGGAGTTGTGTGCAAACGAGACACTGCCGCTTCAGGGGCTCGCCGGCAGCCGCGGCAGCACCTTGGGCACGCTTTTCCGCACCCACTGTAGCACGTTAGCCTTGAGCGCAAACAAAAATTGCGTGCAGGTACTCTCAGGAGGAATGGCAGGCTGAGAAGCACTGCAGGCCACAGAAAGTAATCTTGCACAGGCGTCCACAACAGCGGCTGCTGCGGGCTGAGAAGCACAGCAGGCGAACGCAAATCAGCGGAGGCTGGAAAACGAGATGCTTGAGGCAAACATCGCTGGCAGCCCGCAAGGCTGAGAAGCAGTGCAGGCCACCGAGCAAGCAGCGAAGAAGCGGGCGGCACGTGATGTGTAGCAAGCTGAGAAGCATCGCTGACAAGACATCAGCAACTCATTTCAAGCTTTCTCCTGACGGGTGGCCTTCGAGGATTCTGAACTTCTTGGCGGAGTCGGGCGTTTTGCTCCACTCATTCATCCGCTTGTGGTCGCCAGATTGCTGGAGCTCTGTGCGCATCCCCAAGTTCTGAATTGTTTGATGAAGTACTGCACCTCTGTCACTGCGGCCTCGTCAATGTGAGTTACGCTGTGCACCGCGATACCATCTTTTGAACAGCCTGTAATGAGCAACGGGCAGACTCTATGCTTCGCTCTGTTGGGCGGGTCCATTTTGAAGGAGAGCAAGTTGTCTACGTAGCAATACCCGTGAATCGTCACTGCGTGTGAGTTCTCATCGCCAGATGCGTCCGTGACACCTGGTGTAGACACGACGAAGCCACCCGCAGTGGACACGCACCGCGACTTCTGCGTGGTGCGAACAAGAGCCAGTGCCAAGCGGCAGTTCCGGGCAAGCTGAGAAGCGTCACCCCCGTTACCCGCCGGGGGATACTCCACCCGCATGCCGTAGAAGGGGCAGTGACGTATCTCAGAAAGGTGTGCGGCGAGCATAACATCCTGGCTCTCGCGGCACTGCTTCAGGATCTCCAAGACGACATGATAAGAGGTATTGGGAGCGTGCGATATCTGGAGCGGAGATGCTGCAACCACAGTCGTGTTGACAAACGTCCGCTCAGGCGTGTCATCGCCTTCGCTCGCAGCCACATGGCGCACGCGGCGTATTATGCGGCAGTTGCTCAAAGGAGGGAAGGAGATAGCTCTCTCATCGTGGACCTTCTGGAACTCGGACATGGTATCAATACCAGTCAAGGCGAAGACCGCCGCCTGGGACACGGCAATTTTGCAGGAGCCACTGAAATCGCGGGCAGTAGTGGTGAAGAATACGCGCTCGCCTTTGCTCTCCACGACAGAGTCGGCGGGCTCCGGCTCCTCGAGCCTCATCCCATTCACCTGCAGCAAGTGTGGTAAGGTTGCGGTTGGGTCTTCCGATGCCATCGCCAGAAAGCACAGCAGGACGGGAGCGCGTCTCCGGTGAGAATTTGTGAAGCGTGGTCTGGGTCCCATGTGGTCGTATGGGCGGTAGTCAGTTGCTCCCGGTCCTTCGCGAAGTCGCCATGCGCCGCTAGCTCGTTGAGCTGGGTCAATCTTGGACAAGAGCATGCGTAATCCACCACGCGATCCTGTGACAGGTTCAGCTCCAATGTGCCCTCGAATTTGGCCGCTACGTTGAGAAACAGCAGCGGTTGTCCTTTGTGAGACCGACAAAGCTCGATGTTGTCTGTTCCCCAGACAGCAACCACAGCCTCCGCAGTCTTGGAGTTGGTCGCCTGGGTGCCGTCCACCAGGTGCACGCTTGCAACTGGAGAGTGGCCCACGGGAGTGCGTGTGTCTGAAACGGCATGAACCGCAGCCATGACGTCGAAGCAGCGACGCGACTTGATGTTCATCATGTCAGCCACAGTAGTCTGCGGAGTCGGCGCCGATGCCAAGGAGGTCTCCTCCTGAGAGCTCTTGAGGACAGGAGTGCACAGCGTGCGCTTGAGATCGACCACGACACGAACAGACGCGTGCACAAAAGCGTCCTGCTGCTGGCTGCCCAGGCCGACCCTGGATAGTTTACACGCTGTAAGCGGGGGGAATTTCTGGCGAGCAGCCTCCACTTCTGCTGCGCTTCCTTTGAGGATCGCCTCGCAATAGTGGTCTGAGTCCGCGCCAAGCAGAACGCACGTGAAACGTATTGCATCGATCTGCTGGTTATTGCGCTTGCTCTTGTACGAGTACTTGATCTCCCTGGGCTTGTACGCTCGCACTAGGAAGTCTTGAGTTTTGGCGCTGCTCTTCGTGAGACTACCCAGTGGGGGCGTCGGCTGGTCTGCGGCAGAAGCCATGGTAGCCCACCTGACACAGGCTGAGTAGCACCGTGCAGGACACAGCGACACAGGCCGAGTAGCACCGTGCAGGGCACGATGGACGCAGGGCGCGTAGCACCGTGCAGCGCAAGGTGACACTGGGTGAGCAAGACCGCACAAGGGACGGCGGCGCGTCCGATGGCAGACGTGTATCACAAGGCGGCTTTTTGAACCAGCATGGCAATGGTCAGAAGATCTTGGGAGCTTGCGTGTGACGTCGATCGGGGAAATGCCGCGGCTGCCACGTTCGGAGAGCTTGCAATGCAGAGGGCCCCCACCCACAGCGAACGCCCGGTGGCGTCGAGGACAGCGCAGTAGTGCATGTGTGTGTATGTGCGTGCTGTTTGTGCTGTGCGGTGTGCTGTGTTGTCTTGTGTTGTGTGGTGTGCTGTGTTGTCTTGTGCTGTGTGGTGTGCTGTGTTGTCTTGTGATGTGAAGGACGCCCCGCTCCGCTCTCTCGTGGAGCACTGGCGAAAGCAGCGGCCAGGATAGAACGTTAATCGCGCTCGTCTCTCGGTGCCCTTGCAGTCCCGTTCCGCCGGGCACGTTGAGGGAAATCTAAAGTCCCGATTCCTCTCGCCCGCTGCCTCCCCATCCCTTTCTTCGCCACCTCCTTCGCTCGCTCTTCCTCTCTGTCTCCCTTCGCGTCCTTTTTCCCCCTCCCCCTCTATCTCCCTCCCCTTCCTTTCCCCTTCCCTTTTCCTCTCCCCTTCTGTTTTCATTTGTCTCGGCGCATGCCCCTGTCTCTCAAACGACTTATTGCTTTCGACAGATGCATCTTCAAACGAAACGCAGCCATCCATGGATGCGGATCAAAGGAGACACTGCCATCAATGGAAAAATGTTTATGTCCGGAGAGGTAAAGCCCATCAATGGATTTAGCTTCGGACGGCTCGTTGCGTTCGACGGCTTAATTGTAGAGGAGACGCTGTCATCAATGGATGTATGCGAAAACGAGACACTGCTATCAACGGATGTAGGTTCGAATGAGACATGGGCCTCGAATTCAGCGCTGCTATCAATATGGATATGTGTACAAACGAAACATTGCCAGGAACAGTGAATGTGTGTGAAAACGAGACACTGGAGCAAAGCCCCTGCTGGAAGCTTGGAAGCATAGCTGGAAGCAAAGCTGGAAGCAAAGCTGGGAGCATTGCTTTTCATATTGATGTAAGAGTCCTGTTGTAGAATTCTGCTGGTCTGGCAGTCGCATTTGCATTCGCAATTGCAGTCGCAGTGGCAACGTCCGTCACAGTCGCAGTCGCAGTGGCACTGCTACTTCTTGCCTAGCCATTTGCGTAAACAGGAGCAGCAACAGCAGCAGCATCAGCAAGAGTAACAGTCAGAGTAGTAGTTGAATTAGTAGTGATGTTAGTAGTGGTTGCAGCGAAGTAGTGGGTGCAGCGGTTGTAGAGTACGAGCGTTGGTAGTGGGAGCAAGAGTAGATGCAGTAGACACACGAGTTTCCAGAGTAGGACGAACTAGTCACTGCCATGAACTATTCCATCTCTGAACGAGACACTGCTATCAATGGATTCAGCTTGAAACGAGTCGTGGATTTCGAAAGCTGCATTTCCAAAGAAGACAGCGCCATCAATGCGTCGACGATTCTGTGCAATTGCAGCTTTCGAAAACTGCATGTCCAAACGAGACGCTGCCATCAACGGATGCAGCCTGAAACGAGACACTACTATCAACGGACGCAGCCTGTTTTCGATAAGGGAATCCCCAAATGAGACCTTTCTATGAATGTATTGAGGTATGAAGGAGACACTGGTATCAAAGGATGTTTGTGCAAACGAGACACCGCTATCAACGGACGCAGCCTGAAACGAAACTCTTGTGTCAATGAGTAGGGGCGCGGACTCGTGAGACCTGAGTTCCCAGCGGGGTGGTCGGCGAAGGCATTGATGATGAGAATGTGATGACTGAGGATGATGATGGGATGATGACGGCGCTACTTCGATTTGTTTTGTCTGTCCGTCTCGGGCTTCCAATCAACTCTTGGAAGACATCTGGGAAACAGCAGAGGGGCGCGCTGGGGAACGGTGCGCGAAGCGGAGAGCCGGCAAAACCTGCAGGCTGAGAAGCACCGCAGAAACTCGCAGGCTGAGAAGCACCGCGGCCGCACAGTCCTACTACTGCTGCGGGGCTAAGGAGCACCGCGGCCGCACAGTCTTATTACTATTGCAAGTGCGCAGGCTGAGGAGCACCGGGGTCGCGCGGGCTCTGATACCTCACTTGTCCTGCTCGTCTTGGAGGAACTCGCGCCAATCTGGCGGCTGCCAACTATCGAGCATGCGCCGGGAGCCACCGCCCGTGCTGCCGTCGATGTCGAGGTAGTCTCCGCGCGCGGAGAGCAGCCGGCCATGTCCTGCCGCCAGAATCGCCTGGTTCCTGTTGTCTAGCAACTCGCCGCTCTCCCACTTCTGCAGCACGTCCAGCTGCCTGCGCGTGAAAGTGGCCACCTCCTGGCCATGGGTCGCAGGCTGAGAAGCACCGCGACGCTGAAGCTCTCGCTGGTGGCGGGCGAGCCGGTTACCTTCGTTGTAGCGCGCAATCGCTTCAGCTTTGTTGTGGTGGAGTCGACGACGCTGTTCGTGTGAGACTTCGTCACGATCGGCTGGCTCTGCAGTTCCGGCACTGGGCTCGATGTGCAAGGCTTGGCGGAGCAAGTCAACATCGAAGCGGCCGGAGAAGGCCAGCACCTCCCAGATCTGCTTTGTGCCGCAAACGCGTTGCAGATGCCGGCACCACCGCTTGCGCTTCTGTTCTCTGACGAACTTGGCGAGGCTCCCTTTGCCTGCCGCTTCGGCCTGACTGAGAAGCACCGCGATGACCTTTACGGCCGCCTGGTCCTTTGCTCGCAGGCTGAGGAGCACCGCGAGCACCTCGTGGAGGTGTTTTGCTTTTCGCTTTCCCTTTCTCGACATCTCGGCCCTGCAGCACAAGCTGGTGGTCGGTCTGCTCCCCGCCCTGGCGACAACAGCTTCAGGGCTTTCGCAGAGGGGCAGCTTGACTGAGCGCGCTGCGCTGGTGTGCGCAGACGTATCTCGTGTGCGACCACTACGGCTTACTCACGCTGGAGGCCATGAAGGCAGCCCGTGGAATGAGTTATGCGATGTACTAGCTAAGAGTGCGAAAACGAGACCGCCGCCACCCTTACCTCAGTCGATCGCGCAGAATATGGAACACGAGATCGGCACGCAATGGGCTTTCTTACGCGACCCACACCATCCTGATCGACAGGCGTACCCTCCTGCAAGTAGTGGCGGTCTCCACGCAGACCCGAAGGTGCCACAATTTGCTATTCACGACAAACCCAGGCAGGATAAAATTTCTCGAAAGTACCAGCTCGACATCAAGGTGGCCGCGTTCAACTGCCAACGTGCGGCCATGGGCGATGCAGGAGTCCCCGCACAACCGGCGCGCGCTCAACTTCTTCGATGCCAGTTCCGCGAGCAGGGGTTGCATATGGTAGGATGCCAAGAAGCACCCGCTCCAGCAGATGCCGCGATCCTCGACGGCTACCTGGTTATCGGGACAGGCGGGAAGCGGAAGCTTGGATGTGCGCTGCTACTTGACATTGTGCAGCCGTTTGGGACTGGCCCATCTGGGCCAAGATGCTTTAAGAAGTCCGACGTCCGAGTACTCCATTCCAGCGAGCGTCTTCTCATTTGCAGGGTGCGGATTTTTGATGTGCACGAGATTGTCTACATAGCCCACGCCGTCAACTTGGGGCACACTACACTAGACTACAAGGACTGGTGGAGTCGTTGTGATGAATTTCTATTGAAATGGCCTCCGGCCTTGATTTTGGGCGACCTCAATGCGCACTTAGGCCAGCGGCCTCGTGTTACACTACGACAGGGTAGCCACGACGGCATTGGGAATTTCCTCAAGGAAGACTGCACGCCTGATGAAGACGATCTCCCAGGGCACCTAATGAGGCAGATTATCTTGGACCATGAGTTGTATGTGGAATCCACGTTCTACGAAGAAGCTTCAGGACATACGTATATCAGTAGCGCTGGCACTCTGCACAAAAACGACCACGTGATCGCCAATGGCGTCTTCCATGGATATTGCACATCATGCCAGATAGACTATTCCCTGGACACTTATACGGATACTGCTGACCATCTACTCGTAATGGCTACGTTCAAGCACACGATTGTACGCAAGACCGAGAAGGGGCAGGCACGATCTCGATTAGACCGAGCCAAGCTTCAAGATGATGAATGCAGAGGTAGATTCGAGGCAGAACTATCATCACGATCACTACCGCCGTGGGCTCTGGACGTAAACGACCACCAGCAGTTGACGGACACCATGATCCGCGAGGTAGCTGCCAACTGCTATGGAGCTGGGCTGCTGACTCCTATCCAGCTCTACATTACGAGTTCGACGATGGAATTGATACGACTACGACGCTATGTGGCTCAAGCTACAAGAACACCTAGCAATGGCACTTCGACGGCACCATGGGCATTGTTACTCACTCATCTCGAAGATCCACTATTTCACCCAGTCGAAGACAAGCCATGGGCACAAGACGTTCGGCGTCTACGTCTTCTTTGCAGCGCGAAAAGATATGATCCAATGTTGACAGATACAGTGTTTATTGGCCACTTGCGAAAGTTCTTGCACACGACAGGCAAGATTGTCAAGACTGCTATTCACCATGATCGAGTGCAGCACCTTGAGCGTATTGGTGCAGAGATGGAGGGTTGCGCTAGGCGTGGCGATGCTCACCATGAATGGCGCCTTTTGAAGATACTACTGCGCTATGGAGGCCGACCTGGAAGGAGTAGCAGAAGCGCCCACCTAACGGACAGCCAAGGCCACGCATTCGAGAATGACAAGCAGGAAGCGGCTGCAGTTATCCAACACTTCGCTCTTACTGAGGACGCGGAGGTGATGCAAACGACGCACTTGGCAAGGTTGTACAACCAGCGGTTTCATCATGATTTGCTGATCGACAATCTTCAAATTGACCTCGTTCCAGGACCTTTCAGAGTTGGCAGGCTCTTTCGGGGTGTGAAGCGACGCAAGGCCCCTGGCCAGGACCAGATATCGGGCGACCTACTGACAGCCCATCCCGCAGCTATGGCACGACACTATGCCCCAATCTTCGTCAAGACGAGCATACACCAACAGGAGGCGCTGGCATGGAAGCATGGCATAGTCTTTCCCCTCTTCAAAGGAAAAGGATCCCCGACTTGCCTGGACAACTACCGATCTATCCTTCTCAATGGAATTATCAGCAAGTGCTGGCATCGCCTACTTCGTGACCAGCTGGCGCAATACCTGCACCTCATGCTCAAGGATACTCAACGCGGTGGCAGATCACAGAGAGGGCCTGCGCAGTTGCTTCACTTGATGACCACCTTCATGCAGGCATGCAAGACAGTAGGCAAGACTGCCATCCTGTACTTCATCGACTTGAAAGCGGCTTTCTATTCTACCATTCGTTCCTTGGTCTTACCAACGTGCAACGACGACGACGATCGAGAATCTGTTCTGCACAACCACGACATCCCGATCGTCCTGCTACCGATGTTCGAATTCATCTTGTCACAGCCAGGAGCGTTAGCACGGTTGGAGGACCAACCGCATTTGCTTGCACTTCTCGTAGAAGGACACCGTGACACTCACTTTGGCACGGCTGGGCAAGACGGCCAAGATGCGGCGAGGTCCCGTCGGGGTTCGCGACCAGGCAGTTCGTTAGCCGATGCGATCTTCAACATCTCCTTCGTAAAACCACTGAAGGCTATCGACGCGGAGCTCTCCCAGTACGGTCTATCCCTCGAACTCACCGTTCCTGCTGGTAATGCAACTTTTTCGTCAGGACTTGCCCTCCCTACGCTTCTGGACGTTTCCTTCGTAGACGACGGGCTCTACCTACTTACACCACGGTCTACGGGTGAGGCTATTAACACCGCGGGCCTGGCAGCCGATTGCGTTCATAAGCGCATGGTCACCCACGGCTTCACTGTGAACTACCAGCGACACAAGAGCAGTGTTATGATCATTCCAGCTGGCGTTGGAGCTCGAGATCTTACTCTTCGCTTGCAAAGCTTTCCCAACGCCAGGATCGTGACGCCAGAGTGGCGCGCTGAAGCTCATCTTGTGAGGGACTACAGGTACTTGGGGACCATGGTGGACGAGGAGGCGTCGCTCGGGCCACGAATAGCCCTGGCCACCAGCAAACAGAAGACGGCTCTGGACCCGATCCAAAGGATGACGGCTCGGTTGCACCGGCTGACGCTAGCTGCTAAGGTAAATCTCTGCGATGTTCTCGCCAACGTGCACCTGCTATATCTTACTGAGGTCTGGCACGGTATGCGGCAATCCCAGAAGAATGCTTCGGAGACCCCAAGGCTTCGCTCATACCGCACGGCGGTCGGGAAGCAGCACCATGCAGAGACGAATGACTACATACTGGATACCGAGGTATTGTGCTTGGCTAAGCGGGTTGGAATTGAGCATGTTATCAGAAGGAGGCGGCTTATTTATTTTGGATCATTATTTACCACGGCACCGTCGGCGTTGTTTTTCCTAGTCGATATGATGGCTTCGCAAAATGATTTCTGGACATCGTTGATAATTGAGGACTTTCGATGGCTGGGCAAGTTTAACATCAAAGGTGGACCCGAAGACTGGACGTTACGACGATGGTTCGAGTTTGCTTCTGATGCCCCCATGAGTTCAAGTTTCTTGTCAACCGCGTATGGAAGCACTGGTTGCCGCTGGGGCTGGATCGACTTGCCCATCAAAGTTGGCTCCGTCGCATCGGACACGCCCGGCTTGAGCATCCCCCTGAAGCCCCGCAGTTGAAGTATCTTTGCTACACATGTGGCGAGACTGTGGCTACTGTTGCAGCATGGCGTCGCCACCAGCTCGAGCACAACCCCATTGACCTGGCACAGAAAGCGGCGTGGGGCAACCAATGCGTGCATGCGGCAGAATCTTTGGAAATCGATCACTACTAATCAAACACTTGCGCATGGTCGGGAACCGATGCTTGCTATGGCTGGGACAACACGCACTCCCGCTCGATGAGGCTGAGGCTCATCTCCGACGTCACGACGATCTACTTGTCGAGCGGGACCAGGCGCATCGAGGGTATCACAGACTCAAAGTATTCCAGAAGTCGAGATGTGAATCTAATGATGGAGTTGGAGGTATCCAGCATTGGGGAGGACGAGGCGATCTATACCATCCTGTACCACCGCCCACAGTTCAGGGGACCCTTGGCGACGACCTTCCACGGATGACAAGGACATCTCTTGGGGCAGCCGATGAGGTTCACATGTTGAACTACAATGAAGATGTGAGCGAGTGTTGCAACTGGGTACGGCTGCTTTCCCGTCATCATGCAGAGGTGCACTTTCAGCACGAGACTGTTTCTGACGATGATGGGGAGCGTGTGCAATGGTCGCTCGGAGTTTCGGAGGTCGGCGAGTTGATGAAGTGGATGTCTGAAGGCAAAGTGGCAGGTATTATTGCGGCCCCAAAGCTGACCACGTGGAGGCGTACGGCAGTACCTTCGAACCTCACAGAAGCCGAACGAGCGGTTCTTCGAGGCAGGCCACAACTTCTGGGTGCCAACCTTAGTCGAGCTGGGGACCGAGCCGCACTTCGTTCCTCGACTGCGCCCTGGGGCGAACCGCGACTACCCCCACGGCTTCGTGATCAGGTGATTGCTGGTAACACTGAGTTACGTTGTCTGCTGCTACTTCTTTTTGGAGCTCACGCTTTGGGAGTCCCGATGGCAGTGGTCGCTCCTACGGCACGCACGGCCGTAGCTCTGGCAGTTGTACCAGAACTGCGAGAAGCAGTCCAGCAGCGGCGAGTACTTTTGCGACGTGTCCCACAACCAGCAGTAGGCATGTCTGAGGGCCTGTCAGTCTTGTGTGTGCATTGCGTTTTCAACTTCGAGCGGGATCTGTCAGGGGCCCCAGTGAACCCCTCCAGGCCCCAAGGTGCGTGGTCTCTACAACTTTCGCTGGCTCTGGCAGAGGCCGTGTTGGCCACATCGCTGGCTCTGGGGCGGTGGCGCACCTAGCCTCGCCTCAGAGACTCTGGGGTGGAAGACGAGGCTGTGGGACCTGGGGGGGCGCCGCTTCGCTCTTCGTGCAGCCCATGCCCACGGCGCTCGGGGACTCGGCTTGGGACCAAGGAGCAGGCGTTGTTTGTTTAGGATGAGTCAGGCCCCTTGGACCCAGTGCTCCTCCAGGCTCTTGGTCCCGAAGCCTTCGTCCTGCATATGCTGCACTGATCCTTCCTTCCTCTCTCTCATCGTCTTGCTATCCATGCTTCTCCCATCATCCTGTCTGTTCTCTTGCTGATTGCCTTTGTGCTATCCCTGCGCTGTTTTCTCGAGCCACGTGTCGGCAGTGCCGCATTTAGGCCTTTACCTGTCGACGTTTCGCTCGCCTGACTGCGGAGCTCGCGACGCCAGCCTGGCCTGCAGTCGCTCCTCCTCGCTCCCGTCCGCCACATGCTGCTGGCGGGGCTGCTCATGTTGGGAGGTTGGAGATGATGGAGGTTGAGGGGGTCTCGAGTCTCGCCGTCCCTCTCCAGCGTGGCGTGCACGGTGCCCGAGGCTCGCTCCTCTCTTGCTGTCGGCGGCCGCTGCCGCCGTCCCTGATGCTACGAGCGAGTGCGTTCGGCAGCCTGCGCAAGAAAAAAGGAAGCCCGTAGCTGTGGCCTCCCTCCGAGGGGGGGGGGGGGGGGGGGGGGGCGGGGCCTCCGAGCGGGAGGGGCGCGCCCAAACGCAGGAGCGGCGGCGGGCTCTCCCGGAGCCGGCAGCAGGCCGCCTTTTGCCCTGCGCAGGCGGCCGTGGGCGACAGACCTGTCCGGATCTGCGGCCTCGCGGGCGGGGCCCCTGGGCCGCGAACCCCGCGGATCCTCGGGGCGTGCCGTCGCGCGTGCCCCGCGCGGAGTGTACGTCTGTGCTCCTCTTCCCCTCGGCCCCCCGCTCCTCCTCCTCCCGCTCCTCCTCCTCCTCCTCTCCTCCTCCTCCTCCTCCTCCTCCTCCTCCTCCTCCTCCTCCTCCTCCCTCCCTTCCTCTTCCTCCTCCTGCTCCTCCTGCTCCTCCTCCTCCACTTCCTCCCCCTCCCCCCCTCCCCCTCCTCCTCCTCCTCCTCCTCCTCCTCCTCCTCCTCCTGGTCCTCTTCTTCCTCCTCCTTCCCCTCCTCCTCCTCCTCCTCCTCCTCCTCATCATCATCGTCATCATCATCGTCATCATCGTCATCATCATCATCATCATCATCATCGCCATCGTCATCGCCATCACCATCGTCATCGTCATCGCCATCGTCATCGTCGTCATCGTCGTCGTATTCGTCGTCATCGTCAACGTAACCCTCCTGCTGATCCTCTTCCTCTTCCTCCTCCTCCTCCTCCTCCTCCTCCTCCTCCCCCTCCTCGTCGTCGTGTCCGTCGTCGTCGTCGTCGTCTCCGTCGTCGTCCTCATCCTCGTCCTCGTCCTCGCCGTCGCCGTCGTCGTCGTCGTCATCGTCATCGTCGTCATCGTCGTCGTCGTATTCGTCGTCATCGTCAACGTGACCCTCCTGCTGCTCCTCCTCCTGCTGCCCCTTCCCCTCCTCCAGACCGCGTATCCGCGGGACCGCGCCTTGGAGCACGGGCCGCGAGTGCGCGGATACGGACATGTGTGCGCCACGCGATTGAGGCAGAGGCCGTCTGCCGCGCCGGTGACGCGGCCACCACCATGGAGCACCCGTGCGGGCCGGAGCCCGCGCCCGTCTCGGCGGAAGCCGTCTGGACTGTCGGGGGGGTGAGTCGAAGAGGACAAGACAGCATACGCGTAAACTGTTGACGGTCCGCGCGGACCGTCAGAGGTTTATGCTCGTGCTGTTTCTTCTTGCTCCAGAGGGGTGATGGCGGGAAGGCGCGTCGAACACCGAGATGAAGGGGGTGGCAGTGTTTTCACCCCTGGCGTCTTCGCCTTGCTTCGGGAGCCGTGGCCATCACAGATCAATCCGGCCTGGAACACGCCGTGCAAAGCTGGGGTCCAGGGCTCCGGTCGTGGTTTTGCGCGGTGTTGCACTTGTTTCGCGTCGTCGGGCCGTGTTGGATCTCGGGGAAGCGTGAGTGTTTGCAGCCTCTTCCTCCTCGTGCCTCCTGGTGACCCATGTCCACGCCGCAGAGTTCAAGATCCATGAGGGCCAGCCATGGGCGTTTTCATCAATCGTAGGCTTTCCCGCGCCGCCGCGCCCACCCCGTCTCCCGGCAGGAGCGCAGTATAGCAAGGGGCCATGCCAGAAGCACCCTGCTTGCCTCCAGGGTGCCCCGGGTTTCTTGGGTCTCGACGGTTCTGCTGTGGCGAGCGCGACGCTCCCACACCAAGAGCCAGTGCACGTCCTGGGGTCTCAGGGTTGTGTTTCCTGTGGGAGGTTTCCTGTGGTCGGGGTTCCACTGTACTTTACGGGGGCCCGTAGCCCGTAGCCCGTAACTCTGCGTGCCCCTTCCCTCCCTCCCTCCCTCAGGGGCAACGATAGGGGGGGATAGGCATAGAGGGGGATGCATCGACCCCCAATCGCCCATGGATCGCCGATAGGGGCCCAGTCGCCCCAACCTGCCCAGGAAGGTGCGGATTCACTATCGGAGGCCTATCGCCGATCTTCGCCGAGCGCGCTCCACTTCCGAAAACACACAGGTCTGCTTCGATGTCATTTATCGTAGGTCCCTCGCGGCGGATCCAGGCCTTTTGCGAGCAGTGACTTTGCGAGCAGTGGAACGCGCTCGTCTACACCTTGGGCGATGCTTAAGAAATCCTAAGTTTTCGGCCAGAGTCTCGATTATTCTTAACGTTTCAATGTAAATCCTAAGATTTCAATAGAAATGTTGGGTTTTTACGCAAGTTCTGAGACCATGAATTTCTTAACCCATGGTTTCTTAACCATTTCGCAGGGTGTAGATCTATCGACGATGTATCGCCGATTCCAGGTCGATGCATCCCCCCCTATGCCCAGCCCCCCCTAATCGTTGCCCCTCGCTCCCCTCCGCTGCCCTCCTTTCCTCGCGAGGCCGCCGAGGTCCCGCTCCCCGGGCCTCGCCCGGGGAGTTGCGCCGTGGCCTCTGCCATCGCTCGGACGTCCACTCCCCGTGCATATATATATATATATATACACACATATCTATACATTTACATATATTTAGACAGCTATATAATTATATATAGATATATAGATCGATATATATATATATATATAATATAATATATTGATATACATATATATATATATAATCGATATATATATATATATATATATATATATATGTATGTACAAAAATGTATTTAGATTTCTCATATTTAATTTTCGCGAGACGTTCCATCCTCGCTGGTGCTCGCCAAGGAAAAATGCGCACGTCCGAGCGATGCCGAGAACCAGGGGAAGGGGCCCACGGGGCGAGTCCAGCCGACGGCGGCGAGGGCCCACCTGCAGAGAGTCGAAGACGGGAGGAGTGGCTAGAAGCGATGATCGACTTCCCCTTTCCTTTGTCGGCGAAGCGATGTGCCGCCGCGCCGTCTGTTCCGACGCGCGGCATTCTGGCTTGGGGAGGGCTCCTCGACCACCAGGGCAAACGCCGCCTCGGGCAAAGGGTTTGCCGTGGGTTTTCTTTCCATGGCGTCGGCGTCGTCCACTTCAAGAATTGGGCGCGTTGAAAGCAAACGGCGCGGCGGCATATCGCTTCCCGCCCCTGGAGTTGATCTCCGGATCCTGGACCCCTCAGTGCGGGATCCCACCGAGATCTTAATCGGATGCCAACAAGACGCTAATGGACTTCCAATGCGAGCCCAAGATGAGTAAGACATCCTCAGAGAGGCCGCCTTGGGCTGTCTTACTCGTCTTACTCCCACCGCTCCCGCCCCCGCGGAGATATGGAAGTTATCAAAATGTATTGTGGTGCTCACGATATTGTTCGGCGGTTCCCCCCCTCGGGATGAGTTCATAATCTCGAGTACTGCAGATAACCGGGGGGATCGATAATCGCTCCTGACGGTTGCGGGAGTCGGTATTTCTCCTGCCCTTCGACTTGGGCGACGCAACAAAACACTTGTTGGCCGCACCGGCGGGGATCCACGCCGCGCTCGTGAGCAGCCCAGGGACACTGCGGGGCCTCGTTGGGCACGACAGGCGAGGGAGGAGAGCGGGCGCGCGGCAGGGGGAACGGAGCACGCTCAGAGCATGAAGTTCTAGAACGTGTGTGCGGGAGCACGGGCGCGCACTGCGGGGAGACCTGGACGTCCGAGCACGTAGGTGGGTAGCACGTGCTCGAATCAAAGGGGCCGCGCAATTGCTTTGTTCAACCATGTTTCGCCAGGCCGGGCTTTGGCGCGCTGGGGCCGGCTCTGCATCCCTAGCCTTTTCCTCTTCAAGGGCCCGAGGGGCCCGACGTGAGCTTCCCATGAGGCGAGGAGCCGGCCGCCTCGGTTTCGTGTTCGAAGCACCAGAGGCTTTGTGCTCGAAGCACCAGGTGTCTGGGGTAATGAGGGGTAGGCGGGCATTTCTGGGCGGTTGTTGTTGAGCACCCTCTCGAGGAGCAGGAGACCCCCCCCCACACACACACACACACACACACACACACACACACACACACACACACACACACACACACACACACACACACACACACACACACACACACACACACACACACACACACACACACACGCACACACACGCACACACACACGCACACGCACACGCACACGCACACGCACACGCACACGCACACGCACACGCACACGCACACGCACACGGCACACGCACACGCCACGACACACACACGCACACGCACACGCACACGCACACGCCACACGCACCGCACCACGCACACGCACCGCACACGCACACGAACGCACCCACGCACACGC
>CAUYUJ010016473.1:70000-163733 GCA_963575745.1 Prorocentrum cordatum | reverse complement strand
CACGCACACGCACACGCACACGCACACGCACACACAAACACACACACACACACACACGCACGCACGCACGCACGCACGCACACACACACACGACACACGCAGGCACGCACGCACGCACGCACGCACATACGCACAAACACACACTCACACGCACGCACGCACGCACGCACGCACGCATGCACGCACACACACACATGCACACACACACACACGCACACACACGCACACACGCACACACGCACACACGCACACACGCACACACGCACACACGCACGCACGCACGCACGCACACGCACACACACGCACACACACACACACACTCTTCCCAGGAGGTGCGCAGCAACAAGTGACACAACTCAGTGCAGACTTCCTGTAAAGGTACGACCAACGTGTTCGCCAGAACGCCATCCAGGGAACGGAACGCACAAGCAACCAAAGGTAGCAAGCAGTAGCGGCCACGTGAGGCGTGCCGACTGGCGGCCAGGGTCAGGGCCAGGGGCCGGAACCGGCCCAAGGACGGACAAGAGAAAGACCGGGAGTCAACGTAGTGGCGGCGTGCGCGCGAATACTCTCTGGAGGTAGGAGAGGGTACGGGATAAAGCGGGGTGGTGCTAATTTTATGTGCAGGCGAATCTGGCGATGTTATTCATCGCAGATAGCATCGCCATTTCCACGGGGCATCATACCCGTTTCTGCCACACCCCTTTCTGACCTCCAAAGGCCCAGGGAGGCGCTACAGCACAAAGTGAGAGTAGCAGAAACATACCAGTAATTACAGCCGTATTTTCTTGCTCTAGGTTCAAATTTTCAGGCCCACACCGCCGCTGCCTCGTCGACGCGCGCGGTCCACCTGCGAGGACGTCGTCGTCGACATACGTCGACCCGATGACCCTGGCGCAGTTCTCGATGACTTCTCTGCCCTGTTGGGGCCATGTTGAAGCCTTCCGAATCATTGTTTGAGCATGAGTGGCGCATAGTCGTAGAGGATACCGCTCTCATATTGAAACCACGTCGAAACCTTCCGAATGACGGTGCCCCCATGACTACCGCATAGTCGTCGAGGATTCCGTGCCGATGTTGAGACCACGTTGAGACCCTCAGGCCAGGGGTTCAGCATCGCCCAAGCGTGAGTTCCGCATCGTCATCGGGGATTCCACGCTCATGTTAGGGGCCGCATTGACGCCCTCATGCCAAGGGCTCAACGTCGCCCAGGCGTGACTTCCGCTCTCTGTACTCGCGCTCGCTGGTCTCTGCACTGCAGCTGATCGAGATGGGCTTCACCTTACCAACCTGTCCAACTTCGCACTCGCTGATTCTGACACTGCAGCTGATCGCGCTGGGCCCAGACACTGTAAGCAGCGTCTCGTTGAGCAGTGTCACAGCGCGCTGCCACTGCTCGTTTTTCCCGCAAGAGTTGATCTGTTGGGCTCCGACTTGGAGACCAGCCTCTCGCTGACCAGCGTCGCGGCCTATTGCCAGTGCTTTCCATTCTCCCACTCTCTGATCCCCACACTGTAGCTGATTGCGCTGTTCTCCAACATCGCACCCAGTATTCCGCTGAACAGCGGCACGGCAGGGTGTAGCTGCTCTCCAAGTTCGCACTCGCTGATCCTGGCACTGTAGCTGATCGCGTTGGCGTTGCATGAAGAAGCGTTCAGTTCCATCTCCACGCCATCGACGTTTTCCTTGCGGCCCGTCCTGCCGCCACCAGCAGCCGCATTCAGAAGCGACGCCAGGCCAGGTGATGCGCACGGCTGGGCCGCTGCGCGGGCCGCGGTTGCCACCGCCTGGGAGATGGCAGCCGTCGCCGCCCAGAGCCCAGCTGCGGCCGCCGCCGCGGCGACGTCCGCGGCGGCCGAGGCGGCGCCAGCCGCGCCCGCGGCGCCCACGGCGCGGGCACCAGCAGCGCAGCGGCGCATGCGGCACCCGCAGCGCCAGCCGCGCCCGCGGCGTCCGCGGCGCCGGCAATGCCCGCAGCGCCAGCGGCGCTGTCGGCGCTGCGGGCGCCGCGGGCGCCGCAGGCGGCCCGCAGCGCCGACCGCGCCCGCGGCGCCCGCGTCGCCCGCAGCGTCGGCGACGCCCGCGGTGCACGCAGCGCCGGCATCGCCGGCAGCGCGGGCGGAGGCGGCCGCACTCTGCTGCCGCCGCCGCGCCGGCGCGGTCGCCATGACGCCGCGGCCAGGGCAGTGCACCTGAGCCAAGGGCGTGCTCGAGCCGGGACAGCTTGAGCCCGTGGCGCGAGCCAGAGGCTAGGGAACGCAACATAAGCACGTGACCGTGACTGCGGTTGTCTCGTTGTTCTCGGCGTCTGGAGGCTTTGTCCCGGCACTGGTACCGTGACAATCGCCGAGCGCGTTCCAATAGTCGCAGAGTGCGTATTCGCAAATGTCAGAACAACACATGTTCGCCTCGTTGTGATGGATCGTAAATCCCCTGCGGCGGATCAAGGCCACTTGCGAGTAGATTCTTTGCGAGTAATGGGACGCGCTTGTCTAGGCACAACAATTTGGAATCCAATCGGGCTTAAGGGAAGCTGTCAAAGCTCCCCGGCGGCCGACGTCACGAACAAAGTACATCGTCGGAGGAGTGCTCCTCCTCCCCAGTCCCCGGCGTCCTGTGCGGCATGGGACAGCGCAACGCAGCACAACACAGCCCCTGGCACGGTAACATCATCCATCGACAGCTTCAGCACTGCCACTGCCCATCGCCCAAGTGAGGTCTTTTGAATCGTTTACATGCCTCGCAGTTCTAAATCCCTTTTCGGGTCCGTGGGTCGGTCATGTTTCCCGGACAGGGCTTGGGCCGAGGGTTTCCCTTTAGTAGGTAAGCTTGTCCCCCAGTGCCAACTTCGAAGAGGGCCGGCGGAATTATTCGCGATAGATATCGAGGTGAAATGTCGTTTTCCCAGACAAGGTGCGGGCCCATGTTTGTCTTTTAGATGGCAAACCCTCCTTGGTGCCATGTTGGTGTTGGGGATGTGCCGGCGGATCTCCGCTCGATTAACACCGTGACAAAGTCCAATTCTGTTTTGCAGAAGTGCGTTTCGCGCGTGCCCGCTCGAGGAAAGTGCGCTTCCCATTTCGGATCATCAATCATTAACGCGGTTCGCAGACACTTGTTTTCCTTCGTGAACCAAAAAGGGTGCACAACGTTTTGCGGATAATCAGCGATGAATGACGATGTCTCGATTCTTTACAATTTTGCAGAAAATTCGCAAATGTTGTTTTTCCCGGAAAGGTCTTAGGCCCAGGGTTCTCTTTTAGAGGTTTTACCCCTGGATCTGACGGCTGATGGGCCGGCAAATTTCTTTTCCGATAAATAACGAGGTCGCGTATATCTCAAGTGAAATGCTTGCCTTTCACGTGCCCAGGTCTTGAAGACGTCTCGAGCGAAACGCTTGTTTTCACGCCTCCAGGTTGCCCAGACAGAGGTCTAGCGCCAGGATTTGTTGAGGATGTCTCGAGCGAGACGCTTGGTTTCACGCGTCCTCGTCGCCCAGGCGGATGTCTAGCATGAAGATGTGCTGAGGAAGTCTCGATCGAGATGCTTGTTTGCACGTGTTCAGGTTGCCCAGGCAGATGCCTAGCATGAGGATGTGTTGAGAACGTCTCGATCGATAAGCTTGTTTTCACGTGTCCAGGTCACCCAGGCGGATGTCTAACATGAATATGTGTTGAGGATGTCTCGAGCGAGACGCTTGGCTTCACGTGTACAGGTCGCCCAGGCGGATGTCTAGAATGAGGAGGTGTTGAAAACGTTTCGAGCGAAACGCTTGTTTTCACGTGCCCAGGTCACCCAGGCGGACGTCTCACATGAAGATGTGTTGAGGATGTCTCAAGCGAACCACTTGTTTTCACGTGTCCAGTTCGCCCAGACAGATGTCTAGCATGAGAATGTGTTGAGGATGTGTTGAGCGAAACGCTTGTTTTCACGTGTCCAGGTCGCTCAGGCGGATGTCTAGCATCAGGAGTTTGACAGGATGTCTCGAGCGAAACGCTTGTCTCCAGCACATTCCGTAGCGCGTCCCCTTGGCGCGTCCCGCGGTGCGTCCCCATGGCACGTCCCCTGGCACGTCGCCTGGCGCGTCCCTTGAGACGTTCCGCGGCGCGTCCTCCTGGCATGTCCCCCTGTCAATTAGCTCTGGGGCAGCTACAATGCGTTCTCGAGCTTAAGATCCAGATCAGTTCGGTCAGGACTCGGATGCAAAGGAGGACTCGATCCACAACGCTATAGAGCACAATCGCGGCATGGCCCATCGCAATTCAGCACGGCGCAGCACAGCACAGACTTCGGCACGGTACATCAAGATCGATACACTCAGCATTGCAACTTGGCACGTTCCTTGGCACGTTCCGTGGGGCGTCCCTTGGCGAGTCCCCCTGGCACGTCGCGTGGCGCGTCCCCTGGCACATCCCGTGGCACATTCATTAGCCCGTTCCGTAGCGCGTCCCCTTGGCACGTCCCGCGGTGCGACCCAATGGCACGTCCCCTGGCACGTCGCCTGGCGCGTCCCTTGGGACGTTCCGCGGCGCGTCCTCCTGGCATGTTCCCTCTGTCCATTCGCTCTGGGGCAGCTACTATGTGTTCAGGCAGCTCGAGCTTAAGATCCAGATCAGTTCGGTCAGGACTCGGATGCAAAGGAGGACTCGATCCACGACGCTACAGAGCACAATCGCGGCATGGTACATCGGAATTCAGCACGGTGCAACACAGCACAGCCCTCGGCAGGGTACATCAAGATCGATACACTCAGCATTGCATTTGCCCGTCACCCAATCAGGTGTTTTTGAATACGCTGCCATGCGTTACATTTCTATGTTCTTTTTCTGGGTTCGTGGGTCGATCATGTTTGTACCCACCCACCCTAGAGAGCCGGCGCGCCTCCCAGGGAAACATGTTTTTTTTCCCACCACCCACCCTCCCTCCGCGGAGCCAGAAACTTGGGGAATGCGTTTCGGCATTTGCCGGCGGCATTGTTTCCGACACCCACCCACCCTCTGCGGACCAACACAACTGCGGACTGCGATTCGCGTTGAGCATCATATTTCCCCGCCCGCCCACCCGCCCACCGCTCCCCCGCCCCGTCCCCATGCGGCATCCGCGGGCGTGCGGGCGAGCGAGCGGGCGGCCATGTCTGCCCATCGATCTGCCATGAGGGGATCCCATTTGTCTTAATCTCCGTTCTGGTTAATTTTCAAAAAGCGTTAGCCGTCGCACCGTCGGCTTTGCTTATCCAGCGCGGGACAAGCGTGAAAACATATCAGTTCCTAACGCCTCAGAGCGGGACAAACGTGAGAACACGTGGGTTCCTAACGCCCCAGAGCGGGGCAAGCGTGACAACTCACGAGTTCCTAACGCCCCAGAGCGGGACAAGCGTGAAAACACATGGGTTCTTATGTAGCGCCCCAGAACGGGACAAGCGTGAAAACACGTGGGTTCCTAACGCCCCAGGGGGGGACAAGCATGACAACATGTGGGTTCCTAACGCCCCAGAGCGGGACAAGCGTGAAATCACATGGGTCCTAATGCCCCAGAGCTGGACAAGCGTGAACACACATGGGTTCCTAATGCCCCAGAGCGGGGCGGCGTATACCCATCCCCCCTCGGCGCGTGCTGTGGCTCGTCCCCTGACGCGTTCCCTGCCCGTTCCGTGGCGCGTCCCTCGCCGCGTCCCCTGACACGTCCCTTGGTGCATCCCCTAGCGCGCCCCTGGCACATTCCGCGGCTCGTTCATGCGCCCTGCGCCCCGTGCCGTCTCGTCCCGCTTCGGAGCTGAATCGGATCTTGAGCTCGAGCTGACTGGGCGTCCCACACGTCCCGATTGCAACCAGCTCTGGGCCAGCTATGCGTTGAAGCAGCCTGAGCTTGAGATCCAGATCGGTTCGGTCAGGATTCGGATGCCAAGGGCGACTTGATCCACAACACTATGGTACACAACGCAATACATCGCGGCATGATACAACGCATTTCAGCATGGCACAGAACAGCACAATATCTGGCACGGTACATCACGATCGATACCTTCAGCATTGCAATTGTCTGCCGCCCAAGCAGGTGTCTTGAAAACTAGCCATGCCCCGTGTTTCTATTACTGTCCGGGTTCGTCGGTCGATCATGTTGTTGAAAGGAAAAGCGTTTTGCGAGTGCCCGCTCGAGGAAAGCGTGCGTGCCCCCCATCCCCGTCCTCTTTACATGATTGAGTCCGCAGAAAACTCGCTTTCCTAGGTCGAAGAAGGTTGCAGACCGTTTTGCGCAGAATCTGTGATATGTCTCGATGCTTGGAGGCTATAGAATCTGGCAGAAAATTGGCACACGTGGATCTCTTGCGGGCCCGCTCGAGGCGGGCGCGCGCCCTGCGCGAAGCAAACGCTCGAGGATGCCTCGCGAGAAGCGCCTCGCTGTGCGGATCCCGACGGGGGGCTCCCGCGCCACAGGGGATGCCCGCGGGGCCTCGGGGGCGTGCGGAGGCGCGTGCTCGGCGCGCGGGCTGCCTGCGCTCCCCGGGCGGGGGAGGGCGGGACGGCTCGCGGGCCCCCTTCGCCCCTGAGAGCCGCAGGCGCGTGACGGCACCTGGGCCCCTTTCGGGCCCAGGGGCGGAAGAAGCGCGCGCACACGCGTGGGCCTCGCCGCCCCGGAGCGGAAGAAGAGCGTGAACACGCGCGGGGTCCTTCTCGCCCCCCAGGGGCGCCAGACGCGCGAAAACACGTGTTGGCCTGTTTCGCCCCCCGGGGCGGGAGGAGAAGCGCGGGAGCACGCGGGCTCCGCACGCCCCAGAGCGGGGCAGGCGCGAAAGCACGCGGGCCCCCTTTCACCCCGGAGAGGAAGAAGCGTGAAGACACGCGGGTCTGTCTCGCCCCAGAGCGGGAGAAACGTGAAGCCGCGTGGGTTCCTGGCGTCCCAGCGCAGGACAAGCGTGAAAACACACGAGTACCTAACGCTCCAGGGCGGGACAATGGCGAACACACGTGGGTTCCTGACGCCCCAGGGCGGGACGAGCATGACAACACGTGGGTTCTTAACGCCCCCCCCCCGGGCGGGACGAGCGTGAAGCCATGTGGGTTCCTCACGCCCCCGGGCGGGACGAGCGTGGAAGCACGTGGGTTCCTAACGCCCCAGGACAGGACAAGCGTGAAAACGCATGGGTATCTCACGCCCCAGGGCGGGACCAGCGTGAAGACCCATGGATTCCAAACGCCCCATGGCGGGACAAGCGCACATGGTTTCTCACGCCCCAGGGCGGGACAAGCGTGAAGACCCATGGGTTCTTAACGCCCCAGGGCTGGACAAGCGCACATGGTTTCTCACGCCCCAGGGCGGGACAAGCGTGAAGACCCATGGGTTCTTAACGCCTCAGGGCGGACCCTAGCCACGGAGCCGAGCGTCCGGAAGGATACGTGGGCAGAAGAGCGGGCGATTCCCAGACATCGGGCGTCTCGAAACATTCGAGACGGAGGTTTTTCGTCTTTTTCGGCCTCGACTCGGGACGAAAAACCGGTCCTGAGGAAGTGGTCGGGAGGTCGGGGGCCCGTGTCTCGAACAAATCGAGACGTCGAATGTCTGGGTTGGCAACTCTTCGGGAACTGCGAAGACGGAGAACGAGGCGCCTCACGCCTGTGGAGCAGAACACAGCATGGAACGCCCGACCGTGAAGGAGAGCACGGCCAGTGGAGCAGAGGAGGAGGAGGAGGAGGAGGAGGAGGAGGAGGAGGAGGAGGAGGAGGAGGAGGAGGGGGAGGAGGAGGGAGGGGGAGGAGCCTCTCAGAGGCCCCCCAGAAGCCTGCGCCCCCGCCCACCGTTGGCACGTCCTCCCACGCGGTGCGCTCCGACCCGCCAGGGGCGCGCGCGGCGCACCAGCGCCAGGGGCGGCGGCTGGGGCGACGGCGGCCGACCTGATCGCGGCAGCCGAGGCTCACGCGGCTGAGGAGGCTGCGAGGAGCCCAGCCCCGAGGAGGAGGATAGGAGGAGGGAGAGGAGGAGGAGGAGGAGGAGGAGGAGGAGGAGGAGGAGGAGGAGGAGGAGGAGGAGAGGAGGAGGAGGAGGAGGAGGAGGAGGAGGAGGAGGAGGAGGAAGAGACGGAGGAGGAGAAGGAGGAGGAGGGAGGAGGAGGAGGACCCAGCCCCGGCCCCAGCTGCGAGCTCGATTCTGGCTTTGGGAACGTGGGAACTGCAGGACTCCTGGCGCACGGTAAGTTCGCGTCGTGTCGGCCGACAACGACCCCGCCGCCGGCGTTCAACGGTGAACGCCGCCAGCGATCCAGAATCGGTCGATGTTGAGCGATCGGATGTTTTGGAAGCGGCCGATCGTTCAAGGGTGAACGACTCCCGCAATGTCAGGAGCCAACGCTGGGGTCGACACGACGTGAACCCGCGGTACCTTGCCTCCCGCGGAGAACTCGCAAGAGTCCCGGGCTCCCACGAAACATTTGTGCTGGCAATCGTCTACCCCAGGGTTCCCTGCTCGGCGTCTCCTACCCCCATCCCCATCCTCATACCCTTCGAGACCCCCACCAAATTACCACTCCAGTTGGGGATACATCCCTCGAAACCCGAAGAGAACAGCCTATATCCCCATCTAGGGGGTCAAATCGGCCGGTGGGGCCCAGGCCACGCCGCCGGGGATGGGGATCGACGAGACGATGCTCATGACCTCATTCGGCCGACGACGGAGCACGGGACTGGATCCACTCGGCTGCCGAGCGGGCCAGCTTCGCGCCACCCTGTGACAGCGTTGCGCCCGTTCGGCGGCCCATCCAGCGGCCGAATGGGCTCGGACGCCGAACGGGCTCGGGAGGGAACGCTGGAGTGTACGATATACAGTGCCGTTTTTAATAAATGCTCCGCGTGCGGACCATGTATCAAAAATAAAGGGTTGATTAATAAATACACGGATGAGCTTATGCATTAATTTATTCATAAGTTAAGCATATATTAAAAATCCGATGTTTAAACCCTGGCGGCTCCTCCTCGATGTCTGGGGGCCGCTCTCGGGCCTTGGGTGAAGTCGGGCACGTCCCTCTACAGGAGGATAATTTTTGTTATTTTTGAAGTCTCAGTCCCTGACGAGGCGTCTCAGGAGGCTGTTCTCTAATTAGGGTCCCTGTGCTAAATTGACGTTCTCTAATTCAGAAACGGTCAAAACATAGTCTGGGGACGATGTTTGTTTTTTTTCTCGGAAAGGGCTGGGGCCCAGGGTTCTCTTTGAGTTTGTACTCCCACGTCTGCCATGTTGGGGAAGGGCCGGCGGAATTACTCGCGATGAGTATCGATGTCGGGAAGGGCCAGCGGAATTATGCTTGAGGATGTCTCGAGCGATACGCTTCAGCATTTGTTGATGTGGCGAGCGAAACGCTGGTTTCGCAGAGTTGGGGGATGTCACGAGCGGGGGCCTCGTGGGGGGGCAGAATTCCGAGGATGTCTCAGGCGGAATGCTTGTTATCGCGTGCCCGGGTCGGCCACGGGGGGGTATCCAACATGGTTGTCCGTCGCTGGCGCCTCAGGCGACCGCATGTTGGATATCCCCCCTGGGTGGGCTGGAACCGTGATTTTTTACGTGTGCAGGCCATCAGGGGGGTACCCAGAGATCCAACGTATTGAAAAAATCAAGACGGAGGTTTTTCGCAAGTTTCGGCCCCAAAGGGCCCTCGCCGGGCCCCGGGACCGTCAAAAAACGACTCAGGATGAAAAACCGGTCCCGGGGAACGGGTCGAGACCTCCGGGGGCCCCGTATTGAAAAAATCACGACGTCGGATCTCTGGGGGGGTATCTAACATGGTGGTCCTGAGCTGGAATCGCGTGTTTTCACGTGTCCAGCCCACCCAGCGGTGTATTCAACATGGTGGTCCCGAGCTGGGCTTGCCTCGGTAGGGGTCCTGGCGGATTCAGATGGTTAGGTTAGGTGTGCCGCCGATTTTCGCTGCACGCCCGGGTGCCCGGGTGCCCGGGGGTGCCCAGGGCCCGGGTGCCTGGAGGGTGCCCTGGGTTGCCCAGGTGCCCGGGTGCCCGGGTGCCCGGGTGCCCGGGCGTGCCCGGGCGTGCCCGGGGTGCCGGGGTGCCCGGGGGTGCCCTATAGCCCTAAGCCTTATAGCCCTATAGCCCTATAGCCCAATAGCCCAATAGCCCTACAACTCTATAGCCCTATAGCTCTATAGCCCGATAGCTCAATAGCCCTACAGCCGTACAGCCCCCTAGCCCTATAGCCCTGATTGGGTTTTGTTAACATGGCGGTCCCGTGCTGGAACCTCGTGTTTTAACATGTTCAGGCCACCCAGGAGGAGTATCTAACATGGTGGTTCTGCGCTGGAACTGTGTGTTTTCAATTGTCCAGGCCACCAGGGGGAGGTATCTAACATGGTTGCCCAGAGCTGGCACCATGTGTTTTTACGTGTCCAGGCCACCCAGTCGGGTATCTAACATGATTGTCCCGAACTGGAACCGCGTGTTTTTATGTGTCCAGGCCGCCCAGGGGGGATATCCAACATGGCGTCGGGCCCAACGCCGAATTATGAGGAAACGCACGGGGGGCCGAAAAGCGCTACTCGAACTCATATCCCAGTGATGTTTTCTTCCTCTGGACAGGGGGTGGCGCTTTGGGGGCCTCTCCAGGGAAGACAATGCAAGGATGTCTCGAGCGGGAGCGCGAATTCAGCGTATCCAGGCCACGCAGGGGGGTATCTAACATGCTTCTCCCGAGCTGGAACCACGTGTTTTCACATGTTCTGGCCACCCAGTGGGGTATCCAACATGATTGCCCCGAGCAAGGACCACGTGTTTTAACGTGTCCAGGCCATTCAGGGGTGTATCTAACATGGTTGTCCCGAGCTGGCACCACGTGTTTTTACATGTCCAGGCCACCCAGGGGGCATCTAACATGGCTGTCCCGAGCAAGGACCACGTGTTTCAACCTGTCCAGGCCACCCAGGGGTGTATCTAATATGGTTGCCCAGAGCTGGCACCATGTGTTTTTACATGTCCAGGCCGCCCAGGGGGGTATGTAACATGATTGTCCCGAGCTGGCACCACGTGTTTTAACGTGTCCAGGCCACCCAGGGGTGTATCTAACATGGTTGCCCAGAGCTGTCACCATGTGTTTTTACGTGTCCAGGCCACCCAGTCGGGTATCTAACATGATTGTCCCGAACTGGAACTGGAACAACGTGTCCAGGCCGCCCAGGGGGGTATCCAACATGGCGTCGGGCCCAACGCCAAATTATGAGGAAACGCACGGGGGGCCGGAAAGCGCTACCCGAACACATGTCCCAATACAGAAAAGTTATGTTTTCTTGCTCTGCACAGGGGGGGTCGCTTTGGGGGCCACTCCAGGGAAGACACTGCGAGGATGTCTCGAGCGGGAGCGCGAATTTAGCGTATCCAGGCCACGCAGGGGGGTATCTAACATGACAGTCCCGAGCTGGAACCACATGTTTTTTCATGCTCAGCCACCCAGGGAGATCTCTAACATGATTGTCCCGAGCTGGAACCACATGTTTTTACGTGTCCAGGCCACCCAGGGGGGTATCTAACATGGTTGCCCCGAGCTGGCACCACGTGTTTTTACTTGTCGTGGTGCGTCCCCGTGGCACGTCCCCTGGCACGTCGCCTGGCGCGTCCCTTGGAACGTTCCGCGGCGCGTCTTCCTGGCAAGTTCCCCTGTCAATTAGCTCTGGGGCATCTACTATGTGGACTATGTGCTCAGGCAGCTCGAGCTTAAAATCCAGATCAGTTCTGTCAGGACTCGTATGCAACGGAGGACTCGATCCACAACATTATAGAGCACAATCGCGGCATGGCACATCACAGTTCAGCACGGCGCAGCACAGCATAGCCCTCGGTACGGTACATCAAGATCGATACACTCACTCAGCATTGCAACCTGGCACGTTCCTTGGCACGTTCTGTGGCGCGTCCTGTGGCGAGTCCCCCTGGCACGTCGCGCGGCGCGTTCCTTGGCCCTTGGCACGTCCCGTGGCACGTCCATTGGCACGTTCTGTAGCGCGTCCCCTTGGCACGTCCCGCGGTGCGTCCCCATGGCACGACCCCTCGCACGTCACCTGGCGCGTCCCTTGGAACGTTCCGCGGCGCGTCTTCCTGGCAAGTTCCCCTGTCAATTAGCTCTGGGGCATCTACTATGTGGACTATGTGCTCAGGCAGCTCGAGCTTAAAATCCAGATCAGTTCTGTCAGGACTCGTATGCAACGGAGGACTCGATCCACAACATTATAGAGCACAATCGCGGCATGGCACATCACAGTTCAGCACGGCGCATCACAGCATAGCCCTCGGTACGGTACATCAAGATCGATACACTCACTCAGCATTGCAACCTGGCACGTTCCTTGGCACGTTCCGTGGCGCGTCCTGTGGCGAGTCCCCCTGGCACGTCGCGCGGCGCGTTCCTTGGCCCTTGGCACGCCCCGTGGCACGTCCATTGGCACGTTCTGTAGCGTGTCCCCTTGGCACGTCCCGCGGTGCGTCCCCACGGCACGACCCCTCGCACGTCACCTGGCGCGTCCCTTGGAACGTTCCGCGGCGCGTCTTCCTGGCATGTTCCCTTGCCAATTAGCTCTGGGGCATCTACTATGTCACTATGTGGAGTATGTGCTCAGGCAGCTCGAGCTTAAGATCCAGATCAGTTCTGTCAGGACTCGGATGCAAAGGAGGACTCGATCCACGACGCTATAGAGCACAATCGCGGCATGGTACATCGGAATTCAGCACGGTGCAACACAGCACAGCCCTCGGCAGGGTACATCAAGATCGATACACTCAGCATTGCATTTGCCCGTCGCGCAATCAGGTGTCTTTGAAAACGCTGCCACGCGTTACATTTCTACACTCCTTCCCGGGTTCGTGGGTCGATCATGCTTCACTCAGTTTTGCATATCTTTTGACCATGCTTCATTTTCCTTCCAAGATCCGCCTGTAGGAGGACGTGCCCAACCGAAGCCCTGGGGCCATCGAAGCTGGATCCGCGGCGAAGAACGTTACCCCCGCCGGGGGGGGGATGGTGCCGGGGCCTCTGCGGCCGCGGGTGGAAGGATAAGACCGTCGGCTGTCTGGGTGCACGGGGGGGGGCCTCCATCCAGCATGATGTACACCTTAGGCGATGCTTAAGAAAACCTAAGTTTTCGGCGAGAGTCTCGATTATCCTTAACGTTTCCATGTAAATCCTAAGATTTTAATAGAAGTTCTGGGTTTTTATTCAAATTCTGAGACTCTGAGTTTCTTAACCCATGATTTCTTAAGCATTTCGCAGGGTGTATGCAGAATCGGGTAGCTTTGCCCAGAAAGGGCGTCGGCCCAGGGTTTTCTGTCAGCTTGTAGACTTTCCCCGGTGCCATGTTGGGGGAGGGCCGGCGGAATCGGTCTCGATAAGAGGCGGGGTGAAATAGCAGGGTCCGCAGACCCCCGTTTTTTGATAACATAGAGTGCGGAGCGTTTTGCGCAGACTTCTTGTGAGGGGTGCGTTGGAGTTTGAATGATATGAGCAAGAAAATGCGACAGTACATGTGATTTGTGAGTGCCTGCGCGAGGCTGAAGCGTCCTGCGCGCAGAATTGCCGAGGTTGTCTCGAGCGAAACGCCTGTTTTGAAGAAGCACCTCAGGTCGCCCAGGCGGATATCGGACGTGAGGATTTGTTGAGGATGTCTCGGGCGACGCGCTTGTTTTCGGGTGTCTGTGTCGCCCAGGCGGATGTCTAACATGACGATCTGTTGAGGATGCATCGAGCGAAACGCTTGCTTTCACGTGTCCAGGTCGCCCAGGCGAATGTCTGCCATGAGGTCGTCGGGCTCCTCGCACGTGGAGATACGTGCGCGGAGGGGGTATCTAACATGCGTCTAGCGCCCGTTCACTGTGCACGTGGTTTCACGTGGCCGGGCCACCCAGAGGCTATATCTTACATGAGGTCGTCGGGCCTCCCGCACGTAGGAATGCGTGCTCGGAGGGGGTATCTAGCATTCCTTTGGCGTCTGTACCTCAGGCATGTGTTTTCGCGTGTCCATGCCACCATTGATGCCTTCAGCTCTGCACATGTTCGTCGCCCAGGCAGGCGTCTTGATCACGCTTCCATGCCTCGCATTTTTAGATTCCCTTCTGGGTTCGCGGGCCGATCGTGTTCCAATCCGCGGCCACAGAGGCCCCAGTCCACCTTACCGAGGGGCAGTTCTGCGCCCCTGATTCGCTGTTGACGGCCCCAGGCCCAGATACGTGACCCCCGAGGGCCAGAAATGAAGATGAGGATGAGGTTGAGGATGTGGATGAGGATGAGGATGAGGATGAGGATGAGCATGCTGATGATGAAGCTCATGATGATGATGATGATGATGATGATGATGATGATGATGATGATGATGATGATGATGATGATGATGATGATGATGGTGGTGGTGGTGATGATGATGATCTGATGACGATGATGATGGATGATGATGATATGATGATGATGCTGATGATGAGGATGACGATGATGAGGATGACGATGATGATGATGATGATGATGATGATGATGATGATGATGATGATGATGATGATGACGATGACGATGACGATGATGACGATGATGATGATGATGATGATGATGATGATGATGATGATGATGATGATGATGATGATGATGATGATGATGATGATGATGATGATGATGATGATGATGGCTTCCCGAGGGCCAGAAGCGAGGAGACACCCGCGCGGCTTGGAAATAACACATTTCGTCGGAGAGCTCTGGCTCGAGGCCCGGTTACCGCGGCCCCGGCCGCGCCAGGAGGGCGCAGAAGTGGGAGCGCGCCCTGCGCGAGTCGGTGGCCGCAGCGACGGGCGCCGGCGCCGCGGCGCCGCCGCTGCGGCTGCCCGGCGGCGAGCGCGGTGTGCCCGAACCTCTCGGGGGGGGGGGCCCTCGAGCGGTGCGGTGGCTGCGCCGTGTGATGGGTCGGGGGGGGGGTCCGCGTGGGGGCCGCGCGGTCCTGGGGCTCGGGTCGGTCTCCGAGGACGTCTCGGACCACTTTGGATGGCGAGAGAGAGAGAGAGAGGCGACGGCCTGCCGAGCTCGCACCAATTGGTGCCCCGTTTGCTTCGAATCTGTTTTACTCGCGCCTTCCATGCCCTGGGAAAGGAAAATCGGGTATGGCCAGGACCCCGGGTACGGGGAACCGCTTAGTAGTAGGTCCCCGGAGCCCCTAGATTGACCAGAATCGCTAAACCAGGTCTGCCGTCGCTGGTGTTTTTCGGGTGACGGCAGTTCCGGTCAGTGGAACGGAGCGGGGGGGGCGTCCCCCAGTACAGATCTGTAAACCAGGTCCCACTAGACCCTGGGAAAGAAACAGGCCTCTGGGGTCCCAGAGCGTGGCGGTGGCGGGCCTGGCGGTGGGGCCTTTTTTGGTGGAGTTCGAGGTCGCCGCGCGGTCTGCCACCGCAGGCCCAGGCTCCCGAGCCGGCCGCCCTCGCGCCAGCAGCAGGTCACGACGGGAGTGCTGCTGGCTGCTCTCGGCAGCTGGGGGCCCTCACGGAGCCCCGTGGCCGTCGAGGAGCGGCCCGGGACGAAGCGCTGGCCCCGGGGAGGACGTACAGACTGCTGGGGGTCGACGTTGATGCAAGTTGCGAGTGACGACGTCGAAGTCCTGGGCACACCCGATGGGGTTCTTTTCCCGATCCTCCTCCTCCTCCTCCTCCTCCTCCTCCTCCTCCTCCTGGAGACTCGATCCTCGATCCTCCTCCCCTGAGGCCCTGGCATCGTTTTGTCTTGCACCAGGCGATTTCGCTTTCTTTTTCCACCCTCCAGGACCTCACGGATCGATCCTGCCCGAGAGATGCCGCAGAAAGATGGGGTCGAGGGCTCCAGTCGTGGTCCCTCACGATGCTGTACTGTTGTCGCGACGTCGGGCCCCAGGGTCCCCCTCTTTCCGTATTTTGTCGTGTCGTTCTGTTTCGGGCTGCCGTTTCTGATTTCTCGTTTTGGTTTGGCCGAAGGCCGACAAGTTGTGAACGGAGCGCAACCCCCCCAGCGTTCGCAACATCCTCAGGGGGCCACACGCGAGCCCTACCCCTACCCCCCACGATTTCTGAGGGGGAGGGCGGGGCTCGCTTCGCTCGGGAGCTCCCGAGCAAGGGGAACCCTAACCCTCCCCCTCAGAAATCGTGGGGGGGTAGGGGTAGGGTTCGCGTGTGGCCCCCTAATCCTCGAGGGGGAGGAGGAGGAGGGGGAGGAGGAGGAGGAGGAGGAGGAGGAGGAGGAGGAGGAGGAGGAGGAGGAGGAGCGAGGAGGAGGAGACGGCCTCGCGTGCCCCACGGCGCGCGCGCGCTCCTCCCGTCGCCGCCCGAGCCGCCGAGTCTTCGGCCCCCCCGGGCGCCCAGGCTTCGCCGCCGCGAGCACGGCGGCGAGCACGGCGGCGAGCGACGGCGGCGAGCCGCTCGCCGCCGCGAGCGGGGCGGCGAGCGAGGGCGAGGAGGCCGGGAGAGGGCGCCAAGCGCGCCTGCCCGCCGCGAACGTTACCTGGCATCGCTCGGACGTGTGTATTTTTTCCAAGGGCTCCCACGAGGGCGCGAAGTCAGTCGCGCTTCGCGCTTCGCGGTCCTCGTTCCTGCTCCATCTCCTCCTCGTCCTCCTTTTCTCCCTGTGGGGGGGCGGCGCGAGAGCGCGAAGTTATTCGCGCTGCGCGCTTCGCGGAGCGCGAAGCGCGAAGTTGGGAGCCCTAGTTTTTCCTCGGCGAGGACCCTTGAGGACCATCCTGGACCATCGAGCAAAAAAAGCACGCACGAAACCGAACAATGCACGGGAAATGGACGTCCGAGCGACGGCAAGGTTATTCTTCATGGGCACGAGCGACTGCGGCGACGCCGAGCGGGTCCCCCTTTTCCCCGTGGACTCCTGGCAGTAACCTCTCTCGGCCCGGCTGGGTGGGAGGGCTTTCCAGGGTTCTCTCTTGTCCAATGAGCAGTATATGATCAGAGTGGGAGCCTAGCGCTTTGTAAGTAAATTCGCCAGGGGGAACTCACTCCCGGCCCTTTTCGCCCTCAATTCAAACTATCCCCGTATGCTAGCACAGCGAAGAAGTCACCCTGGCCGATTTCTCACATCTTCCGATCGACATGTCCTGGTAGTCAAGACAAATATAGGATGCATACCCCCACTGCCTCCCCTGACTCCGTATTTCCGCATCCGCCGTACACTGTGTCGGGGATGTACCCCAAACGGTGTGGATAAGGAGGGCGGATGTTTGCGCCTCGGGAAGGTAAGACGGCTATTACCTCAAGAGCATGGCGGAGACAGCGGTGGCAAGGTAGGGCGGAAATCGGCATCATAGGAGCTTGAAAGTAGGGCGGGAATTTCCGGCCTACTCACGAACGTGCCCGAAGTGCGGCGGATTCGAAGTCAGGGTTATGATGTTCCAATTTGCTTTAGCCGTGATCACCAGAAAGAATTTCGAGCACCAGCAAAAAACCGAAACTCGAGGGTTTTCACGTGTCGGGCCCTGGGAGGCACTCGTCCGACACTGTTTCGACATTGTGTCGACACTCTTTCGGCACTTTTTCGAGTGCTCGAAGTTATTTCTGAGATGTGGTCCTTAAGTACGATGGGGGCAACATAAAGTCAGGGCCTCCGCGCGAAAAAACTGCGACGGGAGGTTCCTGGCCGTTCCAGGCCTCTGGGGTCCCTCGCCGGGCCTCGCGACTGTCAAAGTACGACCTGCGGATAGTTGCATGCGGCAGCTTTGGGCTTGGTCGAACGTGGCGCAATAACGCGCCAACCTCGAGGCCATGTTTGGTGCAGCCCAGCGCTCGTAAGCACCACTGGGAATTCTGATTCCGAAACATTGCAGGTCGCGTGTCTCCACTTCAGCATGGTGCGTGGCGCGCACTGGGCGCACCCGACGGACCTGATCCCACTGGCACCTGGCGCGGTTGGCGCGCCTGGTGCACCTGGCGCGGGGGCCCTGGCCCGTTCTGCTCGGCAAAGCGCCGTGCGCGCGGGGCCACTCTCGCCGGTCGCGCGGCGGCCCTGGCCCACTCTGCATCGACATGCGCCACGTGCGCGGAGCAAGGGCCCCCGCGCGTGGGGCGGCCCCAGCAGCTTCCGCACGGGAAAAGAAAAGCACGCGTGCGCGTGAAGGACAGGGGCCGCCGTGCGCGCGGCGGTCGCGTGGGAAAACGCACTGCGTGGAGCCGCGCCTCAGCGCGCGCGGCAGCCCTGGCCCACTCTGGATGGAGAGACAGGCGGGCGCGGCCCCCAGCGCGCGCGACGGGCCGCCGCGCGCGCGGCGGCCCTGGCCCATTCTGCGGGGACGGGCGCACTTCGCCGAAAGGCCGCGGCCGCTGCGCGCGCGGCGGCCTTCGGCCGTCTCCGATGCGGACTGCTTCAGGTTCTCTGCGTTGGCAGCGGCCTTGCCCCTGCGTGCGCGAGGGGGCAACGCCGTCGCGCGCCCGGTGGCCCTGGCTAATTTTGCCAAGACGAGCAAAACTAACGATAATATTACTACTATCAATGGTAAGAAAATCAGAACACTTATAGCAAACATAAAAAGACTAACGATACTAATAGTAACACGACTACTACGACCATTACTATTAATATTAATATTAGTAGCACTTATATTAACAATAACAACGGTAATACGAATAATAATGATAATGCTCATATCACTACTCATAGTAATCTCGAGAAGAAGAAGAAGAATAACACATAAAACAAATACTATCAATCATAACCAGAGGAAGAAGAAACATAATAATAACAATACTAATCGTAAGAAGAAGAAGAAGCGCGGCCCGACCAATTCTGCATCGAAGCACGCGGCGCGCGAGACGCGCCCTGCGCCAGGGGCCGCGCGGCTGCCGGCCGCCTGCACAGAGCCGGCCCACATCTAGTACGCACAAGCACACGGCGCCGCGCGAGCGGCGGCCGTGGTCCGCTCTGCAGCGCCGAAGGAAAGCTGCCCGAGCGGCCGCTGCTTTCTCGACGATTGCTGCTCCCGAACAAGTGCAGTCAACGCGCCTAGTAAGGACGCGCGCCTTCATTTACGGTACTCTACATTCCGTAATAAAGGGGGGGGTCTGATTGGGGGGGGTCTGATTTGGGCTGTCTTGCAGGCTGCGGGGCGGGTCTGATGGAATGGAATGGAGGGTACCTTTGTGCCCTTACCTCTGCGGCCCGTCTCCTGCCGTCTTCACTGGTCGCGAGGAAGAGAAGGAGGAGGAGGAGGAGGAGGAGGGAGCAGGACGAGGAGTAGGAGGAGGAGGAGGAGGAGCAGGAAGCGGAGCAGGAGGAGGAGGACGAGGAGGAGGAGGAGGAGGAGGAGATCTGGAGGAGGAGGACGACGAGGAGGTCTGGACACTTCCGCCGGCGCCCTCCTGGCGAGGGCCCCGCTGCCGCCCCGGGCGCCTCCGCGGGCGCGCCGCCCGCGGGGGCGGGCCCGCCGGCAGCTGCGGCCGAAGGCGCGCCGGGTGGGGCGGCGTACAGTCGGGCCGAGGGGTAAGAACGGACCGGCGTACAGTCGTGCGCCAGAGAGGCCCGTCGTTCTCGCTCCTCCTCCTCCTGCTCCCTCCTCCTCCTCCTGCTCCCTCCTCCTCCTCCTCCTCCTCCTCCTCCTCCTCCTCCTCCTCTCCTCCTCCTCCCTCCCTCCCTCCCTCCCTCCCTCCCTCCCTCCCTCCCTCCCTCCCTCCTCCTCCCTCCTGCTCCCTCCTCCTGCCTCCTCCTCCTCCTCCTGCTCCTCCACTCCTCCCTCCTCCTCCTCTCCTCCTCCTCCTCCTCCTCCTCCTCCTTACTCTCCTGCTCCTCCTTCTCCTCCGCCTCCTCCTCCTCCTCCTTCCTCTCCTCCTCCTCCTCCTCCTTCTCCTCCTGCTCCTCTTGCTCCTCCTCCTCCTCTCCTCCTCCTCCTCCTCCTCCTCCTCCTCCGCCTCCTCCTCCTCCTCCTCCTCCTCATCCACCTCCCCCTCCATTCATTTTCCTTATACATAATTTCTCCCTGTCGCACTCCGAGGCCAGTTCTTAGGGTGGGCCAGGCGTTTCGTCTGAGACTTCCTCACCATCTGTCAATCTGAAGCTAAAAAAGATGCAACAGTTGCACGTCTGGAGGGCGGGTCGTTTTCAAAATGTGGCTCTCGCCTTAGCGCGGCGCATCTTTTTTAAAAAAAGCAAGTGTAAGAACTTCACGGATTGAGGGCGGTTCCTTTTCAACATGTGGCTTTCACTTTAGCGCGGAGCACATGGTTTCTTGCAACCAAACATGGCGAGAGCTTCGCGGATTGCGGGCGGGTGGTTTTCAAAATGTGGCTCTCGCCCTTGCGCGGCGCACATTCGTTGTCAACATTTGCAAGAGTTTCTCGGGTTGAGTGCGGGTGGTTTTTCAAAATGTGGCTCTCGCCTCAGCGCGGCGTACATTCGTTGCAAGAGTTCGCAAGAGTTTTATTGATTGAGGGAGGTTTTTCTTTGTGTTTTTTCAAAATGTGGCTCTCGCCGTAGCGCGGCGTACATTCGTTTTCTTCCATAAAAACGAATACTAGATCAAACAAACTACAGGATTTCACGGATTGAGGGCGGGTGGTTTTCAAAATGTGGCTCTCGCCTTAGCGCGGCGCACATTTTTTAGAACATTACAAGAGCCTCACGGATTGAGGGCGGTTCCTTTTCAAAATGTGGCTCTCGCCTTAGCGCGGCGCACTTTCGTTTTAACAAGAGTTTCACGGCTTACAAGAGTTTCACGGCTTTCCATTGTCAGCGTGCCAGAAATGGTGTTTTGAAAGGATTCGGGGTTATGCGGGTGCAACAGTTATGCTGGTTCGCTGTGTTGAAGTCCCAGGAATGGCGTTCTGGCACGATTCAGGATTGTCAAGACGCAACAGTCAGGTTGATATTTGGCGTTAGAATCCCGAGCAATGTTTTGGCATGCTTCAGGGTCTTCAAACGGTTGTCTTCCAAAGCGGCATTTCCTTCCATGGAAATGGACCACTGTAGGGGCCTATGAAGAGAGCTTGGAGGGAGGGTTTATTCCAACATCGTTGATGACTCTTGGGTTTACACTGGTCCTCATCCTCCTCCTTCTCCTCCTGCTCCCTCCTCCTGCTCCCTCCCCCCCTCCTCCTCCTCCTCCTGTCCTCCTCCTCCTCCTCCTCCTCCTCCTCCTCCTCCTCCTCCTGTGCTTCTCCTCCTCCTCCCCCTCCTCCTCCTCCTCCTCCTCCTCCTCCTCCTTTCTAGCCCTACCCCCCAATCGACCTCTGGTGGAATTCGGGCTGCTACTCGGGCCTCTGGCGGCCGTTCGAGAAACTTGCGAAGAACTGGCCCAGATGTCTTAGATGACGGTTGTTTGATCATAGTTTCGGCTGTGGTGTTCTTCGCGTTCGTTGGATGCTCTTGTGCATCCCATCTTGCCGAGAGTACCCAAGGATGTTATGTTTGCTGGGGCCGACGGAGGGTCTCATGTTCTCGAGGGATGTTTTTTGCCTACAGTCAAAAACCCTAATAAGGACGCGCGACTTTGCTCAGGGTGCCCTTGCGTCCTTGCTCGTCCTTGCTCTTGCGTCCTTGGGGTTTTCGTCGTCCGCCGCCCCAAAAATCCCAGCTTCGGCTTCCACGGGTCTTGCGTCCTTACCGCGCGTCCTTATTAGGGTTTTTGATTGTAGGTCCGATTGTAATGGGGGGAGCGACACAGGGAGGGGGCAGCGAGGGCTGCAGAAAAAACGACCCTCTAGAGGGCCCCATCCAGGGGCCCTCTGGGGCCCCACAGGGCTCGAGCTACACGGTGTTCTGGCAGTTTCGTGGGCCGTTTTCGTTTTGACTTCGTTCTGCAGCAAGTGTGGAGCGAAGACAGAACTATATAGGGATGACGAGAACAAACCAAAAACGGAAAACACTGTTTAACTCGAGCCCTGTGGGGCCCAACAGGGGGGCCTGTGGGGCCCGGAAAGGCGCCTTTCTCCCCCCCCCTTTTGTCGCCCGCCCTTCGCGCCCATCGTCCGCCCCGGGGGCACTTCGCGATCGCGCCGTATAGGGCGGAAATGTCCGCCCTCCCTTTCGAACGTCTTCGGCGTCGATGTCCGCCCTGCTTGGCCGTCGCTGTTTCCGCCGTGCCTTGGCGGGAGCATCCGCCCTGCTTTTTTTACGAGGCGGGCCTGTCCGCCCAACTTTTTCGCACCTGTCGGCGTCGATTCCTGACACAACTTAAAAGATCGTTCGGGGTACCTTCCCGACAATTTGTGAGCACGGCGGACCTGGAGTCGGGGCGGAGCAGGCGGGCTGCGGCGCTGTTCCGTCGACCTCCCCGTGTTTTCGAGGCTCGAGTTTGTGGGGGCACCTTGGGAAGGGTACCCTTGGATGTTCTGTCTGCCTCGGCCGACGGAGGACCTCGTGTTCTGAGAAAAAAGGATGCGCTGGCCGAGTTCCGACTGCACAAGAAGGGGGGGGGAAGCGAGGCTCCGCCGGGGGCGGGGCCCTTGGAAGGCCTGCGCGGGGGGGGGGGGGGGGGCAGGGCCCACGAGGCATGCTGCCCTGGCTTGTCGAGGTCGGGGTGCGGAGTTCTGAGCTGGCCAGGGGGGGAGGGGGCGTCGAAGAGCGGCTCGGGGAGCCCCCCCTCGCATCAGGGAGCCCCAGGAAGGAGCAGGCGCAGGAGGAGGCGGAGGAGGAGGAGGAGGAGGAGGAGGAGGAGGAGGAGGAGGAGGAGGAGGAGGAGGAGGAGGAGGAGGAGGAGGAGGAGGAGGAGGAGGGGAGGAGAGAGGAGAGAGGAGGGAGGAGAGGAGAGGGAGGAGGGAGGAGGAGGAGAAGGAGGAAGGAGGAGAAGGAGGAGAAGGAGGAGGAGGAGAAGGAGGAGAAGGAGGAGAAGGAGGAGAAGGAGGAGAAGGAGGAGAAGGAGGAGAAGGAGGAGAGGAGGAGGGAGGAGGAGGGAGGAGGAGGAGGAGGAGGGAGGCGGAGGCGGAGGAGGCGGAGGAGGCGGAGGAGGGAGGAGGAGGAGGGAGGGGAGGAGGAGGGGAGGAGGAGGAGGAGGAGGAGGAGGAGGAGAGGAGGAGGAGGAGGAGGAGGAGCAGGAGGGAGGAGGAGGGAGGAGGAGGAGGCGGAGGAAGCGGAGGAGGAGGAGGAGCAGGAGGAGGAGGAGGAGGGAGCAGGAGGAGCAGGAGGAGGAGGGAGCAGGAGGAGCAGGAGGAGGAGGAGGAGGAGGAGGAGGAGGAGGGAGCAGGAGGAGCAGGAGGAGGAGGGAGCATGAGGAGGGACCCCCCCCCCTTTCGCCACAGGCGCCCCGCGCCGCGACGAGGCGGCCCGCAGGGCGGCGCGGCAGCGGCTCGGCAGGCAGCGCGGCTACCTGCGGCCCTTGGGGGGCGAGCCCGCCGAGCCGGGCGGAGGCCCCGCGGAGGCCCCGCGGGGCGGCGGAGGCCCCGCGGAGCAGAAGAGGGCGCCCTGAGCGGCGGAGGGGCGGTGGAGCGAAGGAGGAGGGAGGGGGGAGGATACCGAGAATCACCCTGCTTGCCTCCAGGGTGCCCAGGATTTCTTGGATTTCTTGAGTTTCGATGGTTTTGCGATGGAAAGCGTGATGCTCCCACACCAAACACCAATGGACGAGCTCTTACTGTTATCGCCCCCTGTCCACTTTATTATCGTCCCCCCTTGATTCGCGCCCAAGTCTAGTGGCCAACTTTGCGGAAATAACGTGATGTCGGGGGCCCGTGATCGGGGGCCGAGGGGCGGGGAGGTCGGAGCCGCTCGGCCGAAGGGGCAACAAAAAGCAAGGAGGAGGAGGAAAAGGAGGAGGAGGAGGAGGAGGAGGAGGAGGAGGAGGAGGGAGGAGGCGGAGCGCTGGCCACGTCCGGGTGGCGCCTCCAGCGCCGCACTCGGCTCGCTTCGCGCGCCAGGGGGGGTCTCCCAGCGCCGGCCCGAGAAGCCTGCGCGGACCTCCGACTGGGGACGCTCGTGTTGTTTTGGTGGTTTTGCTTTCATGCGGTCGCAAACATGGGCACCCCATCGCGTGGGGCGTTCCAACATCGGAGATTGGAGCATGCACATGACCAGTGGCGGGCTGTTTTTCATCCCAGGACTTTCTGAGGGTTGGGGACGACGTCGGGACGGTGTGGTGTATGCTTGTTACCCCCTTTCCCGGGGAAACGACGAAAATTGTGTACACCTGGATCCCGTATACACCAGGATCCGTTTTCCTGTTTGCAAATTTCAGTGCAGGTGCAGGGTTTCACAGGTTTCGAGCTGAGATGGTTGTTACCGAAACCGTTTGGCTCAAGAAAAGGAATCCAGGGGCTCCGCCATTCCGCATGGTAGCGGAGCCTGGTCATGCCCACGGCCAGGCTCCCAGTTTCTCGTTTCTCGCGCAGCGATGGCAACAGCGGAGGAGGTTCTGAATAGGATCGTGGCCATGGAAGGCGTCGTGGTTCAGCAGAGAGATCAGATAGCGAGGTTGGAGCAACAACTTCGAGATGCGAACCAGCGAGCAGCAGCAGCAGAAGGAACAGCAGACGACCGACCATATCAACAGAGAGCGGAGTCACTCGTCGACACGAAGCTGCTCGGAAAGCCAGATAAGTTCTCAGGTGAGCTCGATGAGAATGCGAAGTACAAGGACGGAGTCACGTGGGAGAACTGGAGTTTCGTTCTGGCGGCCCACTGCATGGCGGTGGACCCTCACATGGCGGAGTTGATGCGGGACGCTGCGAAGGTCGACGCGGAGGCTTTCGCACACGAAGATCTAGACGAAGAGGCCCAGCGAGTCAACACCAACCTGTACTACATCCTGGTACTGACGTGTAAGGACAAGGCTCAGGGCATCGTGAAGAGCGTTCCCTCAGGAGAAGGCCTGGAGGCCTGGCGACTGCTGTGTTTGGAGTTCGAGCCGAAGGTGCCGTCGAGGTTCTAAGGTATGCTGGACTCGACACTGTATCCGAATGCGCGGGAGAACGATCCGATCAAGGGCATCGTGTCTTGGGATACGTTAGTCTGTTCTCAGTGCGCGACTGGTGCCGTCAAAGCTTCGAGAACATCTCATGCTGAATGCGACGAGGTTCACGACATACGCGTTGGCACGAGCTGAGGTGTTGAACTACTTGAGGCCGAAGCAGGCGGCGGTGGCACTAAGTGGACCTGCGCCTATGGATCTGGATGCGCTCACGTTCGGCAAGTTCGGCAAGGACTCGAAAGGCAGGTACGGCAAGGACAAGAACAAGGGCAAGGGCTATGACCAGAGCGCGATGCAGCCTTGCAAGTATTGCGGCAAGAAAGGTCACAAGCTCATGGAGTGCAGGAAGGCCACACAGGACATGAAGGACGGAAAGATTACGAAGGAGGACTTGCGAAAGGTCAGCAAGGGCAAAGGCAAGGGTAAGGACAAGAGCGACAAGGCGAATAACACACCTGCGCCCGACAAGCCCAAGGATCAAGACATGAAGTGCTTAGGTTACGATTACGACGCCGAGGAGGGCTACATCTTCATGCTGAAGGAGAACGAGACTGAGGAGCTAGATCACATTTCGGGTTTAGATCACACGGAGGTAGACGAATACACTGTGAATCTAGATAGCAAGAAGGAGCCCAATCACAAGTTCAACGAGAATGACGAGAGCTACCTGATTCCGATAGAGTTCGAGAATGACAACGACGGTAAGATCGAGGCGATGGTTGATTCATGCGCGGCGCGGAGTGTTTGCCCACCTGGTTTCGCGCCAAGAATACCGCGAGAAGAAGCGGGCGCACCGCCACTACGACAGGCAGATGGTACTAAGATCTACGCGAACGGCTGCAAGACGGTACAAATGCAGGTGGTTGGGACTCGACGACCAATTCGAGGACAGTTCGATATGCGAGACGTCCGCAAGACGATCATTGCGGTTCGCTACCTGACGAAGGGAGCTCAAGGTGCACGGTTCGACGAAGGCGGTGGAGCAGTGGTCAATCCGAAGGTCAGCCAGCGGACCAAGGAGATGATCGAGTACGAGACCGCGAACAACCATATTAAAAGACCACTGAGGATCTCGAAGAGGCGTGGGATCTACAGCTTCGGCGTGGACGCGAGCACGCTCTGCCCTCTAGAAGGCGATGAACCTGAACAAGCTCAGCAGCCGGCGGAGCAGGAGGAGGAGATCGAGACAGACGAGGCGCGACTGCCGAAGGTCAAGAAGGAGAGGTACAAGCCCACAGCGGAGGAGATAGCCATCCACGAGAAGACGCACATGCCGTATCGGGACTGGTGCAAGTGGTGTCTTTGGGGCCGAGGCAAGGAAGATGGTCGCAAGAAGGCTCGCCCAGAGGAGGCGCCGACGATTCCAGTCATTAGCATGGACTACTGCTTCGTGAACGCCGAGCTGGAGACGGAGATGGTCAACATCCTGGTGATGGTGCAGAAGCCTGAGGACGCAGTTGCTTCCATCATGGTGATCCACAAGGGGCCCAGCGAGTGCGTCAACTCAGCGGTGGAGTTCTACTTGGACGTTTGGGGAGCAGCGGATATCATCCTGAAGGGCGATCAGGAGCCATCGCTACAAGCGGTGATCACGGCGGTGAAGAACAGGAGGAAGCACAGCACGCAGGTGGAGAAGGCCCCTAAAGGTCCTCATCAGAGCAATGGTGCGATCGAGAACGCGGTGGAGAGATGGAGTCGTTCCTACGTACACTACGCAGCGAGCTGGAGGCGAAGTTGGAGGTGAAGATCGGACCCAAGAGTTTAATCATGCCGTGGTTGGTCAGGCACGTAAGCTACTTGCTCACCAGGTTCGCTACTAAGACGGATGGCAGGACAGCTTGGGAACGACGGGGACGTGCGAAGTTCAAGTCGGAGCTCGGGAAGATCGGACAGGCGATCGACTACGAGATACAGGCTAAGGACTACTCCAAGCTGGAACCGAGGCGGGGCGAAGGTATCTTCTTGGGCAGGCGCGACGAGAGCGACGAAATCATCGTAGGTACGTCGAGGGGGATCGAGCACGCCAGGACGATGAAGCTCAGGGCCACGGGGGACAAGTACAACAAGGAGGTCTGCAACACGTTCATAGGAGTGCCGTGGAATCCCAGGGGTTTGGAGGTGAAGGATCAGAATGAGGTGGTCAGGGGACGGAAGTACATCACGACGGCGCTGATCGAGGAGCATGGACCTACAGATGGGTGTGCAGCATGCGAAGGGAACGCATCAATACACAACGCGAGGTGCAGGACGAGGTTCGCCAAGATCTTCGAGGAGGCCGAGCCGAGGATCGAGATGGCAGCAGGAGATCAACCAGGACAAGCGCAACCTGCAGCAGCACCAGCGGTAGTTCCTGCAGCACGGCCACCACCAGAAAGCGGGGGAGTAGCAGAACCACGACTTGAAGAAGCAGGTCAGCGAGCTCCAGGTACACCGGTTGGTCAGCACTTCGGACGGGAGCTACAGATCGAGCAGGACGCGGATATGACGGGTAACGCGATCGTAGCTGGAGGAGATGTGGCACCTACTACGCCAGGACGGGAAGAGGCGATGGAGATAGGCATCATCATGTCGATCACGAAGGATGAGGACCGCCACGTCTGCGAGGAGTTGGAGCCGAGGGTGAACTACGACAAGCTGGTGGGTGACGGAGTCTACAGGGACGCGTACACAGGCGAGGAGTTGTTGAAGGAGCTGGTCATCAACGGCAGGACGAAGGAGATGAAGAGCATGGAGGAGTTTGAGGTCTTTGAGTGGGTACCGCTTGAAGTCTGGACGAAGCCGTTCGACACCAAGTGGATCGACAGCAAGAAGTACGACTTACAGAACAACGAGTGGATCGTGAGGAGCCGATGTGTTCACAGAAGGTATAGCGACGGAACCGACCCCTCGAATTTCGCAGGGACACCCGCACTATGGGTAGTTAAGCTGGTGGTTTCGAGAGCAGCTTCAACGAGGACGACCGAGTCGAGGAGGAAGAAGCTTGGTCTATACGACATCTCAGTGGCGTTCTTTCACGCGTCGCTGAAAGAGCCCCAGTACTGCTGGCCACCACCTGAACAGCGACGACCAGGGATGCTTTGGAAGTTGCAGAAGGCGATGTATGGGACGCCGGAGGCGTCGATGTTATTTCAAGGAGAAGTTCGAGATAATTTTAGCCAGAACGGGTGCGAGGAGTTGAAGACGGTGTGCTGCCTGTACTACCATCCTGGCAAGGACTCACTCTGTGCTGGACATGGAGATGACTTGGTGGTGGAGGCGTACGACGAGGAGCTGGATGAGTTCGACAAGCTCATGGCCAACAGGTTCAAGGTCAAGCCTCAACCGAGAGTGGGGCCAGGAGGAGCAGCTGAAGGTACTTCTCTCAACAGGACGGTGCTCTGGGGCGAGGAGGGCTTCGGCATTCTACCAGGCCCGAAGCTGGTCTTGAAGATGGTGGAGTTGTACGAGCTGAAGCAGGCCAAGCCGGCAGAGACACCGAGTTCGAAGCACACTGCCAAGGGAGTTCGAGAAGCTGAAGACCGAGTAGGACGACAGAACTCTACGTTGTACAGGATTTGCGGTGGCATCGCACAGTATATGGCTGGGGATCGTTGGGATATCCAAGAAGCAGTTCGAGATCAGAGTTGTTCGTGCAACGACCCGCGGGTGAGGCACATACTCAAGCAGGAGCGTCTGGTCAGGTATCTGAAGGGCACGGCCGACATCGTGATATTCTACCCGTATCAGCAGGAGACGTTCAAGGTGACGGCGTCGGTGGATGCGGACTGGGCTGGACAGGAGGCGACATGCAAGAGTATCTCATCAGGTGGAGTTCGATTGGGAGCTCATCTACTGGAGAGCTGGGTACTATCTCAGGCGACGGTGGCGCTCTCAAGTGGGGGGTCGGAGTTCTACGCGATGGGTTCGGGCGCAGCCAGAGGTCTCACCATCAAGCATGCGTTGCAGGAAATGGCCCAGATGAGGAACGAGGAGGTTCAGATCACTGTGGAGTTGGAGACGGACTCAGCAGCGGCGAAGGGCATGGTCCACAGACACGGAGTAGGACGAGTACGACATCCACAGACGCGGTGGATCTGGCATCAAGATCTGGTACGAGACGGAGACATGGGCGCGGTGAAGGTCAATACGAAGGACCAGGTGGCGGACATAGGAACGAAGCCGATGGACAAGGACACGCTCAGGAGACACATGAAGACGCTGGGTTTGCAATCAAGGCGACGAGTTTCAAGGGCCCAGAGGTGCCCACGAAGGTTTTGGCGGTCATGGCGGTCATTTCGGGAGCGGAGGCGACAGACGACTACTACTACGAGGATGGTTCCATAATCAATGTGAACATGAAGAGCGAGCTCAACTGGTGGAGTTTCGTTGCACACTTGGTGGTTACGATTGTGGCAGTGGTTTTCAGTTACTACGTGTTTGTGGTAAAGGCGAAACAGGACAGGATTGTGGGTCAATCTTTAGAGACACGAGGTGCCTTTGGGTTGTGGTCCGCGCCATTTCAACATGTACGAAACGAAGAGGGTTGTGGGTTCCTTCAGGGCCCGAGGTGTAACCTTCAGGACCCGAGGTCAGGGTCAGATGAACGATCACCGTCGAGGCGACACAGGAGAGACGCTTCGCCAGAGACAGAGGTGCAGTTCAAGAAGATGAGGTCAGTTGAGGTCCAAGGGCCAGTGACCTACAAGAGCAGGAGCAAGCTACATGATGAGGCAGATGGTCGGTATACGCCGTTGGGTACTCAAGATTGGGGAGCTTGGTTTCAGTGAGTGCACGCACCCTGGACAACCAGTACGAGATACCGTCTGTGTTGAGCAATGCTGGCTTGTTCAGAAGATATACGACGGAGATTGATCACCTCCCGAGGTCGTAACGCGCGAGAGAGAGAGAGAAAGAGAGAGAGAGAGAGAACGAGATAGAGGCCGATATCACGTGAATGAAGGTTTCCTTTGCCATGGCTGTTTCTTTGCACGAGACGGAACCGAACGGGTTTCGACTAGCACTGTTGTAATTACTGATGTAATTTGAGATGGTGGGCTGACGAGCCCGCCAGCGTGCGCAGCGGCCTCGAAGAGGGCTGCAGGGTTTCACAGGTTTCGAGCTGAGATTGTTGTTACCGAAACCGTTTGGCTCAAGAAAGGGAATCCAGGGGCTCCGCCATTCCGCAGCAGGCCCGGAAAAAAACGTCGGTGTAGAAGGTTCGGTTCCCTAGAAGGAGTTGTCATCTCTTCCGCGGCGGAAGGCGGCGGAAGTAAAACGGCGGCAGCTCCGCCCGCGGAAGCTGGCGGAAGGCTGGCGGAAGCAAAAGTCGACCTCCCAAGAGATGTCAACTTTTCTGGAATCGGCCACGTGTTCAAGGTACGGTGGCGGATTACGCCCGTTGCCTATGTGCGCGTTTCTACACAATTGCCCGGTCGGGGCACAGGTTGGCGTGCCAAGCTTCTCCACTGCATGGTTGTCCGTTCTCGTACGCCAGTGCCTTTTGCACGGGTCTACCTATCCCGCAGGTCTGCCCGTGCGTTGTTCCGAGCTCGATGGATCGAGGAGACTTTTCCAAGCGCCGAGAGGAACCCCGACGCCGGGTCCGCCGTATTTGGGCTGATCTCCTATTTACAATCGTGTGGAAAATGAGCCCCGAACGATGCGAAAAAGTAGGGCGGAAACTTCGCCTCGGAAAGGTAAGACGGCTATGTACTCAGGAGTGTGGCGGGAACAGCAACGGAAAAGTAGGGCAGAAATCGGCATCAAGGGAGATTGAAATGTTTGGCGCGATTTTTTCGCATATTCACGAACTCGCCCAAAGTACGGCGGATCCCGATTCAGGATCCTCCTCTTCCTCCTGGTGCACTGCGGTCTCTCAACACCGTGCGCACCTCTCTCGATACTGTGTGCGTGGCGTCCTTGCGCAGGGGCCGTGCCACCCTTCTCCGTCTCGTTCCAGTGTGAGATTAAGTCGGGCATGTCCCTCTACAGGAGGAATATATATATTAACAAATAATCGAAAACATAGTCAGTGGAAGAATTTTTAGTACTTTTTTTGTTTGACTCTTTTTGATTTGTTGTTGGAGTATTTTCAAAGTTTCGTTCAAAATCCGCCTGTAGGAGGACAGGTCCGACCTAAGTGTGAGAGGACGACCCCCGAAGGGAAGCCACCTCCTCCTCCTACTCCTCCTCCTCCTCCTCTTGACCAGGCCGCGGGAGCCAGCGCTCGAGGCGTCAGTCCTCCTGCCCCCCTTCGCGGCGGAGCACACCCGCGCCGCGGAGGGCCCGCGGCGCGGGTGCGCCTCTGCCTGGCCGCCCGCCGTCGCAGGGGTTCGGGCGATGCTCCGCGCCGCGCGGCCTTCCGGTGGCCTTCGGGCCGAGCGCCGGCGGGGCCGTTTTTTCCTGCAAAGGGCGCGGGCCCCCCCTCCCCCCACGCACACGCACCTGGGAGGGCGAGAGACGGAGGAAAAGAGAGAGGAGGAGGAGGAGGAGGAGGAGGAGGAGGAGGAGGAGGAGGAGGAGGAGGAGGAGGTGGTGGAGTTGGAAAACAAGGAAGGAGGAGGAAGGAGGAGGAGGAGGAGGAGGAGGAGGAGGAGGAGGGAGGAGAAGAACAAAGAGGAGGAGGCGGAGGAGATGGAGGAGGAGGGAGGAGGAGGAGGAGGAGGAGGAGGAGGAGGAGGAGGAGGAGGAGGAGAGGGGGAGCACGGTCAGGGCCGCTATAGTACCCACCATGTTCTCTCACCGCACTGCTTCTGCATCATGCGTCTGGATTTCTAGTTAGAGCTTCTCCCTGTCTGGACTCTGGCGACGTGGCCGGGGCTGCGGGGGACGAGTCGATGCAGCAAGCAGTCATGAGGGAGATGGAGGCCACGTTAGCAGCAGTAGTTGAAGAGAGCGGACTGGACGTGCAGTTGACAGAAGTACTTCGCACAGACCTCCAGAACATGATCGAGAGACGAATACCTAAACGCATAGCGCCTTCGCAAAAACGCCTTGACGACCTGAAAGAAACTTTGAGACGTATCCGATCGAGCACACATCACCGTCGTTCCGGAGCTTCAGGCGCGGAACGTTTTTCGGGTGACGGCGAGGGTACGAGAATTCATCTGGTTTCATGGAGCGTTCAAAAGCTGCCTTTAACAAGAGCAACACACGTGCTGAAGGATTTCAAGACATGATATGGTGTTTCATCCTTTGCTGCCTTGCAGGAGGTCCCTCGCTGGGGGTGCATCAGCTCCTCTGGCCTGTCAGTGCGGACGGTGGTGGGCAGGGATTGTGGTATACTCATGCCGTCGACGCTCTCGCAGGACATCTTATGGGAAACGCATGAAAGTTATTTCAGTCTTGTGGCAGTTCGACATGTTATAGTAGTATCTGTGCATGTTCTGGATGATTCCGAAGATCGTATTATGTGCAGTGAGGTTTTAGACCGTACTTTGGGCGCAATCAATCTCGCTGAACATGTGGTCCGGATGCCAGGGATGAGGCCGATTGTCGTTATTGGTGTCGATGCAAACACGTCTGCTCGGATTAGCACCTCCTCCGAAGGCACATTTGGAGCATATTGTGCCAGACCACTTCCTTCGTATCGTTGGCAGAATTCGGCATGCCTTGGAAGATTCTTGACCAATGCAGGTGTGAAGGCAGATAACACGCTGTCGCGCAGATTGTTGCACGATCAGCTCTTCGCCAAACTCGGCAGGAGCTCAAGGACGAAATCTCAGATAGATGTTGTTTGTACTTCAGATTTCGTGCAGGCCCAGGCTTATGTTGATCACGGAGTGGACGATATAGCCAGCGAGTTGCGTAAATCAGATCATCTACCTATTGTGAACGTTTTCGACGTATCGTTGCAGTCTACAAGAGCTGAAGCACCAGACGATACCGAAGGCAGCAAATTATTTAGAACATGGCGACCCGATTGTCTCTCGGAGCGGGTCTCTTTCTGGAAACGTGTACAAATGAACTCAACTGCTGATGATACTTTGGGGGACTTGGTGCATAAAGAGCAGCAGGCTGCAATTGACACAGTTCGGCTGGGGCCTGTCAGCCTGAACGAGATCGCGTGGATCGACGAGAACACTGCAGCTACCGAGCAGGTTGTGCAAGAACGTAAAGTACGAAAGATACAACATCGAGGAGCTGGTACTGCTGACCCTCGATTCGGCAGACGAAAGCACAACATAATGGTATTGGAACGGCTGGCCCGTGGCGACAAAGTATTTGATGCATCCCCGCCAGTCGTATTAAATGTCGACGGGGGGACTTCTGCAAACAGAGGCATGTGGAAGGAAGCTCTAACTAACATCGCTATGAATAAGTTCACTGCAGACTCATCTCACAAACGCTCATTTGATCTTCTTGTCGAGTCGGTGCGGGCGGAGGCCAAGTCCCAGGTTTTAGACAATATGAGTTTGGGGCTGCCGGCAGTTGATGATTTCATGCACCAGCTGACGCTCATCTGGGACCACTCCAAGCCAGGACGAGAACAGGTGCCAGGCAGTGTATGGCGCCATTAGCCACATCGCTGGAAGATCAAAGTTCACGAGCATTTCATTGAACGCATTCGGGACATTGACTGGCAGCTTCCAAACAAAAACATGTGGAGCCACTTCGAATTGCTCGGCATCGCCAAGGAACCACAACCGCGCAGCTTCTCTCGCTACCGATGGTTGGGGATGATGGACCAACTCAGTAAACAGTTTCCCGCAACAGTCTACAGTGCTATGACGCCCTTGATGCGGCCCCTGCCTATGGCTACGAGTTTTGTGTACAAGAGGGGACCATCAGTCGAGGACTGCTTCGGTATGTTATTCGAGGCTTTGTGTTTCTCAGTTACGTGGGGTCGAGAACTGGCATTGGGAGCTCAGGATATACGTACCGCTTTGACTCTGTGGAACACGTGGATGCGACAAGGGTGTTGCGAGATGCAGGGGCGAAGCCCCACCATGTTCTGGCACTGGCACGGGACATGTCATCATCAAGTCTTGTTTTAGACATACCGGGAGTAGCTACAATCGACAGTATTCCCATGACGAAGGTTTTGAAAACGGGGGGACGACGCGAGCCAGATATATTCGTGCGCGTGTTTGACGAGGTCGTGGATTGGATTGAAAAAGAATGGAGTGTCCTTGGATTGGGGTGTGTGTTGCAAGAGTCCAGCGTAACGATCAGGCCAGCCGTTTGGGTGGACAATTGTTTCTTTCTGGCAGCAGACGTGTAGCAATACAAATACATGGCTCGGACCTTGTCCGAGATATTGTATCGTTGGTATGGGTGGTATTGGAAGGGCGATTCTTCGGATATCGTCGCTGCGAACATGGATTGCCCGGAGGCCCAGATTAGCGTCGAGGTGGGCGACATCACCTACGAGTATTGCGTCGTGGATTCGATGGTTGCGCTGGGAGGGTTGCTTTCTAAAACGCAGCCAGACGAGGCGTTGCTGCAGCACCGCGTTGCGAAAGGTGACAAGTCGTTTTACAAGTTTCGCCGGCATTTGATCGGCAAAGCTCCAGTCAGTCTGAAGCTACGCGCGTGGGCAACCCGACCTCGCGCGACGGCATTATTTGTCAAACCGCGCATTGGAATCGCACCTTGCTCATGAACACGGTCAGGTGGGAACGGAGGCATCTCCGCAGAGTGTTTCGCATGCGATCGGCGGGGCCTGCGGGAAGCCGAATGCAGTACAATCAGAGGACGGCTCGTAAGCTCGAGCGGTGGTACAACCATTGTTGATTCAAGCCGATACATATTGTCATTCTGGAGCGCTACCATGCGTACATGTGGCACGAACGTGCTTACGGAGCCCCCGCTGGTAAGATTCGGTGGGAGAGAGACGCAAAATGGTGGAAATCTGCGAAGGCATTGACAAACTCCCGGAAACAGAAGCATGAAGACATGACGCACGCCCGAGGAGGACACCAGACACATGTGGACGAATTTATGGTACAAGCGACGGGCTTGTACTGGATATCCACTTTCGATTCATGTGCTACGAGATCCGATTGGGTCCCTTCCCTGATGGATCTTATTATACGTGCATGCGCCGCACTTGGACTCCTACCGCCGCCAGCCTCTTACACCAGGGTGGCGAGGACGCCGAACGAGGCGACGGCCAACGACGCGACGGAGAGTTACAGGTTAGAGGACGTCCCGCTGCCGCTGGAGCTGAATCGCGGCAAATTGTTCTGCAACCGTTGTGCTGGATCCGTGAACTTTGAGTTCGTTGTGGACAAGCAATGCGTGGCGGGTCTTGCCAACGCCACGCTGGCCGTGCACAACCCCATGTCTGACCCGTGCGTCCGTCGCATACGCAACGGACTGGCCAAGTTGTACACCATTCAGTGGTCCCACGATGCCGTTTTTACGGGCCCAGTCGATTGGAGGCCAAGGGAGTGGAATGTTGGCGCAGATTATTTGGCAAATTAAGCGCCGGCAGAGGAGACATCCGGAAGCACGCTGACTCCCGACCTGCTCCAGCAGATGTTTGTCACCGTTCGTGTTGATAAAGAAAGGCGCGGTGCATGTTTTCACAGATGGCGGGTATACAACCACAGGCGGTGCCTACGGAATCCAAATGGTGGCGTGGAGCGAACGAGACGGGATGATCCACAGACGTATGGCAGGATATCATTATGCACATTTTCCGGATGCGCATTCAGAATTTCAGATGGAAGTTTTTTTGGCGCTTGACAGGGCTGCTGAACTGATGTGCGCACGTGGCAACTTGAAGAAGGGCGCTCGCTAGGAAACAAAGGGAGGAGGAAAACAAGGAGGAGGAGGAGGAGGAGGAGGAGCAGGAGGAGTAGGAGGAGAAAAAGGAGGAGGAGGAGGAGGAGGAGGAGGAGGAGGAGGAGGAGGAGGAGGAGGAGGAGGAGAAAAAGGAGGAAGAGGAGGAACTCCCCTCATTCATCCTCGTGGTCGCATTTGCGTGCGATCTCACCGAAGCTGGGGTGTATCAGGCTGCCCTCGCGCCCCAGCCTTAACCGTTTTCGACTTTCTGGCATCATCGATCCATTGGCCTGCCCACGAGTTTCGTGGCGGTGGTTGCATGCGCTACCACCACCTACACGAATCCCGCAAGGGTTTTTTCGCCGTCGCTGGGTTTTGCTGCGCGATGCCCTCTACGTGCAAAGACGCAGTCTTGCCACATTGCCCATGCAAGAGCTCGCGCATGGCAGCTTGGCTGGCGCGCTGCTCCAGACTGGTGTTTCGTTTGTCCCGTCTCTCCCCTACTCACTCTTCCTTATCTCTCCTCCTCCCTCTTCTTCTCCTCCTCTTTCCTCCCCTCCTCCTCCCTCTCCTCCTCCTCATCCTCTTCCTCCTCTTCCTCCTCCTCCTTCTCCTCCCCCTCCTCCTGCTAAATTTCATGAGCTCTCGGGCTTGCCTGTTCGAAGTCGGTCGGGGGTTCGTCGGGCCTGGGGTCGTTGCGACTGCGCCTGCTCTTGTGAGGAATGACCTCGTCCTCCTCCTGCCTGCTGCCTCCTTCGCCTTGCCCTCCGCGCTGCCCATCTCGAGCGACCGCGCTCCCCCGAGCCACCCGCCCCGCCCCGTCGCCCTGCCCCGCCCGCCGCGGCCCGAGCCGCGGCGATCTCGGCGAGCCTGCCGACACCGGTATCGCCACGGCTGGATTCCATATGAACTCCCAGTCTGAGCGCACCCGCGGGGACATGTCAGGAGTAGGACGAGGAGCAGGAGGAAGAGGAGGAGGAGGAGGAGGAGGAGGAGGAGGAGGAAGAAAAAGAGGAGGAGGAGGAGCACCAGGAGGAGGAGGAGGAGGAGGAGGAGGAGGAGGAGGAGGAGGAGGAGGAGGAGGAGGAGGCAGCAGGTGTCTCCTCATGCGGGCTGGCGATTCAAAACGATTGGGGGGGGCATCACGCCACAGAGCCGCTGGCGAGGATTAACACATCAGCATCCTGGCCTGCTCGTGGGCATCGTCGTCGCCGTCAAGCTTCCCGTGCCGTCGTCCTCCTGCAAGTTTTTTTTTCCCGGCGGCATGGGAACTCCCGGGAAGGGCTCGGGCTCAGGGCTCTCAGTGCGCGGGCCTTCCGGCCCGTTGCCGGAAAGGTGACGAGCGGTTTTGGTGTCGGCATTGCACGGGAGGTTTTACAGCGTGTGATGTGGCTTTGCACCGTCGTGTAAGTGCTGGTTGGGAGATGCGTCCGAAACCTGTGTAAAATATGCGGCTGGGCCGCATGTCACAACCAGAACCAACCAGAAGTCAACGAGAAGCTCTTACTCGGTGCAAAGCCGACCTCGGTTGGTTTGTGCTTGGTTCTGGTTGGAAATGCGGCCAACATCCGTGTAACTTGGCTGGCGGGTTCCTGGTAGGCTCGCTTGCTGCTGGCTGGCTCGCTGGCTGCTGGCTGGCTCGCTGGCTGTTGGCTGGCTAGCTGGTTGGCTGGTTTGCTGATTGGCTGGTTGGCTGGCTAGCTGGTTGGCTGGTTGGCTGATTGGCTGGTTGGCTGGCTGGTTGGCTGGTTGGCTGGCTGGCTGGTTGGCTGGCTGGCTGGTTGGCTGGCTGGCTGGTTGGCTGGCTGGTTGACTGGCTGGCTGTTGGCTGGCTGGCTGACTGGTTGGCTGGCTGGCTGCTGGCAGGCAGGCTGGCTGGCTGGCTGGCTGTCTGGCTGACGGCTTGGCTGGCTGGTTGGCTGGCAGGCTGGCTGGCTGGCTGGCTGGCTGGTTGGCTGGCTGTTGGCTGGCTGGCTCGTTGGCTTCTTGTTGTCTTCTGGTTGGCTTCTGGTTGGCTTCTGGCTGGTTGGTTTGCTGGCTGCTGGTTGGCTTCTGGTTGGCAGGCTGGTCGGCTGGCTGGTTGGCTGGCTGACTGGTTGGCTTCTGGTTGGCTTCTTGTTTTGGGCTGGCTGGCGGCCGCTTGGCTGGCTCGTTGGCTGGCTGGTCGGTTGGCTGCTTGGTCGGCTGGCTGGTTGGTTCCTGGTTGGCTTCTGGCTGGTTGGCTGGCTGGCTGCTGGTTGGCTGGCTGGTTTTGCTGCTGGTCGGCTGGCTGCCTGGTTAACTTCTAGGTTGCTTCTGGCTGGTTGGCTGGCTGACTGCTGGTCGGTTGGCTGGCTGGTTGGCTGGCTGGTCGGCTTGCTGGCTGGTTTGCTGGCTGGCTGGTTGGCTTCTGATTGGCTTCTGATCGGCTTCTGGCTGGTTGGCTGGTTTCGCTGCTGGTTGGCTGACTGGTTGGCTTGCTGGTTGGCTGGCTGGTTGGCTGGCTGGTTGGCTGGCTGGCTGCTGGCTGGCTGGCTGGCTGACTGGTTGGCTGGCTGGCTGCTGGCAGGCAGGCTGGCTGGCTGGCTGGCTGCTGGTCGGTTGGCTGGCTTGTTGGCTGGCTGGTCGGCTGGCTGGCTGGTTGGCTGGCTGGCTGGTTGGCTTCTGGTTGGCTTCTGATCGGCTTGCCAGGCGGCTGGCTGGCAGGTTGGCTGGCTGGCAGGTTGGCTTCTGGTCGGCTTCTGGCAGGTTGGCTGGTTTGGCTGCTGGCTGGCTGGCTTGTTGGCTGGCTGGTCGGCTGGCTGGCAGATTGGCTGGCTGGCTGGCTGGTTGGCTTGCTGGCTGCTGGTTGGCTTCTGGTTAGCAGACTGGTCGGCTGGCTGGTTGGCTGTCTGGCTGCTGGCAGGCTGGCTGGCTGGCTGGTTGGCTGGCTGGCTGGTTGGCTTCCGGGTGGCTTCTGGTTGGCGTCTGGCTGGTTTGCTGGCTGGCTGCTGGTTGGCTGGCCGGTTGGCTGGCTTGTCGGCTGGATGGCTGGTTGGCTTCCGGTAGGCTTTTGGTTTGTTCTTGGCTGGTTGGCTAGTTGGCTGACTGGTTGGCTGGCTGGTTGGCTGGCTGGCTGGCTGACTGGTCGGCTTGCTGGCTGGTTGGCTTCTCGTTGGCTTCTGGTTTGCTTCCGGCTGGCTGGCTGCTTGGATGATGTTAGATGATGGTTGGCTGGCTGGTTAGCTGGCTGGTCGGCTGGTTGGTCGGTTGGCTGGCTGACTGGCTGCTGGTTGGCTTCTGGCTTGTTGGCTGGCTGGTGGCTGGCTGGTTGGTTGACTGGTCGTCTGGCTGGCTGGCTGGCTGGCTGACTGGTCGGCTTCTGGCTGGTTGGCTGGTCGGCTGGCTGGCTGGTTGCTGGCTGGCTGGTTGGCTGGCGGGCTGGTTGGTTTCTGGTTTGCTGGCTGGCTGGTTAGTTGATTGGCTGCGCCTTGCGACGTTTAAGACGTTGGTTGTCAAGCGTGAAGGCTTCGCATGAGGCATCTTCAGAAAAGGAGATGCTGTAGATCAGACGTCAGATGTCCAACAGTGTGTGAATGTGTGTGGGAAGGGGTGGGTGGGGCGTGGGCGTTTCGCCTGAGACATCCCAACGTCGGGATGTTGGAGGAGTTGTTTGACGACATTGGTTCTCAAAACTGAAGCGTTCGCCTGAGACGTTCTCAGACAATTGACATGTTCGAGATCTGGCGTCGGATATCCGACATTGTGCGGGCGGGAGTGTTTCGCTAGAGATGTTCTCACAGAACGGGGATGTCGGAGGGTTTGGTTTACGACGTGGAGTATCAATCATTATGGCTTCACATGAGACGTCCTCGGATATTCAATATGGTGTGGTGGAGAGCGTTTCGCCTAAGACACCCTCACAAAACGGGGATCGACGTTGGTTCTCAAACATGAAGATTTCGCCTGAGGCATCCTCAGACACATTAGATGGTGGAGATCACACGTCGGACGAATATTCAGCATGGTGTGGGAGGAGCGTTTCGCCCAAGACATGTGCACAAACGTAGGGATGCTGGAAGAGTTCTTTTACGACGTTGGTTCTCACAAGTGAAGTTTTCGCATGAGACATCCTCCGAACATTGAGATGTTGAGCTTGGGCGTTGGGTATCAAACTTGGTGTGGGCGGGGTGGGGTGGGTGTCTCGCTGCAGACATCTTCAGAAAAAAGGAAGTGTTCAGTGAACTCCCGAATTCGACGTACCTTCAAGAGCGTGGCTCTCGTCCGAGACAGCCTCGCAAATGGAGGCGTCACCAGAGAAGTGTGACAGCAAATTGTTTGACTTGATTTGAATGCCCGTTTCGTGGGTCCATCAAGCTTCTCCAGGTGGCCGTCTTCTGCTCGCATTCCGCTCTCGTGTGTTGCTTCTGGTCTCATTTTTCTCTCCGCTCTCATTCCGTTCTCAGGTTTTCGTCCGCTCTCCCCCCACTCTCATTCTGTGTTCCGCTCTCAGTTTGTTATCTACTCTCATGTTCTCTTCCTCTCTAACTCCGCTCTCATTGTTTGTTATGCTCTCCTTATAGTTGCTCCGCTATCAGTCCGCTATCGTTTGTTTTATCAGTGGGCTATCATGCGATCTCATGTTTTGTTCAGTTATCATGTAGTTGTTGCTCTCATCTTGCTATCATTTTTCTTTCCGCTATCATTCCGCTATCATGCTTTCTCCGCGTTTAGTCTTCTCGTTGCCACTGATTCCGTCGCAGAAATGCAGCGGCCCCTTTCCACCCTTGCCCCGGAATCCGTCGCAAAAACATGGCTGCCCTCAGACTCCACTCTCCTTTTTCTGTCCGCTCTCGCCTGTCCTTTTCCGATATCCTCCACCTCTCATGCGCTGTTCCACTCTCATCTCTCTTGCCCGCTCTCCCTCCCCTAGCATTTTCCCCAACCCTCCTTGGTTGGGCATTCGTTTTGAATAGAGCACTGCTCGCGCGTCCTTCCATCCTTCCTTCCTCCCGCCTCCCGCGTCCTCCTGCCCTCTCTTCGCCGTCGATGGGGGCTGCGATCTGCGGCACTGTCGCCATTTTCGAGGGCTGCTGGTGGGTCCAGCGGACTGAGGCATCGCGCAGATCTGAGCTGGACCTCGCCGACCTTGGGGGGGGCTGCGATCTGGGAAGCTGTCGCCACTTTCGAGGGCTGCTGGTTGGCCCAGCGGAGTGAGGCACCGCGCAGATCTGAGCGGGACCTCGCCATCCCTGGGGGGCTGCGATCTGCGAAATTGTCGCCAATTTCGAGGGCTGAAGGTGGGTCCAGCGGAGTGAGGCACCGCGCAGATCTGAGCGGGACCTCGCCGTCCCTGGGGGGCTGCAATATGGGAAATTGTCGCCGTTTTCGAGGGCTGCTGGTGGGTCCAGCGGAGTGAGGCACTGCGCAGATCTGAGCTGGACCTCGCCGACCTCGGGGGGGCTGCGATTTGCGAAACCGTCGCCATTTTCGAGGGCTGCTGGTGGGTCCAGCGGAGTGAGGCACTGCGCAGATCTGAGCGGGACCTCGCCGTCCCTGGGAGGCTGCGATCCTGGGGGGCTGCGATCTGCGAAATTGCCGCCAATTTCGAGGGCTGCTTGGGGGGCCAGCATAGTGATTTGCGAAACAGTCACCACTTTCGAGGGCTGCTAGTGGGTCCAGCGGAGTGAGGCACCGCGCAGATTTGAGCGGGACCTCGTCGTCCTTGGGGGGCTGCGATCTGCGAAACCGTTGCTACTTTCGAGGGCTGCTTGGGGGGCCAGAATAGTGATCTGCGAAACTGTCACCACTTTCGAGGGCTGCTAGTGGGTCCAGCGGAGTGAGGCACCGCGCAGATCTGAGCGGGACCTCGTCGTCCTTGGGGGGCTGCGATCTGCGAAACCGTCGCTACTTTCGGAGGCTGGTGGCGGGTCCAGCGGAGTGAGGCGGCACGCAGATCTGAGCGGGACCTCGCAATCCTTGGGGGGCTGCGAGCCTCACGAGTGCCGCTCGCAGAAGTGTATGCGCCCATGTCGCGCCATCAACCCCGTGGAACGCACCCCAGGCTGCTCGTGCCCCGCATGGCGCAGGGGGCGGGAACGCCGCCAGGGTGATTGTTCTGGGGCTGGTTCCGCTCTCACTTTGGTTGTCCGCTCTCAACCAGCTCATCGTTCCGCTCTCGCCCTTCCCGCCGAGGGCCTCGGCCCAGGGCGCTCCCATCGGTGCGCGGGCCTCCTCGGCCCTGTGCTGGGCGTGGGTCGAGCAGGCGGCGTCGTACCTGGGCTCGCGAGAGGCACGTGCGCGGAACGGGGGGTCTCCAGCGCGCGCTACTCTCACGTGTGTTTGGCGCCAGCGTGGCCTCCGGCGGGGGCGCAGATCAGAAACGTGGGGTGCTTCACTCGAGCAAGTACGTGCGCGGAGGAGGGCGTGCGCGCGGGACACGTGTTTCAACGTGTCCACGGGGGCGTCGGGTGTGAGACATCCTCGCACAAGGGGCATACTGGAGGAGCTGGACTGCGACGTTGGTTTTCAACATGGCAAATCGGCAGAAAATTGAGATGCTGGAGATCAGACGTCGGATATCCAACATGGTGTGGGAGGAGCGTTTCGCCTGAGACATCTTCACAACATGGGGATTTTGGAGGAGCTGTTGCACGACGTTCTTTTCACAAACACAGAGTTTGCTAAAGACGTCCCCAGGCAATTGAGATGCTGGAAATCGGGTGTCGGATATCAAACTTGGTGTGAGGGTGGCGTTTCGCCTGAGACATCTTCACAATATGGAAATGCTGGAGGAGTTGCTTTACGACGTTGGTTCTCAACACTGAAGCGCTCGTCTGAGACGTTTTCAGATAATTGAGGTGTTGGAGATCTGGCGTCGGATATCCGACACGGTGTGGGGGGAGCGTTTCGCCTGAGACATCCTAACAGCATAGGGATGTTGGAGGAGTTGTGTGTTCGACGTTAGTTTTCAAAATGGATGTCAAGACATCCTCCGAAAACTGAGATGTTGGATATCGGGTGTCGGACATTCAATGCGGTATGTCGGGAGCGTTTCGCCTGAGACATCCTCACACAACGGAGATGTTGGAGGAGTTGTTTTTATAATGTTGGTTCTCAAGAGCGAAGCTGTCGCATCAGGCATCCCCAGAAGACTGATCTGTGGGAGATCGGGCATTGAATTTTCAACACGTCGTGGTGTGTGTGTGAGTGTGTGTGTGTGTGTGTGTGTGTGTGGGGCGTTTCGCCTGAGTAATCCTCGCACCATCGGGCTGTTGGAGGAGTTGTTTCACGACGTTGGTTCTAAAAAATGAAGGTTTCGCATCAGACATCCTCAGGAAATGGAGATGTTGAGCTTGGACGTTGAACATCGAACTTGGTGTGGGTGGGTGGCGGAGGGGCGTTTCGCTGCAGAAAAAAATATGTTCAGTAAGCTCCGCAATTCGACGTACCTTCAATAGCTTGGCTCTCGTCTGCGGCATCCTTACAGATGAAGGCGTCACCAGAGAAGTCAGACAGCAGATTAGCCGACTTAATTTCCTTACCGGGTTCGTGGGTCCCTCAAGTTTTTCCGCTCCAGGTCCCTTCTTATCCCGTTCGCATTGGTGTTCCCGCTCTTGTTTCGCTTTAATTGTTGTCGTGTGCATTCGTTTACATTCACATGTTCGTTTCCGCTCTCATGCCGAATACATGGATGGAGGAAGGGGGGTGATAACGAAGCTGGAATAAGTCAGGATAGTGCCCCTCTACCTATCTCATCCCTCCTCCCCTCCCCTCCCCCATCACTTCTCCTTCCACGCTATCCCCCCCGTTGCCCCTCCTTGTCAACCGTTTCATCCTCATCATCCGATCCGCTCCAGCACTCCCTCTCCTTCCCTCTCTCCTCATCCCCTTCTGCCCCCCCCTCGTCCTCCTCCCACCACCCTCCATTCCTCCAACAGACCCATGACTGTGCGAGCTCACCCTGTTGAGGAGCCAACCGTCATATATATATATATATATCACGCGCAACTTCCTAGCTCATGATTTTGGGCCCCCCCTCCTCCTCTCTCTTCTCGCCTCATCCTCTTTCTTCTCCTCCTGCTGCTTCTCGCACCAGGGTGCCTCCTTGGGCAATGCCGCGTCAACTCAGGGCCTCTGCGCCGGGGTGGAAGCTGGCGGCGCCTCGGGGGGGGGGGCCGCCGCCATCTGCCGCGGCAGAGCACGGCCTCTCGGAGGGGCACCGCGCCCGATTCCGCTCCCGCTCCTCCCGATCCCCTTTTCTTTGTCTTGGCATCGCTCGGACGTGTGCATTTTTTTTTTCGGCGAGGACCATCCTGGACCATCGAACAAAAAAAACACGCACGAAACCGAAAAATGCACGGGAAATGGACGTCCGAGCGACGCCAAGTTGTTCGTTTGTTTTGTTTGTTGAATTTGTCTGTTTTGTTTTTCTTTTTGTGTGGTTTTGTTCTTGCTTATGGTTCTCAGCCAGCGTTTTGCTTCCCGATTTCGGCCCTCGGGGGCTGTTAGAACCGGCCTGAAACGCCTTGGAGGACGGAGCTGGGACGATCGACTGCCCCCGGGACCGGGGACGCGGTCAGGACCTCCTGGGGGCCCGGGGGGCCGCGGGCTGAGGAAAAATCAGACTGGCGGATGTCAGGGTCCTCCTCCCCTTCCTCCTCCACAGTCTGCCCTGTGCCGTTGCAGCTTTTATCTGTCGCAGTACCTCTCAGCTTAAAGCTTGCCAGTATACACCGTCAGCCTGCACTGCACATGGGACTGGGTTGTTCTAACAACCGAGAGTGAAAGAGAGTCACGGTCCTGCTTCTCCTCCTCCACCTCGACTTCCCGGTGGTGCTGCTCCTGCCGCTGCCGCGGCGGCACCGTCGTGAGAGATCTTCTGGCGTCCCCTCCGCCCCTCGGGAGCTGAGCGCGGCCACCCTCCTTCTGCGGCTGCCGCCCTTCAGCCAGAGCGGGTTGACTCCAGGGCTTGGGCTTGGGCGCTCGGAAGCTGGGGGATCGAGGAGGAGAGTAGTAGTAGTAGTAGTAGTAGTAGTAGTAGTAGTAGTAGTAGTAGTAGTAGTAGTAGTAGTAGTAGTAGTAGTAGTAGTAGTAGTAGTTAGTAGTAGTAGTAGTAGTAGTAGTAGTAGTAGTAGTAGTAGTAGTAGTAGTAGTAGTAGTAGTAGTAGTAGTAGTAGTAGTAGTAGTAGTAGTAGTAGTAGTAGTAGTAGTAGTAGTAGTAGTAGTAGTAGTAGTAGTAGTAGTAGTAGTAGTAGTAGTAGTAGTAGTAGTAGTAGTAGTAGTAGTAGTAGTAGTAGTAGTAGTAGTAGTAGTAGTAGTAGTAGTAGTAGTAGTAGTAGTAGTAGTAGTAGTAGTAGTAGTAGTAGTAGTAGTAGTAGTAGTAGTAGTAGTAGTAGTAGTAGTAGTAGTAGTAGTAGTAGTAGTAGTAGTAGTAGTAGTAGTAGTAGTAGTAGTAGTAGTAGTAGTAGTGTATAGTAGTTTAGTAGTAGTTAGTAGTAGTAAGTAGTAGTAGTAGTAGTAGTAGTAGTAGTAGTAGTAGTAGTAGTAGTAGTAGTAGTAGTAGTAGTAGTAGTAGTAGTAGTCGTGTAGTAGTAGTAGTAGTAGTAGTAGTAGTAGTAGTAGTAGGTATAGTAGTAGTAGTAGTAGTAGTAGTAGTAGTAGTAGTAGCAGTAGTAGTAGTAGTAGTAGTAGTAGTAGTAGTAATAGTAGCAGTAGCAGTAGCAGTAGCAGTAGCAGTAGCAGTAGCAGTAGCAGTAGTACAACCCTCGTCAAAAATAAACTGAGGGATTATGTTTTCGGTGGTTGCATGGGCAGCGCTACTCCAATGCTGACGCTAGATATCTGACGTGAGCGCAAGGGCTTCAAAAATCCGACAACCCCGCCGCAGCATTGAAGAACGCAGTTTCTAACAAGTGCCCGAGAAGATCGACCGTCGTGATTTCCCCTTTCGTTTCTGTTTATTTTTGACGAGGCTTGTAGTAGCAGTAGTAGTAGTAGTAGTAGTAGTAGTAGTAGTAGTAGTAGTAGTAGTAGTAGTAGTAGTAGGAGTTGGAGTTGGAGTTGGAGTAGGAGTTGGAGTAGGAGTAGGAGTAGTAGTAGTAGTAGTAGTATAGTTAGTAGTAGTAGTAGTAGTAGTAGTAGTATAGTAGTAGTAGTAGTAGGTAGTGTAGGTAGCAGTCGTTGTATAGTAGGTATAGTCGTTGTAAAGTAGTAGTAGTAGTAGTAGTAGTAGTAGTAGTAGTAGTAGTAGTAGTAGTAGTAGTAGTAGTAGTAGTAGTAGTAGTAGTAGTAGTAGTAGTAGTAGTAGTAGTAGTAGGAGTAGGAGTAGGAGTAGGAGTAGGAGTAGGAATAGGAGTAGGAGTAGGAGTAGTAGTAGTAGTAGTAGTAGTAGTAGTAGTAGTAGTAGTAGTAGTAGTAGTAGTAGTAGTAGTGGTAGTAGTAGAGTAGAGTAGAGTAGTAGTAGAGTAGGAGTAGGAGTAGGAGTAGGAGTAGGAGTAGGATTAGGAGTAGGAGTAGGAGTAGGAGTAGGAGTAGGAGTAGGAGTAGGAGTAGGAGTAGGAGTAGGAGAGGCGTAGGCGTAGGAGTAGGGATAGTAGTAGGTAGTAGGAGTAGTAGGAGTAGTATAGTAGTAGGCGTCGTAGGAGTAGAGTAGTAGTAGTAGTAGTAGTAGTAGTAGTAGTAGTAGTAGTAGTAGGAGATGAGTAGGAGGAGGAGGAGGAGGAGGAGGAGGAGGAAGGAGGAGAGGGGAGGAGGAGGAGAGGAGGGGAGGGGAGGAGGAGGAGGAGGAGGAGGAGGAAGAGGAGGAGGGAGGAGAGGAGGAGGAGAGGAGGGAGGGAGGAGGAGGAGGGGGGAGGGAGGGAGGGAGGAAGGAGTGGCCCCACGGGGGGGCCCTGGGCGGCCCCTGAGCTGCCGCCGCGGGCGCAGAAGGTAAGTTTGAGAGGTGCGCGTGGCGTCCCTCCCCGTCGAGCTTCCCCCCCCGCGGGCGAGCGCCGGAGGGGCGCAGCTTTTCTTTTCTTTCTGGCGCCGACGGCTTTTGCCGCCGTGTGCGCGCGTCGGGCTTGGGGAGGCTCGCCGCGTCCTCCTCCTCCTCCTCCTCCTCTTCTTCCTCCGCCTTCCTCCTCTCCTCCTCCTCCTCCTCCTCCTCCTCCTCCTCCTCCTCCTCCTCCTCCTCCTCCTCCTCCTCCTCCTCCTCCTCCTCCTCCTCCTCTCGCCTCGCCTCCTCGCCCTCCCGCCTCGGTGGGGTGCCCTCCCCCCTCCCTCTCGACGAGCCCGTGCTGAAAAAGAGGCATCGTGCATGCCAGTCGCACCCGTGTGCGACGACGTCCTGCACGCCCTCGGCTCCGTCGTGTCGGATCCCCCGTGGCGTCGGCGTGGAGGCCTGGCCCGCCAGACGGAGCGAATCGTGACAGCAATGTGCCACCACGTTTGCCAACTGTGATGCGGTCTCAAACTTCTTGTGTTGGCGGAGCAGTCGTTCGGATATTCTAACGCCGCTGCAGGGCAGTGGGGAGTGAATCCGTGGCAGGTGCTGCAGCGTGTACGTGTGCGTGTGTGTGTGTGTGTGTGTGCACGACGTGGAACACAACCACCACAGTGCGAGTGTCAATCAGCATCTCAGGCGCCGAAGTCGGCAAAACGGACACTGCTGCCGGCGACGAGCGCGACAGCGATCTGGACTGCACCGTCGGAGGCTGCGGGCCGCCGTGGCCGCATCGGCTGCCGTGCGTGCGAGCTGGCGCTCCGCGTGTCGCAGCCCTGCCTTTCCTCGTCCAGCGCTCGTGCATTCCCCCTCTGCGGCCCGGTGCAGCAGCTCGTGCCGCGCCGACGCGGCGGCTCCCCGAGCGCGTCTCCGATGCTTGCAGAGAGTCTGCTCGCGAGCGTCCGGAAAGCTCATGTCTGCGTCGGTGTACTGTGGCGCAAATGCCCCCCGGCGGACCCAGGCCATTTGCGAGCGGCTTCTCCGCGAGGGCACGCCGGTCGGTGAGAGCAGGCATTCTTGGACCCCCAGATCCCAATCCGCGTCAGGCGCCGCCCTGCCTCAAGAATCGAGCTGATTCTGCTGTGTGCTGTTATGGTCTGGGAGGGCCGAAACCCACGGTATTTGATCCGGCTTCCTACTTCATGTTTTTGCCTGCCTCTTCCGACCGACGTGCAGTGGAACGCGCTCGTCTGGCGGCGACTCCGCTGCGGGCGCTCAGGGCGGAGCGCCGCCGGTGGTTCAGAACATCGGCCGACTCGTCGAACGATCCTCGGCCGTCGGGGAGCTGCGACCGTCCGGTGGCAGAGGCCAACGCGCAAGCCGTCACGGCACGACGCGCGGCGGCGTCGTGCCGTGGCAGAGCCGCGCCGCGTCGGCGCGGCGGCGACCCCGCCGCTCGCGCTCGTCGAGGGTCGGCGCCGCCGGTGGCCAGGCTAGTCGGCCAGTGCGGAGCGGTCTGGCGATGGAGAGGCCGCCGACCTTTCGAGGCTGAAGGCTCCACGCGGTGTCACTTCAGGAGGGACAGAAACACACAGACACAATTAATCGTCGACTCCCAGGAAGATATGGGAAGATATGGGAAGTGGGGGGGAAGGCAAAGGCTCAAGAATACAGGAGAATACTGTATGGGGAGTCATCTTCTTTGTGTGTATTTATTCGTGTGTCCTGGGGCCCCTTCATCACTGTCCAGCGCGCAAGCTGTCACGACACGAATTTGCCACACGGCGTCATGAGATCTGGCGGGGCCAGGGCGGGGATAACTCCGTTCCAGGGCGTTCCGGAACGCTCTGGGAAGGCCGCGGCGCCCGAGACATCCTCCAGAGCCGCGGGATCTCAGAGATTCTCTATTTATCCTCGTCCAGGCTTCGTCTTACTGAACGATCCACGCGGTGTCACAGACCAACGCGCAAGCCGTCACGACACGAATATGCCACACAGCGTCATTAGAGGAATCGGTTGAATGCGTGGACCACCGTCGCGATCGTCGGCATTTTTTCGGCACTGTCTTGGTATCCTTTGTCACCCGCAGGGGCCGTGAAAATCGTCGTGCTTCGAGCTTGGCGGCCTTGGGCCAGAGAGCTGTCCTTCTCCATCGGTCGCACGCGAGAGCGCGAGACTGGACGATCCTTGTATGGGCCTCCCCTGCTGCGTGGGACGTCACTCTCCTCCTCCAGGTCTGGGGCATCTGGCAAGGACTTCGAGCCTAGGGCCTTGCAAGGCATCTCGCCGGTTTGCAGCGTGCAACAGGTTCGGCCACGGAGCCCCCTACGAAGTATCTCCGTCTGCAGCGCGCGGTTTCGGGGATCGGGTTTCATGCTGTTCTTATTCCGCGTCGGTCCTTCTCGCTTCCTGGACATCTGGAGCCGTGATCTTTTCACGACGTGGGTCCCTGGAGCTCTCAACCCCATCCCTCACCGCCCACCAAAGCATCCCAACCCCACCCGAAGGCCCCGATTTACCCTCCATTTCCAGTGGGGGGTGGGGGGTGGGGTCGGGGAACATTGAACAGAACATGTGTGGAACACGTACCCCCCCAACCCGAAATCGGGGCCTTCGGGTTGGGTTGGGGTGGTCTGGCAGGTAGCCAGTCCCTGGTAGAGTTTTCTCGTGGCGGACCCTTCCCTGCGTGCCCCCGGGGCCCGTGGCGGAGAGGTCGGGAGGCACAGAGTCCAGGAGTCTCCGCTCGGGACGGGTCCCTGGGGCTCCTAAGGCCGCCAAGCGCACAGAGCTGCACTCGGCCACGCGCAGCGGGGGGATTCGGGGGAGGGGGGAAGGCTTCTTAGAAGCACCCCTGCTCCTTAGAGGGCGCGGGCCTCCTCTGTAGATGCAAAGCCAGCGCCTTCGAAGACGAAGCAGCTTGCTTCTACGAAGCCTTCCCCCTCCTCCTGCCCCCCTTCTGCCTGCCGCCAATGCACGTGCGCTGGCGCGCTGATGAAGTTTTAGACCCACCTTTTAGGTAGCAAATCATGAGAGCCTGGCGTATCCTGTTGATTCCGTCTTTAGCGTCGACTGGCGTCGATTAGCGTCTGGGAGTCGATGAGATAGCGCCGCTTTCGCGTCGGCTAGTGTCAGTTAGCGTCGATGTAGCATCGATTGGCGTCGGTTTGGCATCGATTCGCGTCGAGTCGCAGGAGCCGGCGAGATGATGTGGGAGGCTCCCACGAGTTGCCACAGAACCCTTCGAGACGCCTCGAGCGCACCTCCTCGAAAGAGCAGCGGGGCCCATCCTGGCACTCTCGCTCATCGAGCTCGGCGACGAGGCCCCCCCTGGGCCCAACGCAGGCCTCCTCGTCCTGGGGTGGGCAAGATCCAGGGAGGGAAAAAAAACACCCGGACCGGACAATTGACGTTTACGACACGGCCCTGGGCGTTTATTGATTAGCCCCGCCCTTTTCGGTTCCTTCCGTGGTGGGCGCGTTTACTAAAGGTTCGGCTTGCCGGCGCGGTTACTAATTGTTATCGGGGCTCGGCCCATCCCGGCGCTTTTTGCTCCTCAAGCTTGGCGACGAGGGCCCCCCCCCCTGGGCCCAACGAGGGCCTCCTCGTCCTGGGGTGGGCAAGAGTGGGGGAGAGGGGGAGGAGAGGGGGGAGGAGGAGGAGGAGGAAGAGGAGGAGGAGGAGGAGGAGGAGCATTACACGAGCAGCCACGTTTGTGGGCCTGACGGCCCGCAGCGAGCCGAGGAGGAGAGGAGGAGGGGGGAGAGAGGGAGGAGGGTGGAGGAGGGGAGAGGAAGGGGAGAGGGGGAGACGAGTGAACGAGGAGGTAGGAGGACGAGAGGAGGAAGAGGAGAGAGGGAGGCGGGAGGAGGAGGAGGGGAGGAGGAGGAGGAGGAGGAGGAGAGATGGAGGAGAAGGAGGAGGGAGGAGAGGAGGAGGAGGAGGGGAGGAGAGGAGGAGGAGAGGAGGAGAGGAGGAGGAGGAGGAAGGAGGAGGAGGAGGAGGGGAGGAAGAGGAGGGGGAGAGGAGGGAGGAGGAGAAGAATTGGAGGAGGAGAGGAGGAGGAGGAGGAGGAGGAGGAGGAGGACGGAGGAGAGGAGGAGGAGGGAGGAGGAGGGGGAGGAGGAGGGAGGATAGCAGGAGGGGAGGAGGATGATGGGAGAAGGAGGGAGGACGAGAAGGATGAGAAGGGAAAGGGGCGAAGCAGCTCCCAGGAGCGCGCGGACCTGATCGCCTACATGGGGACGTGCGGATGAGCGCCGGGGCAGCGGGCGGCCGGCAGAGCCTCCTCCCTCTCCTCGTCCTCATCGTCCTCCCTACCTCCCTTTCTCTCTCCTACCTATCCTCCCTCGTCCTCCTCTTCCTCCTCTCCTTCCTCCTCTTCTCTCCACCTCCTCTCCACCTCCTCCTCCTCCTCCTCCCCCTCCTCCTCCTCCCCCATCTTTCCCTCTCCTCCTCCTCCTCCTCCTCCTCCCTCCTTCTCCCTCCTCCTCCTCCTCCTCCTCCCTCTCCTCCTCCTCTCTCCTCCTCCTCCCTTCCTCCCCTCCTCCTCCTCCTCTTCTCCTCCTCCCTCCTCTTCCTCCCTCCTCCTCCTCCCCCTCCTCCTCCCTTCTCCTCCATCTACCTCTCCTCCTCCTCCTCCTCCTCTCCTCCTCCTGCCTCTTCTTTCCTTCTTCCTCCTCCTCCTCCTTTCCCTCCTCCTCCTCCTTCTTCTCCTCCTCCCTCCTCTTCCTCCCTCCTCCTCCTCCTCGGAGGAGGAGGAGGACGCGGAGCGGGTTCTAGCTATTGGGTTCAGCCAATATCGGCGGCGAGCCCGGGGGGAAGTGAGAAGGGGCGAGCCTCCTCAGGAGGCTCGGGAGTCCCCCAGCCTTCCGAGAAGTCTCCCAAGCCTTCCCGGAAGACACGCCAAAGCCTCCTCAGAAGGCGCGAGGGCTTCTGAGAAGTACCGGCTCCTTCTGAGAAGGCCTTCCGTCTTACTTCCCCCTTCGCCCGCCGCCAAGTTTCGGCATCTCTTCTCGCGTCATTGTGCCGGCGCTGACTGCGGTAAGCCCCTCGGCCGCGAGGGACTCCGGTGCAGCGTGCGCCAGCGTGCCAGAAAAGGCCAGACGCGCAAAAGGGGCGGCGGCGCCGAGGGCCAGGACACCTCCACGGAGCGTTGCTCTGGGCGGCGGTAGGACGACGACTGCTAATTACTTCAGGACGTGTGTTGTCCCAGCGGGCCTCTGCCCCGCTCAGCTCCACGCAGCCTGCGTCGGGCCTCAGCACCGTGCCTGCGTCGCGCTGCGAGGCCGCAGTGGACAGGCACACACGTGGGCGCCGACACCTGCTCCGAGGACCACCGGCGCGAGCGTGACGGCGGCGGGAAGGGCAGCGAGCCCCAGGGCTGCCAGTTTCGCGTTCTGCTGCGCCCTTGCGGCTGGAGGGGACGAGGGCGGCGTGCCTCCCTTGTGGCACAGGTTCTCTCTCCAGGGTTCCCCCGCGTTCGGGCAAGGACACCCTGAGGGCTGCGGGTTCTTCATCTGCCTGGGCAGCGTGAGGAGGAGTTAGCAGCCTCCTCCTCCTCATCATCATACTCATCCTCCACCTCCTCCTCCTCCTCCTCCTCCTCCTCCTCCTCCTCCTCCTCCTCCTCCTCCTCCTCATACGAGGGGGAGGGGGAGGAGGCGGGGAGGAGGGCGTGGCTCGGCAGCTGCGCGCGCGGGCGCGGAGTCTCAGACTCGCGATGCTTGCCAGCGTGAGGAAGAGGAGTGGGGGGAAGAGGAGAAGGAGGAGAGGGAGGGGGAGAGCGGGGAGGGAGGGAGGGAGGGAGGGAGGGAGGGATGATGTTGTTGACGATGGTGCGTGCTGATGATCGTATATGATGGTCGTGACTATGATGATGATGATGCTGCTGCTGATGATGATCATGATGATGGTGATGATGATACTGATGATGATCATGATGATGATGATGATGATGATGATGCTGATGCTGATGATGATGATGATGATCGCCATGATGATGCTGAACATGATGGTGATGGTGATGATGATGATGACGGTGATGGTGATTGTGATGGTGACGATGATGCTGCTGATTATGATGATAACGATGACGACGATGATGATGATGATGCTGCTGCTAGTGGTGATGCCGATGATGATGACGATGATGCTGATGCTGATAGTGGTGATAATGGTGATGATGATGATGATGATGATGATGATGACGACGATCATGGCGATGATGCTGATAATGATGATGTTGATGATGTCCATGATGATGAAGAGGAGGAAGAAGAGGAAGAGGAAGAGGATCAAGGGATGATGATGATGATGATGATGATGATGATGATGCTGAGGATGACGATCCTGATGACGGCGAGCATGACGACGCATGTGATTATGGCTATGATGATGCGGATGGTGACGCCGATGATGACGATTGCGATGACGATGACGACGATTACGATCGTGATGATGATGATGATGATGATGATGATGATGGTGATGGTGATGATGATGATGATGATGATGATGATGATGATGATGATGATGATGATGATGATGATGATGTTGATGATGTTGATTGCGGCGTTGGCGTCGAAGGTGGCATTGACATCTATAAGGTCCAAGCCACCCGTCAAGGCACTGGCATCATGCTCGCCGACGCCTTTCAACGTGCCATTGCCGTTCGTGCCGTGGGAGGTGTTGAAAAACACGTCGCTGGTCGCCCTGTCCATGCGGGCGCCGTCCGCGAGCATGTCCTCGCCCACGGTGTGCCACCGCCAGAGTTTGTAGCTCGGTGTAAGAGGCAGCAGCGACAGCTCCATGGCGCCCATGCTGCAGACTGCGGTGTCGAAGTCGCCAGTGCCGGCGTTGGTGCCGGCGTCTGTGCCGGCGTCGAAGCTGCTGGCGCTGGAGCCGGAGTCGGTGCTGGCGCCGGTGCAAACGTCAATGCTGCTGGTGTTGGAGCCGGAATCGGAGCTGTACTCGGGGCTTGCGTCGATGCTGATCGCGGCGGTGCCCGAATAGGTACCAGCGTCAGTGCCGTCGTCGGCGCTGCTGGCGTCGATGCAGGAGTCGATGCTGGCGTCGATCCTGCCGGCGTCGGTGCCGGCGTTGATGCTGTTGGCGTCGGTGCCGGACCCAGTGCTGGCGTCCATGCTGCTGACGACATGGGTGTTCGTGCTGCCATCCGCGACGCGGTCGTCGTAGCCGACGTGGCCGTGGTATGCGAAGAGGTCGTGGCTGGAGGTATAGACAAGGTCGTCGTAGTCGACGTGGTCGTCGTAGCCGGCGCGGTCATCGTCGTCGACATGGCCGTCGTAGACGATGCGGTCCACGTGGTCGAGGTCGTCGTCGCGGTCGTGGCTGTAGCCAAGCTCCTGTCTAGGCGCCTGGCGGAAAGGAACATCAAACTCCTTACCTTCCTCGTGCGCCGCCCCCGCCTCTGCCTCCTCCTCTGCCTCCTTGTGAACCTGGTCCTGGTCTTCGTCAGGGTCATTCTCCTCATCGTAGTCGTGCTGCTCGTTATCGTTGTGATGTTTATCATCCTCGTCCTCCACTGGGTCCTCGGTCAAGGCCTCGTCGTGGTTCCGATCGCGGATCAACTCAGCGTGGTCCCCGGCGACCCGCTCGGCGCCGTACCCCGAGTGGTGGTAGTCGCAGCGGGTGCAGTTTGGAGTCGGAGCTGAGGTTGGAGCTGAGGATGGAGACACCGACCAAGTAGGAGTCGAAGAACGCGACACGGCGCCTGTCGATCCGGGCGGGCTGCGCGCGGCGCGCGCGGGCGCGAGCGCTCCCTTCCCCAGAAGCTGCTGCAGCGCCGTGTCGATTTGCTGCAGCCTGCCCTCGATCTGGGCAATCACAGCGGACATGACAGCGGCCTCCAGCCCGGCCGGCGGCTCCGCCAGCGCCATGGCAGCCCGACACGCTGCCTCGGAGGCTGGCAGCGTCGTGCCGCTGTGCTTCGTGGGACGGGCGGCGGGGGAAATCTCGGAGTGGTGATGCTCGGGGTGGAGGCTAGGCCTCAGCCTCGGCCTGCCTCAGCCTCAGCCTTGAGCCAAACTTGAGCCTGGCATGTTGATTGCGGCGTTGATGGTGATGATAGTGGCGATGTGACGATGGTGGTGGTGGCGACGCTGATGATGGTGATGATGATTGTGATGATGCTGAAGCTGATGATGATGACGATGCTGAGGATTTTGGTGATGTTGCTGCTGACGATGTTGGTAATACTGATTAGGAAAATGATCGTGGTGGCGCATGACGGTTGTAATGATGATGAGATTGATGATGGGGATGATGGTGATGATGATGTTGGTGGTGATGATGATGATGGTGATGATGATGATGATGATGATGACGATGATGATGATGATCTGCTGCTGCTGATGATGATGACGATGATGATGATGATGATGATGATGATGATGATGATGATGATGATGATGATGATGATGATGATGATGATGATGATGATGAGATGATGATGATGATGATGATGATGCCCGAGGAGGAGGAGGAGAGGAGGAGGAGGAGGAGGAGGAGCAGGAGGGGGAGGAGGATGAGGGAGAGGATGAGGAGGAGCAGGGATGGGCAAAGGGATGAGGGAGGTGGAAGAAAGAATGGGAGGCGGGAGGAGGGGATGGGAGGAGATGGGAGGAGAGGGGAGGAGAGGGGAGGAGGAGGGAGGAGGGAGGAGCGGGCGCGCGGTGGGCGGGCCACGCTCGGGAGGGGTCGATGGGCAACTGGACCATCATCACCGACGAGATGTTTGACGGCGACAAGCCGAGCGGTCCGCATGCCGGTGTTCACGGCGCTTGAGTTGAAAAGTTGCCGCGCGCTCAGCTCTCCGCGGCTAGCCGTCGGAGTCGCTACGTTCCCCGAATGCCTGGGCTGGTGCTGCAAGCGACTGGCGGCTCCGGCATCAATTCGCCCCTGCATGGCATATAGCATAGCACCCAGGACATCTCGCGGGGCACCCAGCCCAGACCTCTAGCGCCGTGCCTACTTCGCGACGCGGGCCGCCAGAGTTCTCGACCCGCTCTGGGGCTGGTCCTTCGTTGCGGGGGCCAAGACTATACACCACCACCACCTGCATCCCCCTTCCCCTCCTCCAGCCTCTTCTTCCCCTCCTCCTTCCTGGGAGAGGGAGGGGGTGAGGGCGGTGGTGGTGGTGTATATCGTTGGGCCCGCATTCGTGCCCAAGACACTCTTTCGTGGCGACGGGGGGTATCCGCTGAAGGCTGGCTCCCCCGAGAGCCCTCCCGGGGCCCCTCCCGAGCAGAGCCTGGCGTGGCGACGAGAAGCCTCCCCTGGGGGGATCCAGCCGTGGCGACGAAAACGCTTCCGAGGCGCCAAATAGAAAGAAACAAGCAGAAATTCTTCACGCTTCGCGTATCCCCACCAGCCCATCTCAAAACAGCAACTCTTGCGAAGCATGCTGACAGTCGTGTTTTTCAGGCGTGTTTCCGCCTGCCCCCGCATATCTCCGGGCCTCTCGTCCTGGTGTGAGTCGTTCGGGCCCTTCTTCCTGGTGTGAGTCGTTCGGGCTCTTCGTCGTGGTTTGAGTCGTTCGGGCTCTTCGTCCTGGCGTGAGTCGTTCGGGCTTCTCGTGGTGTGAGTTGTTCGGGCCCTTCGTCCTGGTGTGAGTCGTTCGGGCTCCTCCTCCTGGTGTGAGTCGTTCGGGCTCCTCGTGGTGTGAGTCGTTCGGGGCCCTCGTCCTGGTGTGAGTCGTTCGGGCTCCTCGTGGTGTGAGTCGTTCGGGCGCCTCGTCCTGGTGTGAGTCGTTCGGGCCCCTCCTCCTGGTGTGAGTCGTTCGGGCTTTTCGTGGTGTGAGTCGTTCGGGCCCCTCGTCCGGGTGTGAGTCGTTCGGGCTCCTCGTTGGGCCTGTTGGGGGCCTCTTGGAGCTCTTGGGGCGTCTTGGGGGCCTCTTGGGGGCCTCTTGGGGGCCTCTTGGGGGCCTCTTGGAGCCTCTTGGGGCCTCTTGGGGGCCTCTTGGGAGCCTCTTGGGGATCTCTTGGGGCCTCTTGGGGGCCTCTTGGGGGCCTCCTGGAGGCCTCTTGGGAGACTCCTGGGGGCCTCTTGGGGCTATCTTGGGGCCTCTTGCGACCTCCTCAGAAGCGCAAATAAGCGCTGACCCCTGAGAAGGACAAAATGAGCCCAAAACCTTCGTAAAATCAATGGTTTTGCTAAGAAGGAAGAGGAACGCGGCCCCCTCAGAAGGCCAAAATGGAGCCAAAACCTTAGTAAAATCAATGTTTTTTGCTTCAACGACGAGCTGAGGCGCCAAACTGCCTCCCCCCCCTCGGGGCCAGAATCCTCGTGAGGGTCGTCGTTTTTTGGCCCTCCCAGGCGTCGAAAAAGACTCCCCTGACGACGCTCGGGACTCCCTCTCCAGGTCCAGGGGGAGGGGGTAGGGGGAGGGGTAAACCCCTCCCCGAAGGGGAAGAAGTGGGGTTGAGGACAGAGCGGGCTCTCTAAACCACTCACGCCCAAAGGGCTGGTGGGACTTACGTCATCGACGTCGTCGTCGTCGTCTATCGTCGGTGTCGATTGTCGTCGTCCTCGTTGTTGTCGTCGTCGTCGTCAGCGCCGATCGTCGGCGTCGATTGCCAGCGTCGATTGTCGTCGTCGTCGTCGTCGTCGTCGTCGTCGTCGTCGTCGTCGTCGTCGTCGGTGGCGTCGATCGTCGGCGTCGATTGTCGATTGTCGTCGTCGTCGTCGTCGCCCCAGCTCCAGCCCTCCGCTGTCGGCACTGTCGCCGCCTGCGCCAGCGCCACCCGGACTCGCCGTGAGGGAAGCGGGGTCCGCGAGGGAAGCGGGGCGTGGGAGGCTTTCTGGCAGCCTTCGGCCTCGGGGTCCCGGGTCCCCGGGACCGATCGAAGGACGCCGGGCGGAAAAAGCTGGCCGGGGGGGAGGCCCCACTGTCCAGGACTCTTTTTCCTTTAGGACCCCCGTTCCCTCACTGTGAACGCCTTCGGCGCCGCGAGAGAATCGCGGCGGCTGCTTCTGCAAAGTGCTAGGCCCCTGGACCCCGACCCCCTCGCAAGCCCGACAAGAGTCACGACGGATCTTTTCGATTCCCGTTTTTGCGTATTCGGCTTCGGGGGGCCTGTACTGGGCCTGAGGCCGTCAGACGCCAGTCCCAGGGAAGGGGTTGAGACCTCTAGGGATGCACGTTGTGAGAAAGTCGCGGTGTCGAGGCCTGAGGAGGTGCATTTCTTGCGGGCCCCAGGGCGATGAAGAGCCAGTCCCTGGAGACATTGGGTCTAGAGGTCTGGGGGCGCAGAAGAAGGTGCCATGCCAGGCGTACGGGCAGGAGGAAGAATTGTGGAGGAGGACGGGGAGTGGGTTCTAGCTAATGGATTCAGATAAAATCGGCGACGAGCCCATGTGGGAAGTGAGAAGGGTCGGGCCTTCTCTGAAGGCTCGGAAGTCCCCAGCCTTCTGATCAGTTTTGAAGCTGGCCTGGAAGACACACAAAAATGTTTCATCAGAAGGCGCCAGGGTGTCTGAGAAGTCCCGCCGCCTTCCGAGAAGGCCTTCTACTTCTCTTTTCCCCCTTCGCTCGCCGCTGAGCTAATATATTCCATGCGTTTCGAGTGTGTGCGTGTGTGTCTGCGTGTGTGTGTGTGTATGTGTGTGCGTGTGTGTGTGTGTGTGCGTGTGTGTGTGTGTGTGTGTGTGTGTGTGTGTGTGTGTGTGTGTGTGTGTGTGTGTGTGTCTGCGCGTGTTGCGAGTGCCCGGCGGGCGCACTGGGGATGGCGGCATCTGACCAGGACGTGGGCCCTCGGGCATTGCTCCCTCTCCCATGATGATGATGATGATAATGATGATGATGATGATGATGATGATGATGATGATGATGATGATGATGATGATGATGATGATGATGATGATGATGATGATGATGATCCAGATGCTGATGCTGATGCTGATGCTGATGCTGATGCTGATGCTGATGCTGATGCTGATGCTGATGCTGATGCTGGATGATGATGATGATGATGATGATGATGATGATGATGATGATGATGATGATGATGATGATGATGATGATGATGATGATGATGATGATGATGATGATGATGATGATGATGATGATGATGATGATGATGATGATGATGATGATGATGATGGTGATGATGCACTCCCCTCGCGCGGCCCGCCCCCGTGCAGCTCCTCGGCGACGCCCCGCGGGCCGCGGGCCTCGGGCCGCCGGCCGCTCTCGTGGGTGCCCCCGGCGCACCGATTGGGAGCGACCCTCCGCGGCCTGACCCGGCCTTGTCCTCAAGGATCGAACCTCCTCCTCCTCCATCCTTCCTTCTCCTCCTCCTCCTCCTCCTCCTCCTCAATCCTCCCTCCTCCTCCTCCTCCTCCTCCTCCTCCTCCTCCTCCACAACGCGTTTGCCTCCGCCGGCGCACGGGCGCCCACGCGCGTCACCTCGAGGCAAGTTTACTTGTGTGCTAGTGAAGCACCGTACTCGAGCTGGCCCACCGCAGCGGCGGCGAGGGCGTACCTCGAGGCCCGACGCGACGCCGCGCAAACAGGAGGCGCGGGAAAGAAGCGGTGGCCACCCGTCGATGGCCAGGTGCCACTGGAGCCAGCCAAGGCCCTCCACGCCCCCTTTGCCTGACTCGGCACCGTCGGGCACCGTCATGCCCTGCGGTAGCCACAATTTTAAATCCGCGAAGATGAGAGGCTTTGCTACGCCTCACGCACCACGCGCGAGCCCCGAGCGAAAGGCGCCGTAACGCGGCGACGGCGCTGACGCGGGCCCGCCCTTTTTCGTCGCACGAAGCGCTTCGGTGGCCAGCCAGTCGACGCGGCAGGACCTGCGCGCGCGGCGGAGGGCGACCGCACTGCTGCCGCGGAAGACACGCAGCGCCTTGGCCACACCTGTGCTGGCACAGATGACATGCTCAGCTCGGCAAGTTTGCTCGCAATGTCGACGTGCGTCGTCGGAGCGTCGGGGCGCAGGAGTGCCGACAGCGCGCGCAGCGGGTCGCTTGAGGGCTCCTCCGAGCCCATTGCGCCGCCCTGGGCCTCGCGCCCCGCGGCGGCTGTCTTGGCGGCCGCGCCAAGGAACGCCCTTTTCCCCACTGTGGCGTTCTCGCAGGCAAGCGCGTCGGCTTTGATATCGCAGAGTGCCGATGGTTCGAACACCTGCGCGCGACGCGGCACTTTGCGCCGGTGCGAACCTGAATGAGCGAGCGCGCCACGTTCGCAACGCACACGGCAACGCACCCGTCCACGAAGGCGTCGGGGACGCCCCTTTTGTTCCAAGTGACAGAGCGCAGGAAATCGCGGAGAGCGCTTGTGTCCGCCATGGGACCTCGATCGGCGCGCAGGGGTGAACAAACTCCCTTGCGCGCTGCTGGGGGGCTCGAGAGCCTGGGCGCGAAGACACGGCTAGACGTCCGTGGCCCGTGGCAGGAAACCTGTGGTTTGTGGACTGTGGCTAAAAGCCTGTGGCCTGTGGCCTCTGGCCAACGGCCTGTGGCCTGCGGCAAAAACGCATATGGCCCGTGGCCTGCGGTAAAAGCCCGTGGCTTGTGGCCTGTGGTCGAGAGCCTGCGGCCCGTGGCCTGCGTTTGTTTTGTTTTCGGCTGGCATGGCCTGCTGTCGTCGGCGGCACTCGCGCGCCCTGACCAGGCCTCGTCCTCGATGATCGAACCTCCTCCTCCTCCTCCTCCTCCTCCTCCTCCATCCTTCCTCCTCCTCCATCCTTCCTTCTCCTCCTCCTCCTCCTCCTTCTCCTCCTCCTCCTCCTCCATCCTTCCTTCTCATCCTCCATCCTTCCTTCTCCTCCTCCATCCTTCCTCCTCCTCCTCCTCCATCCTTCCTCCCTCCTCCTCCATCCTCCTCCTCCTCCTCCTCCTCCATCCTTCCTTCTCCTCCTCCGCCTCCTCCTCCTCCTCATACTCCTCCTCGTCCACCTCCCCCTCCCTCTCGATCTTCGACCCTCCCCTTTCCCCTGGATGAGGATGAGCGGGCGTTGTCCTGGCTCAGCCTGGCGGGCGTTGTTGCTGCAAAGTGTGTCCTTCAACCGGACGATCGTGGAGGAGGAGGAGGAGGAGGAAGAGGAGGAGGAGAAGGAGGAGGAGGAGGAGGAAGGATAGAGGAGGAGGAGGAGGAGGACGAGGAGGAGGAAGGATGGAGGAGGAGGAGAAGGATGAGAGAAGGAGGAAGGATGGAGGAGGAGGAAGAGGAGGAGGAGAAGGAAGGATGGAGGAGGAGGAGGAAGAGGAAGAGGAGGAGGAGGAGGAAGAGGAGGAGGAGGAGGAGGAGGAGGAGGAGGAAGAGGAGGAGGAGGAGGAGGACGAGGAGTGTGCAAAGTGTGTCCTTGCTGCGAACATATATTAAGATGCGTGGATTCGTGACGGGGCCCGCTTCTAGCACAGCTCACCTGACGATCTGCTTGGGGATGGACGGCATGATGGCGTTCGATCGGCTGCAAACATTGTCTAATGCCTCAGCCTCCTCACGAGGTGTATTTGCCCATGCAGCTGGCTCGCGACGGTCCATGCCCAGCTGCTGACCACCTGAGCAGTGCCGCGCGCGGCTGCGTAGTGCATGGCAGAGAGCGCCGTGCCCGATCCGAACGGACCGGGTGCCAGGCGCATCCTATTTTTCAGGTCCAGGACGGCACGCGGCAGAAAGGCCGTGTGAGCCCCGCCGCGAGCGGTCTGTGAGTTGTTGCCGGGGCGGCCGAGCTCCAACCGCGAGCCTGGCGCCTGCGACCCGCCCCGCACGCCCGGAGCGAGGCACGGCCCCCCATCGATCGGGGGCCGAGCTTTGTGCACCGGCGCTCTGCGGGGGGGTCGTCGCCTCTCGCGTCTCCTGGGTGCTCGCCGCCCGCTCCCGCTCGCGCTCCTGCTCGCGCTCCGGGCCCGTGCGCGGGGCGCACGGGGGCGCCCCTGCGCGGGTGCTCCGGGGAGTGGTAGGTGTGGTATGGCGGGCAGGGTTCGGCGGGTACGGTGTGGTGGGTGTGGCAGGGGTGGTGTGGTGGGTGTGGATTGGTGGGTAGGGTGTGAGAGGTCGGGTGTGGTATGGTATGGCATGGTAGGTCGGGTATGGTAGGCATGGTGTGGTAGGCATGGCGTTTTGGGTGTGATGCGGTAGGTGTGGAACGTAGGTGTGATGCGGCATGTACGGCATGGTGGGCATCTCATGGTAGGTATGCTTTGGTAGGTACGGTGTGTCACGTACGTTGTGTGGTAGGTGTGGTATGGTAGGTATGGTGTAGTAGGTACGGTGTGGTGGGTATTGTGTGTTAGGCATGGTATGTGCATAATGGTATGGTAGCTGTGGTGTGATAAGTGTTGTGCGATAGTTGGGGTATGGCAGGTATGGTGTAGTAGACCTGGTATGGTATGTCTGGTGCACTAGGTAGGGTATGGCAGATTTGGTGTGGTAGATACGGCAGTGCTTGCGCTGGCGTCTGTGTAACGACAGTCTGCGCTCTGGCGTCTGCGCTCTGGCTACGTCCGCTTCGATTCCCGTGGGGTTACCAAACCGCACTTCCACTAGTGCAGTCCAGCTGCCATGAGGGGACAGGACAAGTGCTATGGTCCCGTTCTGTGGGCGTGTCCACGGGGCGGCTGTCGATGGCCTGTTGCGCGTGGGGTTCGGCGGACGTTTGGGACAACATTCGGAGGACGTTTGGGGCAACACTCGGAGGGATTTCGGGACAGGTTCGGGATGACTTTCCTGGTGTGAGGGTGATGTGTTGTGACAGTTCAGCGGATCTTGGCATATTGTTGGAATCTGGGCGGGGGTCCGTAGACTGCAGCAATCAGAGAACGCATTGGAGCTACGAGTATTTTGAGACCCATGAAGATCACAAAATATAATCCCAAAACACAAGTCACCACGCCTGGCGGTACCAAACAACGTCTCGGGGGCTGTTTTCAGCCACCGTATTTTTGCGGCGCTCTCCCGCTCACTTCCCCCCCGCCCAGATGTCCACAACCTCCCGAAATCCGTTCGATGGTGTGCGTTTTTGTCCCACCTGGTCTGCTCGATGCGATGTAGACTGCTTTATGTATGTGTTTTCCAGGAGCCCCACAGGGACCGTGACTCCAAGAGGTCTCCTCCTTGTCTTGGAGTGTCGCCCCCCGCCCGACTGGCAGCTTCTCTGGCTGGCCGAGAGGCCCCGCCTCCGACGGAAGAGACAGCTGCGGCGGTCCTCCCGCGCGGGGTGCCGCCCGGCGTCGTGGCCGAGAGCCCTGCAGGCCCCGGTGCCAGCCTCAAGAGACGAGGCGGACGCGAGCGCCGAGGAGCCGCTGCCCAGACCTCCCCGCGTCGCAGACGAAAAACGACGTCGGGGGACGTTTGGCAGCGCTCGGCCCCCGAGGGCGCGCCTGCCGGGCTCCAGGGCCGCCAGGGAGCGGCTCGGGAGCAGGAGTCTGTCCCGGAGAAGAAGGTCCAGGCCTCTGGGGGTCCACGCCGTGGCAGAACCCACCGCGTCGAGGGTCGGGGTGCTCCGATTGAGGAGACCGATGGGCACGGGACGGGGGAGAGCAGCAATGCGTAGGACATCTGTGAGAAGTGTTCAGTGTGCGCCAGCGGCGTGGCGCCGAGCACGAGGAGTGGAACGGAGGCAGGAGTGGCAGCAACGCCGTCAGCATGGCGCTGCATCACAGTGCGGCAGCAGCATCGAATCAGTTGACGCCACAGCTAGATAGTCACAGCGAGCACGACCATGGCGACTGCAGCAGCCCCCGCGAGCGTGCAGGGCACGGTGTATAGATGGGAACAGCAGCTTTTGCAATTAGGTTGCTGCCACGACGCATTCGAACCTCTGCAAGCATTGTTGGCACTTTCCATACGTAGGTCGTATGAATTTTCATGTCTCCTCGGAGGAAGAAATATGCGGCCTTCTCATCCTGCTCCTGGTCGCGTCTCAGATTATCCCCAAGAGCGGTGGGAGGGGGACTGTGAATGAAGACGAGGATGAACATGATGACGATGAGGAGGAGGCGGCGGCGGAGGGGAATGGAAATGAGCAGGGCTCCTGATCAGTGCGCCTGCATGTTGACGTGCTTGATGCCCTCGGCCTCCACAGCGAAAGTCATCAATGCGGCAGAGGGGCACCCACCCCTCATCGCGGGCGACGAGAGCAGGGGGGGGAGGAACGCAGGGACAGGGACGAGCAGGGCGAGGAACGCGGCGAGGACCATGAAGAACATGAGTAGAATGAGGGAGCGGGGAGGACGAAGGCGGAGGAGGGGTACGAGGAGGAGGAGGAGGCGGAGGAGGAAGGATGGAGGAGGAGGAGGGGGAGGAGGAGGATGAGGAGGACGAGGAAAAGGAGGAGGAGGAGGATACTATGGAGGAGGAAGAGTCGATGATGAGGACGAGGAGGAGGAGGAGGAGGAGGAGGAGGAGGAGGAGGAAAGAGACGGGAAGCACGAGGGCAGCCGCCAGTTCGCCCGAGTGGCGAAGCCGTCGGGCCATGCTGCCGCCGACGCTGGCGCCCTGCCCACGGGGGGGGGAGTCCCGAGGACGGGCTCGGAAGCGGTGCACGGAGCATGGAGCACGGATCGGAAAAGCAAGCGGAAGGGAAAGCGGCGAAATACACCAGGGAACAGAGCCAGGAAGAGGAAACGGTGGAAGACACCAGGGAAAAGAGCCAGGAAACGAAAGCGGTGGAAGACACCGGGGAGAAGAGCCAGGAACAGAAGAAAGCGGTGGAAGACTCCAAGGAGAAGAGGGGGCACGGGACCACAGGGGAACGGGTCAGAGCATGGGTCGACAGGCCCAGGAGGGGACAAGAGAGCGGTGAAAGACACCAGGGAGAAAAACTAACCCTCTGGGCCACCCGGCCTCCTCCTCCTCCCTCCACCCTCCTCCTCCTCCTCCTCCTCCTCCTCCTCCTCCTCCTCCTCCTCCCTCCTCCTCCTCCTCCTCCTCCTCCTCCTCCTCCTCCTCCTCCTCCTCCTCCTCCTCCTCCTCCTCCTCCCCCTCCCACTCCCCCTCCCCCTCCCCCCCTTCCCGCGCCTTCCAGGACATGGGACATCAGGTGCAGCGTGCGTCGAGTGGCCCCGCCCTTGCCAGCGATGCGGCGCATGCGCACGCAGGCACGGCACCCCCAGAGACAGGAGCACGGTGGGATCCACCCGGGGCGCGTGGGACCGCCAGGCATGCCTGCGTCGTGAGAGCATCACGACGGACAGCTCGTGGAAGTCTGCGGCCTCCAGGGGCCCTCGCCGGGGCGCGGGGCCGTCAAGAAGCGATCCTGGGGAGCCCGAACTTCTTCGCCGGAAGGTTTGGCCCGTGTCTTCGGCCTCTGACTGGGCCCTGGCGTCGTCGAAAAACAGCTCAGGATGAAAAACTTTGTCCTGGGGAAGGGGTCGAGACCTCCAGGGGTCCACTTTGTGCGAGAATACCACCTAGAGGTCCAGGAAGTCTGGTAAGAATGGTTGGGGCCAGGCCTTTACCCTCCATCCTTGGCCAGTTTGTTTTCCAGCCTGGCGGCCTCATACCAACCGTTTCGGGCTCGCTTCATGCCCTGGAGGTTTTCACGGTCCTGACAACTTCATTTCCAATGGAACTTCCAGTTGTTGCATCTTCTTTGTGCCAGACGGGAGGCCCACGCTTATTTTGCCAACGGTATCCCTCAGACCCCTTCGTTCCCATCCTTTTCTAATTGCCGCCCAGGACCTTGCGAGCCCAGGGTAGCCCAGGGACCAGATCCATCCTCATAAGACAGGCTGCTTGATGCAGGCCGGTGGGCAATCAGGGTGGTTTTCTCATTGGTAGCGGAGCAGGCTGCTCCTGGCGTCACGGGAGTGACGCTACGACGAAACACGTGCTGAGAGGACTCAGCGCACGACAGACCCCAACATGATCGAATCAGTGGACAGTCGAGGACTTCGGTGTTTCTCCAGCGACGGCGCACATGGGGCAACACCAGGAGCTGAAGAAGTGGACCAGGTAAGAAAAGGTCGCCATGCCCTGCCGGAAGATAGAAGCCACACAGCGAGGCTCGTCGGTGCACACTCTCTTGCAGGGTTCGGCGTTTGAGATCGTGGACCATCTGGAATTCGAGGGCTACAAAAGGGAAGGCGGCGATGAGGCGATGATCACGCTCTTGCTCAAGCGATGACCCGCCAAGGAACAGGATGACGTATTCGGAAAACACTTGGAATCGGTCTTTGCGCTCCAGGGGCACGAGGGCGAGGCAGTGACAGCTTGGATCGGTCGAGCTCGGGAGACATTCCAGAAGTGCGACATCAAGGCCAATATACAGTTCCAGAAAGAAGCTCTGGCATGGATCCTTCTACATCGCTGTGGCTTCACACTAGCAGACCAGAGATCCATCGTGAAGGCCCATACTTCCAAGTACACCACCGATGACATGGATACGATCCGAGCAGTGTTCCCCGCGTTCCGAATCCCGAAGTCACGACGTCGCGCTAAGGCCAGCGCGTTAGTGGCCGACACGCAGCCTGAGGACGAAATGGACTAGAACAATGAGTTAGAGGACGTGTTATAGAGCCGCCAGAACGATGATTCCGCCGACATGGAGGCTATCCTCGCGGGGCATGATGATAAAGAACAGGGAGTAGCAGGTACTGCCGTCACGTTCGAGGAGGAAAAAGTGACCGAGGTGCTGATGGCGATATGGAAGGACAAGCGCAACGATATCCCGGACGCCCGTAAGGTTCGGAACTTCACGAAGGCAGACCAGCTCCAGGCACATTTCAGGAAGGATTTCGACGAGGTGAGTAAGAAAACATGTTGCCACCGTTGCAAGACCATCGGACATTGGCCACGTGAATGTCCACAACGCAACGGGGAAGGCAAAAGCAAAGGGAGAATGTTCAGCGACAGTGCCGCCTTCATCGTACTCGAGGGGACGAGCGCATATGAAGCCATCGTGGCGCATTTTCTTCAAGAGCTTCGTGGCATGGAGAAGCAGACGCCAAAACGAGGCTTCCAGGTTATCTTCGAATCGGAGAACGAGGTGGAGATCACGCTCGCCTGCCCATTGGGCCAGGGGGTGATCGATCCCAGCTGCGGCGGGCCGCTGATCGGCATGAAGTTGCCCAAGCAGCCGGAGACGATCCTGAGCAACAGCGGGCTGCAGCTCACGTACGACAATCAGGAGAGCACGCTCGGGTTCGGGAGCAGCGAGAGAGAGAGATGTCAGCACGCAGGCAGCTCCTTTCTCGTCCGCACCGGAGACGCCCCAGGCCTCATCTCCGCCGCCATCGTGAACGGCGATGCCCCCCCCCCCTTCTGTTGAGTCAACTTCTGCTGAAAGCACTCCAGGGACAGATGGATTTCACGGACAATGCCGTCACCTCTGACGCCTTTTGCCTCACCGTGCCGGTGGAAGAGGCCGAGGCCGGCAGCGACATCCTGAGAAAGTGCGCGACGCCGACACGACGGCCCAGCTGACGGACTGCCAGCAGGAGCGGTTCGGGACGAGGCTGGAGGCCGCGGAGCCGCAGCAGGAGTCGTCCGCGGGGCCGCCAGAGGATGAGGAACAGGAGCAGGATCGCCAGGAGGTGGAACCCATAGCACCAAGCGACAGTCATGACGTTGTGATTCGTAGTCTTGAGATCGTGGTTCCTGCTGGCCCTGTGCTGTGGCCTGCTGAGTATTGGATGCGCCTCTTGCTGCGGGCTCTGATTGTGACCGTTTGCTCACATATACTTCCCTCCTCCACCTTACATATCATATTACCCCCGCTCCTGCTGATTACTGCTCCTCCCTCCTCATCATCCCTCCCCTCCTCAAGGCAGGGGAGGCGAGGAGGGGAATCGGAAATGAGAGGGCGTGGAAGGGAGGGGGAGGGACGGGGCGGGGCGGCAAGGGGAACAGAGGGAGAGGAGGGCGGGAGGGAGGGAGGCAAGAGGCACTGAGGAGCTCGCCTGTCCGACCGACCGCGCGCATGCCTGCCTGCACGTCGTCGTCCCCGTCGCCGCCGATGTCGTCGTCGGTCGGTCGGGCGTCGACTCTGTCAAACTGGTTGGCGATGTCGGAATTGTCTGGGGCGCTGGAGGTGGCCTCCGAAGGCGACCTGCGCAGGGCCGAGGATCGAGGCTTGTTGAGGACTTCTCCGCGGGGGCGCCTGCCGCCGCATCCTCCTCGAGTTTCTGGCCAGCACGCGCCCCCGGACAGGCTCCGGGGGCCGGCATCGTCGTCACCAGCGTCGTCCGTCGACGTCGTCCGTCGGTGCCGTCCGTCGTCTGTCGTCGTGGTCGTCGTCGGCTTCATCGTCGTCGTCGTCGTCGTCGTCGTGTCCCTCGTCGTCGTCCTCGTCGTCCTCGTCGTCGTCGTCGTCGTCGTCGTCGTCGTCGTCGTCGTCGTCGGTTGTCGCCGTCGTCGTCTGTCGTCGGTCATCGGTCGTCGTCCTCGTCGTCGTCGTCGTCAGTCGTGTCGTCGGTCGTCGGTCATCGGTCCTCGATCGTCGGTCGTCGTTCGTCATCGTCCGTCGTCATGGTCCGTCCTCGGTCGTCTGTCGTCGTCGTCGTCGTCGTCGTCGTCGTCGTCGTCGTCGTCGTCATCGTCCACCGCTTCGATTTCGAAACGACCCATTTCGCTTCAAACGGGTCGGGCTTCAGCATCCCATTTTCCCGAAGATGTTTCAGGCGAGAGCCCCACTTTCGAAGCTAAGAAGAATTCGCGAAAGATTTCAACATGCCCATGTTATTGTGATGTCTTAGGCGACAGCATCATGCAGGCAGTTGGCCAACCAGCGCCAGCACCATCCAAGCAGACACCGTCGTTGGAACCATCTCGTGACACCATGCCGCCTCCTGCGTGGCTCTCGTGTCGAGCCCTGGCGCGACGCCGACTCCGACCGGATGATCAAGAATCTCCTGCAGTAACGATCACCATGCGGCGGACCTGTGGCCACCAGTCACTTCTGGTCGATCGGCCACACCGCAGCTGCGGGCCGGAGTTCTGCCTTCCGAGGGAGGCCGCCACCGATCTTCGGCAGCGAGCTGGGATCCAGAGGCCACTCCAGCAACGGGCACGCGAGTGCACCCTACAGTCAACCCGCATGGTAAGGAAGAGGAAAGTCTCGAAGGCTGCCCCTGCACCTTTTCGCTGGCCAACCTCGCTCGAGAAACGTCAACAGGGCCCTCCAGGGCCCTGGCATCCTTGCCGCGCATCCTCATCCTACGGGTTGACCGTACGCGCTGCCAGCGCACAGCCACCACAGCGCCGTGCCCTGCCGAGAGGGCGAGGGCGCGGCCATCCCCGGATGAACGGCAGGGGGAAGGGCAAGGAACCCGAGCCAAGGAGAGGCGCACGTCCGGATGGCCGGCAGGGGCAAGACGTGGAACCCGAGCAAGGAGGAGCACATCCGCGGCAAGCGCACGTTCAGCGTCGCCTGCGCCTGCCACGTCTAGGGGAACAAGAAGTGGCATAAACATAAAAACTCGGAGGTCCGCGCGGATTTCTCGGATCGGCGCTGGGGCCCCCCGGCGGCGCCTCCGGCGCCGCCCCTGGCGCGCTCCGCGCGCCAGGGAGGGGGGCCCAGCGCCGATCCGAGAAATCCGCGCGGACCTCCGAGTTTTTATGTTTATGTCCCTTTTGGCTCCCCTAACGTCAGCGGCGGTGCCCGCCCCACCCAGGGTTGTCGGCAGGGGCTTCGAGGAGCCATCTTGCGCCTTCCCCGCCGCGGAGCACCGTCGACCCCCTCTGGTCAGCTGCGGTCGAGCATCCGACCGAGGAGCCCATGCCCGAGACGCTGAGCCGGCGCCTTTCTCTCAGCCAGCTTGCCGGAGAGCTGGCCCCATTTTTCTTGAGCGCACTCGCCCTGCTAGAGAGTCAAATAGAGTCAACACGAACATTCGGCCGAGGCTTGCTGTAAGACGTTTCTGGGAAGCTGGCCCGGGGTTCTAAATAATCATTTTCTTGATCCTATTTTCGGCGGTTCATCAACGCCCCGACCATGCACGGAAGGACATATCAGCGGCGCACCCGTTCACCGTCGCCTCTGACCTGTGGCCCAGCTTGCGCACCATGGAGCAGCAGGATATGTGCGACATCTCGGCCTACATCCTGGACCAGGACTACGTCATCCTGGAGTCTGGCTGCGTCTGGCCAGCGGGTTGCAGTCCGCAAGGTTCCCAGACCGACGACCTGGCCAAGGCGACCACTGCCCGGCAGTCGCCAGCAGCAAGCCCCAGCGGCCAGAGGTGCCTTGCCGCGAACCGCTGGATGAACTGCGCCTGCGCGCTCGACAAGGCAGGCGCGGTGGAACTCCACAGCTGCACATGGACATGGTTGCACCGATGGCCCCAGGCTCAAGGGAAGAAAAACCACCCGGACCTGAGAATTGGCGTTTACTAAATCGCCCTGGGCGTTTACTAAACAGTCCTGCCCTGTGCGATTCCTTCTTTGGGTGCGTTTACCAACTCCTCGCTTGTCGGGGTGGTTATGATGAGGGTGGATTTCCTGCCCTCTACAGGCACCGCTGCGGCAAGCCTGGCCCGCAGGCACTGGCGCACGTCGAGGTGCCAAGGGGCGGACAACTGTGCCGACAAGGGGCCGTGCAAAGAACCAGGGAGCGGACCTGTTTGGAAGGCGCGCTCGCTGCTGCGGCTTGACCATTCGCTGGGCACGATCTGTGCCGGGCTCCCACAAGCAGTGCCCCGCTCCTGTCTGCGAGGGGCAACTTCGGCTGGTCGGCGCCGCGCCAGAGTAAGGAGCCTCTCCATAGACTCCCTGTCGGCTCATCACGCGCACGTGCTGGCCATTCGCGAGCCGGTAGGGCTCCCCAGGGTTCACGACGCTCCGTTCGGGCTGAGGCTCCAGAGCCACGGGTGAGTTGTGCTGGGCGTCTACTGCTGAGCGCTCGCGGTGGACATCCTGGCGCCCCATTGTGAGTGGCCAACTGTGGCATGAGCGTTGCAGGGGGACACTCCACTGCCTGGTAGCCCCGACTCGAGTAGGAGCCCCCCGCGCGCACGCCGCCCGCCGCCATCGCGGTTCAACCGTGCACGCGGATCCCAATGTCGTAGAACCAACAAAACATTATCTACCATTGCCGCCATGTCGTCTATCACTACTGCCATCCCCGCAATTCCAGTTTCTCCTCCTCCTCCTCCTCCCTCCTCCTCCTCCTCCTCCTCCTCCTCCTCCTCCTCTCCTCCTCCTCCTCCTCCTCCCTCTCTCCTCCCTTCTCCCTCCTCCTCCTTCTCCTCCTCCTCCTCCTCCTCCTCCTCCCCCTCCCCCTCCTCCTCCTCCTCCTCCTCCTCCTCCTCCTCCTCCTCATCCTTCTCCTCCTCCTTCTCCTCCTCCTCCTCCTCCTCCTCCTCCTCCATCCCCCCCGCTCCTGCTCGATGGGACCGTCGCCCGCCCAAGCTGCTCAAGAGGGAGCGAGGTGTGTCGGCGCGTCAGCCCTGGACTGGGCCACTGGCACAGCGGCGTCCTTCCGAAGGCGGGCGCGGGGGCACGCCCTCGAGCGCAGCGGGAGGAGGAGCAGGAGGAGGAGGAGGAGGAGGAGGAGGAGGAGGAGGAGGAGGAGGAGGAGCAGGAGGAGCAGGAGGAGGAGGAGGAGGGGGAGGAGGAGGAGGAAGAGGAGAAGGAGGAGGAGCAGGATAAGGAGTAGGAGTAGGAGTAGGAGTAGCGCTCTAGCAGCGGGGCGCACCTGCGTGGCGTCTCCGCGGGGCCTGGGCCGCCTCCTGCTGAACCCGCGGCCCCTTCGGGCCGTTGCGCGTCTCGTGCCCCTGCATTCGAGCACCTCCCTCGCGTGCGTCTTGGGGGCGTCGGGTTGCTGACGACGAGGAGGGTGACTTGCAGGGGCGCAAGAAGTAATAGAACGATGCTGCTGCTGCTGCTGCTGTTGATGGTGATGCTACTGCGGTTGTTGGTGATGATGTGGCTGATTCTGATGATGAAGGTGCAGATGACGAAGAAGAGCAGGAGGGGGAGGAGGACGAGGACGAGGACGAGCACGAGGATGAGGATAAGGATGAAGACACGCCATTGTGGCGCGCTGGCTCCAGTCTGTCATCCAGCTCCTCCTGCCGAGCGACCCCTCGGCGAACGTCAGCCAGTCGAGCCTCCGCACGCAGCTCGCCGATATGTGCCGCGCGGTGCCCTTTGCCCGCACGTGTGCTCCGAGCCCCGCCCGCGGCCGCCCGCGATCCCGCCTTCCCCTCCTCCTGCACGGTGGCCAACTCGCTGCAACGGTGCCCCCGTCTGCTTAGCTTCATCCGCCAGCGCAGGCGACCCCTGCCTACGGTAGGTTTGCGTCGTGTCGACCGGCGGCGACCCCGCCAGCGGCGTTCAACTTTGAACGCCGCGGGCGACCCAGAATCGTTCGATGTTGAACATTTGGACGTTGCGGAGACGGCCGATCGTTCAAGGTTGAACGATCCCCGCGGTGTCAGAAACCAACGCCGAAGTCGGCACGACACGGACCTGCCGTAGCCGCCGACGAACAAGGTGTTCCGAGCCCTGCTCTCCGCGGCCGCCCCCCACAGATTTTTCCGGGCTGCCCGGTGCCCCCCTGCCCTGGCGCGGCCCGCTGGCTTCCCGAGCGCGCCGGCGACCGCCCTCGCTGCCGATCCCCCAGCAAGAACGCTTCGAGCCCTGATCGCTCTTGCTGGGGCGGCGCCTCCCCCTTCGACGATCGGCAGCTCGGGGGGAGCCTAACCTCCACCTCCTCCTCCTCCTCCTCTTCCTCCTCCTCCTCTTCCTCCTCGTCCTCCACCTCCACCTCCTCCTCCTCCTCCTCCTCCTCCTCCTCCTCCTCCTCCTCCTCCTTCTCCAGCCCTCCTCCTCCTACGGCTCTCGAGGGGAGCTGTCCGCGGAGGAGAAGCCGCCCCGAAGCCCCGGCGTACCTGGCACTCGCCGGGCAGACATCCTTGGGCGTTTGCCGGACAGTCCTGCCCGGCTCTCGGTTCCTCCTCCTGCCACGCTTGTCAAAGGCCCCCCCTGATTCCCGATCCGCCGTATTTTGGGCGATGTCGTAAGTAGGGCGGGCGGGGATCCCCGCCCCATTTTTCTCAGCTCCTGTGATGTAGATTTCCGCCCTACTTTGCCGTCGCTGTTCCCGCCGTACTTTCTGCAGAAATATCACCCCCCACAAATGTCTGAGGCGGGAATTCTCCCTACTACTTTTCCGCATCGTGTGCGTCACAATTCGAAGTTGGAAAATCAACCGTCGTGCGGCGGTTCTGGAGTCAGGGCTGGCTTGCATGGGTGCTGGCTACGAGGGTCGCTCTTCTGCGGAGAAGAATAAACGCCATAAGCACAAATGTTTGGCGCTCCGCGCGGGTTTCTTGGATCCGCGCTGGGCCCCCCCGGCGGCGCCTCCGGCGCCGCCCCTGGCGCAGATCCGAGAAATCCGCGCGGAGCGCCAAAAGGTTATGTTTACGCAGTTGTTTTCTTCTATACTCGCAAACGTCAGAAAAAAAAGAGCACATGTTTGCCTCGATGTCATGGATCGTAAATCTCCAGCGGCGGATCCAGGCCATCTGCGAGCAGTTACGTTGCGAGTAGTGGAGCGCGCTTGTTTAAAAGCTCTGGTGGGAGCTCGCGCCATACGTAGCGGCTAAGATGCACATCGCGAGAGAACTGAGCCTGCCAGCGGGTGCCCCACGGAGATCTCTGATTCCCCGATGGCCCCGGGCCCCAGGAAGTTCTAAGATGGACGACGAGAGTGCCCACGAGTTTCTTCCGGCAAGATTCCTGATCGATGTGGCTGCTGTGCTCCGGTCGGGGAAACGTAAGACTCCAGTACGCCGGAACTCGGGTTTGCCGACGCTTTTTGGCGAGCGAGTCCTGGATTTTGACGGTCCAGTCTTCGTGGGATGTCTGCAAGGGGAACTCGCGTCAAATTTCAGAGTGGGTCTCGTCATTTTCATGATGGTCCCGTCAGGCCAACCCGAGTCCAAAGAACCCGCGTCTTACGTCTCCCCGATCCGTCTGCCACCATTCCCGATTGGAGTCGCCACGTCCACGGCTGCATCGGATTGTGCAGCTTCGGCCACTCCAGTAGGCAATTCAGAGGGGGAAGAAGCACAGACACGATGAATCGTCGACCCCCCAGAAATTACCCTGCGACGTACCCAACCCAATGGCATCAAGTGGCAAGCGGAGTAGGGAAACATTAGCAGGAACCGTGACAGTGCAGGCGCGGCGATTTGTAGTGCGACCTACATGGGATGCGTAATGTTGTACGACTCACAGAACAGCAATCGATAAGACGAGGAGTATGTCTCAAGGCTTGTTAAACAATAGCGGGGGCGGGAACGAGGGACAGGAGAAGGACGAACCCAGTAGGAAGGGGCGAGGAGCCATCGCAGCAGCAGCACCATGAATGGAGAATGTAACAGGAGGACTAGGGCGGCGATGATGAAAGAGGAGGGAGGAAACAAGAAACTGATTCGTTTTTGCAGGAGCTCGGTCAACGCATGCCTGCTGCCTGTCCACAGGATCATACCTGTTTATATCTGGTGCAGGAAACGATCGAGACCTAGCTCTCGCGCCAGATTCTCTGCCTCCTTCCTGCATGTTGCAGTGCGGGAACTGAACTTCCGCAGTTTCTCCGCAAGGTCTGCCGGTGGGCCGCGGGCAAGAAAGTCAAGGCCGGGGTCGCGCACCATCAGTAGGTTGTCTAGCGTCGTCGCCCTGGACAGCATCACGTAGAGGTGCAGCCACAGAGCGTCCAGGTCGTTCGCATCCTTGCACCCTGCGTCAACAATGACTCCGCGGTGCATGGTGCGGCCCTGGCAGGCAGTGGACGTCAGGACCTCGGCGTGGGAGATGACGAAGCCAGTGCGCGTGACCTTGTACTTGCGGAAGTCGAACGGGCTCGAGCTCTGTGGCTCGATGAAGACGAGGCCCGCTGCGTTCGCAGCGTCGATGCTGTCATCGAGCTCCTTGAGCTTCTTTCCGCAGGGGCCACCCTTGTACTTGTCCATGCGCACCCACACGCCGCACGGCAGGTACCGCAGGTACGCCAGGGCTAGCACGTCTCGGTGATTGCCGCCGCCGCTGCAGCACGGGCCGGACTTCCTCCCCCCTTTCTTCTCCACCTCCACCCCATCGTTTTCCCCTTCCTCGTCTTCCGCTTTGCGATACTCGCGCGTTTCAAAATGGCGACCCAAAAAATTAATTTCACAACCTGGCGATGGTGTAAGAATCGGGAATGATTAGCGGGCATGATGGGCAACCTCGCTTCCAAGCCAAATCGCCACAGTGATCATTCATCATGCTCGTGGTCAAAAGAACTGAGTGACAAGAGAGCCCGAGGGGCAACCTCACCTCTGAAACGACCCGCGTCAGTGGTGACAGTTTCCCAGAATGGCAGCCCCCCAGGGACGGCGAGGTCTAATCTGAATCTGGGTGGTGCCTCACTCCGCGGGACTGACCAGCAGCCTTCGAAAGTGGTGACAGTTTCACAGATCGCAGCCCCCCCAGGGATGGTGAGGTCTAATCTGAATCTGCGTGGTGCCTCACTCCGGTGGACCCGCCAGCAGCCCTCGAAAGTGGTGACCGTTTCGCAGATCGCAGACCCCCAGGGATGGCGAGGTCTAATCTGAATCTGCGTGGTGCCTCACTCCGCTGGACCCACCAGCAGCCCTCGAATGTGGCGACAGTTTCGCAACCAGCAGCCCTCGAATGTGGCGTCCGTGTCGCAGATCGCAGCCCCCCAGGGATGGCGAGGTCTAATCTGAATCTGCGTGGTGCCTCACTCCGCTGGACCCACCCTCATCCCTCGAATGTGGCGACAGTTTCGCAGATCGCAGCCCCCCAAGGATGGCGAGGTCTAATCTGAGTCTGCGTGGTGCCTCACTCCGCTGGACCCAGCAGCAGCCCTCGAATGTGGCGTCAGTGTCGCAGATCGCAGCCCCCCAGGGATGGCGAGGTCCAATCTGAATCTGCGTGGTGCCTCACTCCGCTGAACCCACCAGCAGCTCTCGAAAGTGACGACAGTTTCGCAGATCGCAGCCCCCCAGGGACGGCGAGGTCTAATCTGAATCTGCGTGGTGCCTCACTCCGCTGGACCCACCAGCAGCTCTCGAAAGTGACGAGAATTTCGCAGATCGCAAACCCCCAGGGATGGCGAGGTCTAATCTGAATCTGCGTGGTGTCTCACTCCGCTGGACCCACCAGCAGCCCTCGAAAGTCGAGGTCTAATCTGAATCTGCGTGGTGCCTCACTCCGCTGGACCCACCAGCAGCCCTCGAACGTGACGACAGTTTCGCAGATCGCAGCCCCCCAGGGATGGCGAGGTCTAATCTGAATCTGCGTGGTGCCTCACTCCGCTGGACCCACCAGCAGCCCTCGAAAGTGGTGACAGTTTCGCAGATCGCAGCCCCCCAGGGATGGCGAGGTCTAATCTGAATCTGCGTGGTGCCTCACTCCGCTGGACCCACCAGCAGCCCTCGAAAGTGGCGACAGTTTCACAGATCGCAGCCCCAAAGGGATGACGTAAAAGGCAAGAGAGAAGAGGAGGAGCGAAGAGAGGAGGAGAAGGGAAGCAAGAGAGGAGGAGCGAAGAGAGGAGAAGGGATGCAAGAGAGAAGAGGAGGAGCGAAGAGAGGCGGAGAAGGGAAGCAAGAGAGGAGAGGAAGAGGGAAGAGAGGAGGAGGAGGCGGGAAGGAAGGAAGGTGGAGACCGCAGTGCTCTATTCAAAACGAGTACCCAACGCAAGAGGGTTGGGAAAAAACATGGGAACATCTGCTATGGAGTGGGGGGAAGACGAACATCGAGTAAACAAGAGAAAGTATGGGGACTCCTGGGTTTTGTGTGCATTCGTGCGTGTATGTCCAGTGAGCTCCCCGCGCCCGCTGCCTCTCAGGCGGGCGGTCGGCTCGGGAGGCAGGGGCGTCGTCTTCCATTGTTGCCCCTCCTCCTCCTCCTCCTCCTCCTCCTCCTCCTCCTCCTCCTCCTCCTCCTCCTCCTCCTCCTCCTCCTCATCCCGGGCCCCCCTTCAAACAGGTGGTGCACGTCTGGGCGGGCGCGGGGCTCCCGCGCGCGTGCCGCGCCTTCCTCGGGCGCCCTGCCCCCGTGCACGTCTGGGCACGCCCGCCTGCCCTCCGCAGGCGCGCGTGCCCGGCGCGGCGGGCCCCGCAGGCGGGTCGGGCGTGTCCTCCTGCAGGCGGGTCCTGTGAGAGAGAAGTACACCTTAGGCGATGCTTAAGAAAGCTAAATTTTTCGGCCAGGGTCTCGATGATTCTTCATGTTTCCATGTAAATCCTAAGATTTCGATGGAAATTCGGGGCTTCTACTCAAGTTCTGAGACTATGAATTTCTTAACCCATGATTTCTTAAGCATTTCGCAGGGTGTAGAGAAGAGTCGAATAACAGTCCAAGACAGTCAACACAAACAAAACACGGCACATCGTCACCAAGTCGTCGCCAGACTATCGTCGGGCGTGTTTTGGGAGAAAGAAATAGAAAAGAAAGAAAGAAGGAAGCAGAAATAGAGAGAAAGAAAGAAACAAAGCCCTACAGGCGGGTGTTGGAAGAAAGAAGTAGGGAAGAGTCAAGTAACAGTCCAAGATAGTCAATAGCCTTCATGCAGAGGGACATGCCCGACTTAACACCCAGATCATTTGCTCGCAGGCTCAGCCCAGTGTGCCTCGGGCTTTTTGGCGAACGGCGTCGATGCAGTCGAATCTCGAAGAAAGCGCAATAAACATACGCTTTGGGTGCTCTGCGCGAATTTCTTGGATCTGCGCTGGGCCCCCTGGCGGCGCCTCCGGCGCCGCCCCTGACGCTCCCCGCGCGCCGGGGAGGGGGGTCCAGCTCAGATTTAAGAAATTCGCGCGGACCATCGGAAGTCTTATGTTTGTGCCGTTTTTTGTTCCTCTAGAATCAGGGACCATTTCGGGCTCGGAGGGGAAGGAGGAGGAGGAGGAGGAGGAGGACTCTGGTCTCCAAGCCTTCTCCGTAGATCTCTCGGCCCGGGAAGCTGTTGAAGCTGTTCGTGTAGCCGAGGCTCGCCGTCTCCACCAAAGCCCCTCTGTTCCTTGGACCTCGTCCCTGCGGCCTGTGGCAGCACGAGGACCGCAGTGGTTGCGCTTACGGCCACTGGTTGCCATCGCCGTGCTGCGTGCTGCCTGCCTGCCTGCGCCCCCTCCGCTTCCCCTTCCTCCGCCTCCGCCTCCGCCCCTTTTCCCTCCCCATGCTGCTCCTCCTGTGTTTTTCCCCCTCCACGTCCACCTCCACGTGCCCTCGCCTCCTACTCTGCCCGATGCCCTGCGCGTGGGCAGCCATGGAGCAAGCGGACCAGAAGCAGATCAAGCAGATGGCCACGTTCATGATCTCGGAGGCGAAGGAGAAGGCCGATAGGGGATTAGGGGCGGCTCTCCGCTGCTTGCGTTCCGTGCCCAGAATGATGACCTGCCTTTTTCCCCGTCCTTGCCCTGCTGCTGCTCCTACTCTTGCTTAGTCTTGCGTGGTGTCCTCCGCCTCCCTTCCTCCTCTTCCTCCTCACCCTCCTCATTCTCCTTCGCCTCTTCCCTCTTCTCCTCCTCCTCCTCCTCCTATTATTACTCCTACTCCTACTCCTACTCTTCTTCCTCCTCCTCCTCCTCCTCCTCCTCCTCCTCATTCTCACTCTCCTGCTCCTCGATGCTCGATGCTCCGTGGCCAGTTTTGCTCAAGGCGATGGTTTCTTTAGAGGGAGAAGTTGTTGCCGGCAGTCCGGCAGGCAAGACTTGCTCATTCCTCGCACGAGGCGCTTGGGGCGGTGGGTAAACGGAGGCATTGCCCGTTCCGGCCGCCCCGAGCGCCCACCAGTGTGTGATGGCGGCTGCTCGCGAAGGTGGTGGTCATCGCGCTCTCTCTTGGTGGGGCAACCGCGGCCGTCGCCCAGGCTCCAAGTGGGGTAAGTCGGATACGTGGGTCTTCCAGCCAGCAGATGAAACAGGATCGTATGCAGTCCGCCTGGCGGAACAAACGTGCTCAGTCCTGCGACGTGCGCCAGTCTTGCGGACATCCAGATTACAAGAGCAGGGGACACACCAAGTGCTCAAAATGCGGCGGCGCCTACACGTCGGAGGCAATGGCGTCCGAACGAAAATCCTATGAAGATATGGTCGAACAGGAGCATGATGGAGTTCCTGATGAGATTCGAGAAGGAGCAGCCAAATTGCTGGCCGATCGTCCTGAGTTGCAGGCAAACCTCGGCGAGGTCATGCCCTTCTGCGAGCCCGCGCCGCTGCTGTCTGCTGCTCAGTGGCAGAGCGCTGCCAACACCGACGATGCGATGCTTGCCAAACGAGTGAAGGATGCATATCGCCAGGCATGCCTTTGCTGGCACCGGGTGGAGCAGAGGAAAGCGGAGATGCAACACAGACGTGCTCAACTAGATAAGGCTGCAAATTTGCGGCTCGCGGCAGAAGCATCGACTGGAGTCGGATCGAGCCCTGCAGGCCTTCTCGACCGAGGAGTGGCTCGAGGCTTGCAGTGAGGAGATCCGCAGGGCCAGCGAGGAGGAGGCCCGCGCCCGAGCGGCGCCTGCAGGGTGCGGCCCCTGCCGCGCCCCGGGCGGCTCGCCAGGCGGCGCCCACGGCTGCGCGGCCCACCTCTGCGGCCGCCTCCTCCGGCTGGTGGTGCAGTCCGTGATGGCGCTGGGCGCGCAGTTGGCGCCGCTGGTCTTCAGCTTGGTGGAGCCGTCGACTTCATGCAGGCGGACCCTCCTGGCTTCGTTGGCACGTCGGAGGAGGAGCCCGGCAAGCGGTCACGAGCGTCAGCCTCCGCGTCCCTTCTGGCAAGCGTTCAGGGTTGTGCGTGATGCCATTCATGAAGTTGATGACGGTGCCAGTGATGCTGACAGTGACTTAGCAGCGAAGCGGGAGAGGAGCCTGATGAGCTGCGGAACCATCTAAAGCGTGGATGTGAAGCCATACTCACACCCTAGGAGCATGAGCAGCTGGAGAAACTCACATTGGCCAATGTTGAGGCCGAGACGGTGAAGCGTGTGCGTGTGGCCAGATATGATTGCAACTCGAATCTCATGGACGTGTTCCAGGCTACAGCTGCCACTATGCCGGCGGCGCCGCACTTCGGGTTGCTCGCGTCGCGCTGCCGAGCAGGCCCCGATTGACCCGTGGAAAAAAAGCAAGAGATGCGTCCTCCTACCTTGCAAAATTACCTCGTGGTCAGCGGTTGCCAAGGATCTTTCTCCTGAGGTGCGGCAGCATGCAGTCGCATTTATGTTGTGGGGCATCGTTTGCCGGCGCCCGCGCTCCCCGCTGCCAAGAGAGAGCGTGCTGCCATGCGTTGGCGGCCGCACTGCCAGGCAGGGGGTCCAGCTGGCGGGAGCGGGAGTCGCGGCGCGGTCGGGATGTGCGTTCGCAAGAATATGCATCTTGAGCGCTTTTTCGCCAATGAAGTTCGGGACCTCGGCTTTGGAGTCGGTTGGATGCTCTTGGAGGGGCGAAATCTGGCCAGACGTCATCAGGTACATCGCTGGCAGTAGCACTTGCGAGAAAGGTATCAGTGGCCTCAGGTTCATGTCCGCTCCGCGAGTGTCCAACGTGAAGCTGGAGTCCAACATTATCTGCTACAGCGTTGGGGTCGGGCGTGCGAGAAAGACGGGCAGTGGCATCGGCTCTGTCGCTGCGCAGCGAGTGGTGGAAGGCGACGCTGCAGCCAGACGCTTTCAGCTACATTCCCGAGATCAGCGCGCGTGGGAAGATCGGGCAGTGGGTGCAGGCCCTGTCGCACCACAGCGAATGCGACGGGCAAAGTTTGCTCCAGACGTCATCAGCTACAGCGCTGGGTCAGCACTCAACGCAGCCCGAGGTCCGCGGAGAGGCTCCCACCCGTCCCTCGGCGCCATGGCCTTCGAAGGGCCCACCCAATATTTCAATGACCTGAGCGGCAATCAGCTGCGACCCCCGAGGACCAACCACTTCCCTTATCCCACGGGTGCGGGGGCCTGGCCGAGGAGAGGGGCGGCTTTCCCCCCGCCTCTCTCCTTGAGGGCCTGGCGGGTGTCTCAGCGCGTGTGGCGGAGGCTGGAAGTGACATCGCACACTGCTATTACACAGAGGACTGCGGCAAGCTTTTTCTCGCCGCCAGGCAGGCGGGGGGGACGCTGTGGCCCACTTCCTGGGGCAGGAAGTGGGCCACAGCCTCCCCCCCGTCTGCCTGGCGGTGAGCGCGACCTTGCCTGGTCACCTCTCCGTCAAATACTGACTCATGCGGCGATCAGCTGCGACCCCCGAGGACCAACCACCCCCCCAGTCCTGTCCCACAAAACTTTCACATCAACGGCGTTTGCTGCGACCCTGGAGGATCAACAACCGATACTATTTGCTCTTGAGCGGCGATCAGCTGCGACCCTGGACCCAAGAGAACGACCATGGCCCCTGGCCCACGGATTCGGGGCCAGGCCGAGGGGAGAGGCGTTGCTTCCCCTCGCCTCTCCCCTCTCGGGCCAGGCGGGTGTCCCCCGCTCGTGGCCCCGGGGCCCGCCAGGCGTACTGTCAGACGTCGGTGTGGCTGCCCCCCCTCCCAGGGCCGCCCGTGTTCCTCGCTGCTCGTGGTCTGGCTCATCACTCTCATCGGCGGTTAGCTACGACCCTGGAGGACCACGTGGTGAGTGTTGGCGTTCCCCGGGTCTTGGGCGGAAGTGCCAAGCGGCGGACTGGGCCAGACTTTGCCTCCTGGCCCCCGTGTCTACCACAGTGCAGCTCCCCCAGGCGCATCGCCCTATCACACCGCAGAAGGCAGCACTACCACCAGTGCAGCCCCCCCTTACTCTCCCCGCTGGCGATGCTCACCACGCCAGCTGGTCTTCCCCCCCTCACTCTGAGGCCTGACGCCGTGCCGGCACGCACTGCGTGGCCCACAGTCGTTTGGTTCCCCCATGCACTGTGGGGTGGTCTATCGGGTGTTGGTGTCGCCACGGAGTGGTTCAGCCTTCCGCAGCAGCTACAGCACCCCAGGCTCATCCACCAGCTTCCGGCAGGTTGCGTTGCACCACGTTCCGCGACAGCTCAGCCCCCCTGGCTAGCAGACGTCGTCTAGGGCGTTTGGAGACTGACGCCCCACCGGCGACTCACTCCACCGGCCCCCCACTTGCCCCCACTCAGATTGACGGACTTGGTCATCCTGGTTCACGTCTCATACTGTGGCAGGCACCAAATTCCATGACATTTTGTCTGTGCGCGTGCTCGAGCTCTCAGGACACCCCTGCCGTCAGCTCCCCTTCAGCTTCGCGGCTGCCTTGTGAGCGGGCCGGCCGGCCTGTGCCTGTTGTAGTTAATTAGCCTCGTTCGTGGCCCAGACGTTGCCTTTACCGCCTGACCCTGGTCTTGCGGCCGCGACCAAGAAAGTAAACCCACCAGCCCATCCAGAAACGATGCCCAGAGGAATTGCTTCGATCAGGGAAGTGGGCAGCACGCAGAGGAAGGGTCCCCCAGTGGAGGCCTCTTGGAGCGTCTTGGGGTCCTCTTGGCGGTCCTGGACGCCTCTTACAGCGTTTTGGGTGCCCCAGAGAGCTTCTTGGTGCCTCTTGGGGGTTCTCTTGGGGGCCTCCTGGAGGCCTCTTGGGCGCGTGTTGGGGCCTCCTGGGGCCTCCCGGGCGCCTCTTGGGGCCCTTTTGAAGCGCTCTTGGGAGCCTTGGGAGCGCTCTTGGAGCCCTCCTGGGCCATCTTGTAGCCATCTTGAGGCTTCGGATGGCCATCGGAAGCGAAAAGGCGAGAAAACCAAACCACTGATTGTCCTGAGTTTGGGGGAGGAGTTTGGCCTCTTCGGGGCCTCCTGGGGGAGCTCTTTGGCAACTGGATGCCGTTTTGGAGCGGTCTTGGGGCCTCGTCGAGCATCGTGAAAGCCATGTTGAGGCATCTTGGGATATGTTGAGCCATCCTGGAGGTCATCTTGGGCTCTCCCAGGCGCTCTTGGAGTCATCCTAAGTAGTGCCCCCCCCCAGGAGGCCAAACTGTGGCCAAAACCTTAGGATGATTTTGGTATTGTCGCCGAGGCCTCTTGGAGCGTCTTGGGTGCCTCTGGGGGGCCTCTTGGGGCCTCTTGGGTCTCTTGGGAGCCTCTTGGGGGCATCCTGGGGGCCTGCTGGGGGCCTCTTGGGGCCTCCTGGGACCCTCTTGGGGCACCTTTGGGAGCCTTGGGAGCGCTCATTGGGCCATTTCGGAGGAGATCGATCCAAAAAGAGGGTTCCTGAATTTGTGTTGCCCCCCCAAGAGGCCAAAATGGGACCAAAATCCAAGTAGAACCAATGATTTTGGCTTCCTCGCCGAGGCCGTTTTGGACGTTCCGGCGACTCGCAGAACGCCCCGTCCAGGTCCAGGGGAGGGAGTAGGGGGAGGGGTAAACCCATCTCCGAAGGGGAAGAAGGGGGTGGAAGAGGAAACACCCCAAACCACCTACGCCCTAAAGGGCTGGTGGGACTTTTGGGATCGATGTCGCAGGGACTGGAGGAGGCCGCCGAGACACGCGGTTTCGTCCTGGGGAGTGGGGGGGGAGGATGAGGGAGGATGGGGGGAAATGAGTATGCGCGAGGGAGACGGGGCGAGGGAGGCCGCCGACTCTGACGGGACACCCACGCGTGCGGGAGCGCGATGTCGTCCACAATCGTCGTCGCCACCGCCATCGTCGTAGTGATCGTCGTCGTCGTCGTCGCCGCCGCCACCGCCGCCACCGTCGTAGTGATCGTCGTCGTCGTCGTCGTCGTCGTCGTCTACGTCGTCTACGTCGTCTACGTCGTCTACGTCGTCTACGTCGTCGTCGTCGTCGTCGTCGTCGTCGTCGTCGTCGTCGTCGTCGTCGTTTCCTCCTCCTCCTTCTCATCCTCCTCCTCCTCCTCCTCCTCCTCCTCCTCCTCTCACCATCGTCGTCCTGGGCATGTCAGGTCATCCCAGTGCGCCCTGGCTGCGGCAGTCCGCAGCAGTTTCGGCTCAAGGTACGTGCCGGTGTTCGTGCGCCGGGTATTCACTCGTGCATGGTGCGTCGCAGAGCGCCGCGGCTTATGGGTTCATACAAGGAGCTAGGCCCAGACGAGGGAGCAAAGTTTTTGCAGTATGCGCCTGGTTGGCGTCGTACGCAGCCAGATGTCATGACATGCTTGGCAACGGCGTTCCAATGCCCGTTGCACAATGAGACCTTGAGCATCTGGACATGCGTTCTCCCAGTTCCCATTCTTTTCTACCTCGTCGTGGCTGGCTGGGAAGCTGCTCGCGGAGACCCTGTGTGGCATGTCGTTGAATGCAGTCGATTCTTGTGCTGCAGCCTTGGCTGGGCCGCGTCCGCGCTTTACCATTGCCTGTACTGCCATCCCAACAGCGCACTTGTGGCAAGCCTCAGGCAGGCAGACTTCGCGGGCTGCTTCCTGCAAGGTTATGGCCTCGGAACTTCACTGCTGTATGCGGTCAGCCATTCTTGGGCAATCATGCTGCAGATCGGTATCCACGCACTTGGCACTATCGTGCTCGCTGGCGCGGTGTGGGCCTGCGTCGACCTGTCTAAGACTGTATGGTGGCGGGCCGGCTTCTTGCTTGGGGGTGCGCTGACGTACCTCGTTCCGGTCACTATTGGGCTCTGGCAGCTGGCGAGCATCGACGCTGCGCTGGAGGTGGCCTATGCCATCTGCAGCATGCTGGTGGGACTGGCCTTCTACCGGAGCTTCTTCCCGGAGTGCGTCTGGCCTGCCAGCTGGTGGACGAACTGTCTGCTGCAGTCCCACGTGTTCTGGCACTGCGGCGCCTTCGGGTACAACTCCTTCCTGTCGCGTGCAAGCTGCGCCGCCATGTCTGCCGGCAGGGCCTGAGCCCACAGCCCAGCCTCGGAGGCGAGCCGCGCCCACGAGGCACCGCGCCGCTCGGCCGCTCCGGATCAGGGTGGCTCCGTGCAGCCTCCAGGGTGCACGAGGCGACTCGCCATGCACGCCACTGCCTTCGCCAGGCACGGGTCGGGAAGGATGCCGCCCCCAGCATCGAGGATACAAGAACCCCGAACCCCAGGAACGAGCCCCTGTCCCCGATGTCTTCGGCCCTCCTAACTTAGGCCCCCTCGCAATGGGTTGGGGGTCCTTTTCCGGTTCGTCACCCCAGTCGAAAGTCGCTGGCACTGCCTTGCGCAAAGGGTCGGAGGAGGACCAGTGGAGACAACGCCGTCTCGGCCGCCCGGCCCACTCCGCGCAACATCGGCCCCCAGACCTCTCTCTGGATTCCATCCTGACCCGCCCTTCGAGGCGGTTCCAGCCGTGGCGACGAGAAGCCTCCAGCAGGCCCACTTGTGGGGTCCAAACCCGAGGTAGCAGGGCGCCAGAAGGGCGTGGAAAGGCCTTGCGAAGAACTCTGGAAGGACCTGCAGGAAGCTCCCGAAGGACCTTCTGGAGAGCTTCCGGGCGCGCGTGTTGGGAAACGCTTGGACAAGGCCTCTCAGGACCCGCTGCGAGTTCTCAAGCAGGGCGCTGCGACGCTGGAAAACGGAAGCCAGAACGATCTCCGGGGCTACCCTGCGGCTCCGGCTTCTTGATCTGAAGCCCTCCCAGAGATCCGACGTCGTGATTTTCTCAATGCGGGCCCCCCGGAGGTCTCGACCCATTCCCCAGGACCGGGTTTCCATCCTGAGTCGTTTTTTGACTGTCCCGGGGCCCGGCGAGGGCCCCTTGACGCCGAACCTTGCGAAACAAATTGCGTCTTGATTTTTTCAATGCGTTGGATCTCTGGGCCCTTAGCTCTCTGCGAGCTATAGCCGGGAAACAAAGGATGCAGAAGGCCCAAACATGACAGAAGACGCCAGAGAGCGCCGCGGGCGTCTCGGCCGGCCCTCCTCCGATCGGGGGGGCGCAGCGGCCACGTTGGCTGCCAGGGCCGCCGCCGACAGCCCTGCGGCGCCGGCAGGGGCAGGCTGCCGGGGCAGGTGGTGGAGCCCAGCGCTGCGAAGAAGTGCGCGGCGCGGTCCCGGCGAAGGGGGCCAGGAGTCTCGGGGCCTTCCAAAGCGGGCCCGGGTAATTTGGATCGGAAGATCGCGCCGCATCGCCGATGCGGCCCGGCGTGGAGCCCAATTTTTTCTCCACGCCGACAGCGCCGATGCATCGCCGATGCATCGCCGATGCGGCGCGATCCTCCGACCACATCTACTCGAACCGCATGTGGGAAGCTTCTGGAGTCGGGAGTGCGCGGACGTGGGAGAACTTCATCAACAGGGCCGCCCTCTCAGAACGAGAGGTCGGGGACGGCGCGGGGGAAAGTTCGCAGCCAAGTCCAGGGAGAAGATGGAACACAGAGTCGGAAGGTGCCGACGCCATGGAGGACGAGGACACCAGTGGTTTGCCTTGGGCCGGGTGCACAGAGTTAAGCTGGGTGATACTGGCCACGCGGGCAGCCCGAGGTTGCGCTGATGCGAACTGAGTGCGCCCTTTGAGCAGCAGCCGCGGCGGATGCAGCAGGAGGGAGGAGGAAGGAGGGAGAGAGGAGGGTAGCAAGGAGGGAAGGAGGGGCAGCGGCGCGGAGAGGCGAAAGGAGGGAGGAGGGAGGAGGGAGGAGGGAGGAGGGAGGAGGAGGAGAGAGGGGGAGGGAGGAGAGGGGCAGGAGGGAGGGGGGGGGATGCCGCGCGTGGGATCCATCCCCCCCCCCCCCGCGCCCGCCCCCTGGGGCCGCGCCCGCGCTCGCGCGCGCCGCCCCGGGGAGCGGCTGGCCTTGCCCGCCCGCGCGCAGCGGGGGCCGCGGGCGCGGCGCGGGGGCGGGGGCCCACCCGAAGACGAGCGGGGGCCAGCCGCCTGGGGCACCGGGAGGCGGCAGAGGGAAACGAGCAGTGGAGGTCCCCCCTCTCCCTCCCCCAGACTCCGTCTCCTCCTCCTCCTCCTCCTCCTCCTCCTCCTCCTCCTCCTCCTCCTCCTCCTCCTCCTCCTTTTCCCCGTCCTAGTCGCTACATCCAGAACTCCTCCTCCTCCTCCTCCTTCTCCTTCTGCTCCTCCTCCTCCCCCTCCTCCTCCCCCGCCCACTCCTCCCCCGTTCCCGCGTCGGTAGTCGCTGCGCTCCTCGGCCCTCCCGCCACCCAGCCTCCCATGCTCCCGCTCGCTCCGACCTGGGCGGCAGAGGGAAGCACCTCGCGGGCACTCTCCCTCTCAAGGTAAGTGCAGACGCGTCGAGGCAAATCGGAGTGCGCCATGGCGAATCCGGGTGAGCCCAGAGAGGAGGCCGAGGGGAACGAGTCGTGGGCACTCCCCTTCTCCCCCGGGCGCAGAGTTGGCACGGCGCGGGGGAGGCTGCGGTCGAAGTGCAGCTCATCAGGCCCACCTGCCAGCTTCGAGCAGTGGGGGAGGGGGGAGGCGTGGGCCGATGGATGTGGCACGAGTGTTCGCTGTGTTTGCCCGAGGCCTGGATGTTCGACGATCGAGCCGTCGGCGGCCAGAGGCGGACAGCGAGACGCAGACGCCATCAGGCATGTTATGCCGCGCTGCGCAGTGCCGTGGGTGGGCAAACATAACGCGGAGAGGACTCGTAGCTTCGGAGTTTCGCCATTCAAGGTCCGCGGGTTCCAAGCTGGGCACGATGGCGGCAGTCGCCGAAAATGCAAAACCTATACGCGAACTATAAGTTGTTCGAGCCCGAGATTATCGTGCCCCGCACTGCACTCCGTCTCCTTGAACGGCGAAATTTCAATTCTATGATTCGGTTTTGCGTCAGCTTCTTACATTCACGGTATCACGATGGCGAACGTCGCTGAGGTGAGGCCTACGCTCAGGCACCCAGCGGCCAAAAGGACAGGTACCAGACAGAGCGCGGCAGGCACGACACATGCGACCAGTACGGCACACATCACAGCAAGTGCGATACCAAATGCGACAAGGACGAGCAGCCCGCGGCGTTGACCAAGTTCATTGTCGTGCAGACACCAGTCGGCAACGGCCAGCCACGACGCCCACGACGATTACAACTACAACGGCCACAACGAGCACAACGGCCACCAGGCACCGGGGCCAGCTGCTGCTGAACTACGAGAGCCACCGGCAGAGCTACGAGGGGCGCCAGCAAAGCTTCGAGGACCACAGGCTGAGTGTACAGTGGTCACGGGCGGAGCCACCAGCAGAGCTTCGAGGGCCACAAGCTGAGCTACGAGGGCCACAGGCGAAGCTGTGAGAGTCAGCTGAGCTTCGAAGGCCACAAGCTGAACTACGATGGGGCACAAGCAGAGATACGAGGTCCACCGGTAGAGCTACAAGGGCCACCAGCTGAGCTACGAGGACCATAAGCTGAGCTATGAGGGCCGCGAACGGGGCTGCGAGGACCACCTGCTGAGCTACGCGGGACAAGCTGAGCTTCGCAGGCCACCATCCGAGCTACGAGGGCCTCCAGCAGAGCTACCAAAGCCACAAGCTGAACTAAAAGAGGCATGAACAGAGCTTCGAGTGCCACCACCACAGCTACGAGAGCCACAGGCTGAGCCCAGAGGGCCGCAAGCAGGGCCCCGAGGGCCACCAGTGAGCTGCGAGAGGCACCAACGCAGCCACGAGGGCCACCAATTGGGCTGCGAGAGCCACCACATGAGCTACGAGGGCCACCAGCTGAGCTACATGGGCCATGAACTGAGGTACGAGGGCCACCAGCAAAGCCACCAGGGCCACCAGGAGGGCTACCAGGGCCACCAGCAGAACATCCGGAACAACGAGCAGAGCTGCCACCGGTAGGGCTACGAGGGCTACGCGCTAAGCCTCGAGGGCCACAAGCAGAGCCACGAAGGACTCCTGCAGAGCCACGCGATCCGCCAGCAGAGCTACGAGGGTAACCGGCAGAGCTACAAGAGCCTCAAGCAGAATCTCTCGTGCAACGCGCAGAGCTACGAGGGCAACAGGCAGAGCTACAAGAGCCCCAAGCAGAATCTCTTGTGCGACGCGCAGAGCCCCGAGGACCACTTGCGGAGCCGCAAGAGATGCAGGCAGAACTGCGAAGGCTACGTGCAGACCTCCCCAGGCAACGCACAGAACCACGAGGGCCACCTGCAAAGCTACCACCTGCAGGGCCACCTGCAGGGCCACCTGCAGGGGTGCGAGGAGGGATGAGAAGACCGATCGCTGCCGGCGGCCCAAAGTAGGGCAACTGGCGTACTGGGCCCGAGCGAACAGACCCTACTAATTTGCTAGACAGACGCGCGGCCGTGCAGCCCGACGCCCCCGTCGAGCCCCCGGCGCTTTCCACCGCAACACGGAAACGAGCACAAAATCGCCCGATTTTTTCATGCGCAGGAAGACGCAAAAACAACAATGCATTCGCCAACCTCAAGCCGCAGATAGCCGCTCCTTCTGGAAATACGAAGAGAGATGCAGTACTTGTTTCTCACCGGCCACCTTGGGCGCCGAGCTGCCCAAGACGAAGCGCGGCAGGGCTGGTGAGAAGGCCGGCCGCGTGCACTGAACGGCGAGGTTGGCCAGCCCGAGGCCAGATTTCTGCCGCCCTTGGGGCCGCCGCTGGACCCCAAACGGTGTGTCCTCAGCCTCCCGGCGCAAGCCCTGTCGGCCGGCGCTCGAGGTTTTCCCCCCGGGGCGCTGTGTTGAAAGGGTCCCCTGGCTGGGCCCAGGCCAGCTGCCGGCGCGGCTACACTCAGCACGTTTTGCCGTTGCGCCATGTGTTTTCCTTTTTCGAGCACACGTAAGTGCGACCCTTCGCCCGAGTGGCCCTTGGTGCGGGCCCACTAGGGTCCTCCGATCGCCGGGCGCGATGCGATAGTAGCGTCTTGCGCGCTTGTGTTTCGTCACCCCGCGGCCCCCCCAAACCGCGCACCAAAGGTCTCTTTACCCAGGGTCGCTCTTGCGTGTAGCCGACTCTTCCCTCTCTGGGAAGGCTGTGCCCGCGTGTGTGCAGCTGTCCGCGATACCTGCGCGCGCCCGCGGGCACGCGGTGCGGGCTGTCGCGGGCCAAGGTTGTCCGCCAGGGGCGTGCGTGGTAGTTAGCAGGAGATGGGGCGTTTTTTTGGTTGTTGTGGGGGAGGGCGAGGGAGGGGGGAGGAAGGAGAGACGGGGAGGGCAAGCTAGGTGCGCTCGCGTCATATCTGACGTCCTGCCCCTCCCTCCCATCCCTTTATCATGGCGTAGATCTCCTCTCTATTCGCACAGTCGGATGTCTTCGCATGGCATACCAGTACGTGGCATAGTACGGTGTTGAAAACCAACGCGTAGCTTGACATAGCATGGCGTGGCGACGCCCCAAAGTGAGTGGGGGCTACCGCGGCCCCCAAAATCAACAAATCGACACCGAATGTGTATATCACTTCCGATGGTTGCTTCGGGGGGGGGGGGCATTTTTTAGATGTTGGAGTTTGTTTGCTGGAAATAGTGACGCCAGCGCTGCAGCAGAAGCACGATTCGGAACGAACGGAAGCGCAGAAACGAGGCCAGCGCTGCAGTTGGAGCACGATTCGGAGGACGCGTAGCCTGACATAGCATGGCGTGGCGACGCCTCAAAGTGGGGGCTTTTGCGACCCAGTAAAACAACGAATCGACACCGAATGTGTAGTCACTTCCGATGGTTGTTTTCGGGAGTTAGTTTCTAGATTTTGGTGCTTGGTTGGAAGGAACGAAAACCATGCCGTGGCATGGCGCTGGAAATAATGACGCCAGCGCTGCAGCGGGAGCACGATTCGGAACGAGGGGAAGCGCGGAAATGAGGCCAGCGCTGCAACGAGAGCACGATTCGGAACGAGTGGTGGCCCAAAATGCGGGCAGCGCTTCAGCGAGAGCGGCATTTTGAAAAAATCCCAGCCAGAACCCGTTTCCCGGGAATCTTGTGTGTAAAAAACCGTGCGCGGAGAGGCACCGAAAATTTCCCAGACGTCACCAGGAGAAGGAGGAGAATGTAATTGTCGAGGGAGGGGGCGTGCGCGCGTGGTGGTACGGAGGGGCGGAGGGCGGAGGAAGGGCGTGAGGAGGGGATCGAGTTGGGAGTTCGGGGGGCCTTTTGTTTCGCGGGAGTTGTGGGGGGCCTTGTCGGGGGCCCTTTTTTGTCATCATCATCATCATCACCATCGTCATCATCATCATCATCATCATCATCATCATCATCATCATCATCATCATCATCATCATCATCATCATCATCATCATCACCATCGTCGGCCGTCGTTCGTCGTCACGGTCGTACCACGGAATGGCGCTCTCGTTCGGGACCTCCCCGCACGTGACCCAGGCATCGCGACCTCCACCAAGTTTGCTTTCCGATTTACTCCAGAATCTTAGTGGCCCGCCCGCCCGCTGGGGCCCGCAGTCGACACTCGTTGCCGCGTTCATGCCCCGGCCGCCCAACCCGCCCGTTTGGGGTCCGCCCGCCCGACCCGCCCGCTTAGGTCCGTTCCTCGTGTTTTCTTGCTCCTCATTCTTTTCCCCCCCCTTCTGCTCGCCTTACGACGTTCCATCCGACTTCAGCCTTGATCGTTTCGATATTTTTCCGGGTGCTCGAAATTGTTTCTGGGACGTGGCTCTTAAGTACGATGGGAGCAACGTAACTCTAGTCCTCCATCCTCCTCCTTCCCCCTTGCCCCTTTCCCTCCTCTCGTCACCGCGGAGCCCTCTCATCCCTGACCTCCTCTGAGGTCCGCGGCCCCTGGCGGCTGGCCCCCCCCCCCGAGGTGCTGTTCGGCCTCGGGCGGCGCTCTCCAGCACCGCTCCTTTGTTCCCTCCCTTCTTCTTTCTACTACCATTCCTGCCCTCGTTCTTTCCCCTCTTTCCCTTCCCCTCGCGCTTTCCCCTTTTTCCCTTCCTCGTTCCTTCCTCGCTCTTCCCCCCTTCTTCCCCCTCCACTTTTCCGGTTTTAGGAGCCGCGCCAACTGCGCGCGGCAGGCGAGGCAGCTATAATTACCCCCCTGAAGGGGGCACGGTCGAAGGCGAGGAGGGCGGACGTCGAGGGCTTATGACTCACATGTTGAACGACACGCGTGCGCATGACAACGAGCAGTCGTGAAGTGATGAATGCGGAATCTTGATTTCCAAAGGACAGTTGTTGAGTTGTTGGTGGTCGCCCCCCCCCGATGAGAGCGCATGCTCGTGCAGCTGACGTGCCGCTCCCTGGGGGCTCCGCGGCCTGCTTTCTCTATCCGGAAGGGTCTTGCGCGTCGGAGTGGGACCCTGGCCTCCGACCTGCAACAACGGCTCCCGCCTAGGGCCCAAGCCAGAGTTACCTCCGGGTAACTCTGGCTTGGGCCCTGGGGTAACTCTGGCTTGTGCAACAACAGATGCACCCTCACAGGGGGAAACCAGGCCAGCGAAACTGGCCTCAGCATGCCGCGGCACGCCGGGTGGCTTGTCTGACGGCACGAGCCTAAAAGCCGGGTGAAAATGCTGCCTCAGCCTGCTGGCCGGCTGAATCTGCTCAGCCCTCCAGCTGCCTCCTCCTCCTCCTCCTCCATACACCCTCATCATCTACTGGAGCATCTCGCGGTCCCGCTCGAGACTTCCATGCGGTTTCTCCCGGAATCGCGCTCGCGCTCGATATTTGCCTGACAGCTGACTCACGCCTCGTGTTCTCGGCGCTCTGCAACCGCTCTCTCTCATTCGGGATTGCGGCATGATTTGCAGAAAAAAAACGCGCTCAAACAGCGCGCTCTTTCTTGCCATCCCCTCTTGCAAAACCCTCTTGCTAATCCCGCTCGCCCTCCACATCTCCTTCCCTCTTGCCCCCTGCCCTCATCCCTTCCTTCCCTCACACCCTTCCTCCTCGATCTCTCCCTTTTTCATTATTTCTGTTCTTCTTGTTTTAGGGGCTGCGCCAATTACAAGTGGCAGGGAAGGAAGATACCCCCCAAAGGGGTCCGATCAAAGACGAAGAGGGCGAATTTCGAGGGCTTGGGATAGACATGATGGTTGACACGCGAGCATGTGAGAGCGAACAGTCTCAAAATTATTGCTACTGATGTAAATTGAATCCTGCAACGGGTCCCGCCCCCCCATCCCCCACCACGCCCACACCCCTGGATCACTGGGGATTCCAAGGGATCCCGAATGATTCGCGAGGATTCCGGAGGATCCCTTGGGATTCCTCAGGATTCTTGAGGGTTCCTCTGGGTTCATGAGGATTCTTGGAAATCTTCAGGATTCCCAAGGATTCCTGAGGATTCCCTGGGGTTCTTGCGGATTCCGGGCGATTCTTAAGGATTCCCAGGGCGTCCTGGAGATGCTTCAGGATTCCTCAGAATTGCGATGGCTTCTTATGGATCCCTTGGGATCCCGCGGAAGGTCTCGAGAGAGGAAGGTCTCGGCGCGGGTGCAGGACTCACGGGCAAGTGCGCGCGGCCGGGCGTGGGCGCATCTGCTACACGCACGCGGCATGCTCGCGCCGCCTCGACGCGGCGGCGCCGCCGGGGGCGGGCGTTCGATATTGACCACCCTCTGGGGAGGAGGAGGAGGAGGAGGAGGAGGAGGAGGAGGAGGAGGAGCAGGAGGAGCAGGAGGAGCAGGAGGAGCAGGAGGAGGAGGAGGAGGAGGAGGAGGAGCAGGAGGAGCAGGAGGAGCAGGAGGAGGAGGAGGAGGAGAGGAGGAGGAGGAGCAGGAGTTGTAGGAGGAGCAGGTGTTGGGCCACAGGAGGCAGTCCACGGCGCAGGGTCCGTGCGGGAGGCGGAGTCGAGGGAGCCTTTCGGGGACCCCGTGCGGCGGAGGCCGTGGCAGTCTGGGCGCTTCGCGCGGCGACAGGCGCTGGGACCCGCGCGGTCAGGGCAGGCATGCGCCGTACCCCCCTTATGTACGTGCGCGCGCTCGCACGGCATGCATGTCGGAGCCTGCGTGCCTCCGAAGGGGAACTGCTTCTCCCTGGGCGAACCGGCGGGCGCACACACACACACACACACTTTTTGAGCCGGCGGCTAGGCAGAAGGACTGCGCTGGCGGATAGGGCGTCGTGGGATAAACGAGCGCGAATTAGGCCGCGATGTACGAGCGGGGAGGAGGAGGAGGAGGACGCCCGGCGGTGGCGGAAGGGACACACACACACACACACGCACGCGCACACACGCACACACGCACACGCACGCACGCACGCACGCACGCACGCACGCACGCACGCACGCACACGCACGCACACGCACGCACGCACGCACACACACACACACACACACACACACACACACACACACACACACACACACACACACACACACACACACACACACACACACACACACACACACACACACACACACACACACACACACACACACACACACACACACACACACACACACACACACACACACACACACACACACACACACACGTCATGCAGTACGTAAGCACATTAGGTATGAGATCGGCCTGCCGGCGGGTGCCCCGCAGAAATTCCTCGTCCACCGGTGGCACCAGGGGCCCGCGGAAGCTTTGGGGCACGACGAAGAGAGTTCCCCA